>CM040183.1:51612808-51780308 GCA_022606455.1 Callitettix versicolor
GTTATTTTATGAATGTTACCTTAGTACTTGCAAAGTTATTTGATGTCGGAGGCTACTTTAATACTTGTAGTGTGACTTCTTGCATGAGGCTACTTAGACACTTGTAATTTTATTTGATGCAGAAGTCTATTAATACTTGTAGTGTTACTTGATGTCGGAGGTTACGTTGTTGCTAGTAATGTTACTTGATGAAGGAAGCTACCTAGGTACTTGTAATATTACTTGATATTAGGATGCTATCTAGGTACTTGTAACTTACACCTGAGTAAGTGCTACCTAAGTACTTGATATAGGAAACTACTTAAGTACTTGCAAAGTTACTTGATACAGGAGCTACTTAGGTATTTGTAATGACATTTTATAAAGTAGGTTAGGATTTTGCAAGGTTACTTGATACATAAGGCTGCTTAGATACTTTGAATGTTACTTTATGTAGAAGGCTACCTAGGTACTTGGCATGTACATGATACAGGAGACTACTTTAGTTACTTGAAATGTTTATGTAGGAAGCTACTTAGGTACTTGCAATGTTACTTGGTATAAACATTTGGTAGTATTTACCTTAATGCAGATCCTACTTTGTACGTCACTTAATGAAGTGAATACGTTGATTATGTATTCTTAATTTTTCATCAATTTGATGAAAGCATTAATTAATATACCTTAATCTGAATAAACAATTCTTGTTGGTTTAGCTCTATAGAGTCGGTCTAATGGCGGACGTTAACAAAGACACAGTAAATACAGTTGAAGTTTTAAATATTTCGTCCATAACAAGGCTTTTGTAATTGCAAAAAGTTTAATGTTGATATATGTTTTAATTGAAAAACATTAATATTTATTATATAAATTAAGGGTTGATTTTCAAACATTTAAAATTCTTTACATATTTTATATATTAATATATTCCTAATAAATAGGCTACGATGTTATGGAATTATGGAATTCATTACATACTATATATTATTAGACGAATTTTATAATTTGTATTAAAATAAGATAGTCCTATTTTTTTTTAAAGTCATCCATATTATTAGAATAAAATGAAAGACACAATTTGACAACTTTTTTATATTTCTGTCTCCACAGTAATGAAGTGTAAAATTAAAACTTATTTTTGGAATTAACAAGTTGTCATTTAAACAAAGCAAGTTTTGGTTATGATACTAACAAAACAGAAATGTTTCATGATGTTTTCACTTAACGTTTAGGCATTAGGGAAATGTTACGTGCATTGGCTTATAAAAATAAGTATTTTTGTGTTTACATACGCATCACATAAACCATTAAGAAACCTTTCTTTATGTTTTTATTTGAAAGTCGCTTACAGGACAGAAGGATAGTGTTACGAGATTGTATTTGGCGCGCAACAGAGGACTCGGGTCCATAGCAGTCTGATCCGAAGCTGAGGCTGCGACCAGTTTCACTTCCACCTGTGCAACGTCTAGTTCCATTTCACTCTGTGTTCTCACTCGCTCTCACTCTTACCTGTGCTTTTACCTGAGCGTGTGTGAAGGTGAGCTCGCGTGTGTGCGTGGTGCCGCAAGGTATGTACCAGAATGCTCTGCCAACTCAGTTCTTCACTGAGGTTCTGCTGTGGTAGATGCGACGTAGTGTGAAGTTTCACCGCGCTTTGTTTTTCCGTGTTTAATCAAAACAATGTGCATAAGACTATAGTTATTTGTTGAACTGTGTTTAGTTGCCGGCTTCGTTGTGTTGTGTTTCGTCTGTTTTCGTTTCACTTCGGGTGAGTTTTATTTATTTACTGTAGTTAGTAGTTGTAGTGCTATCTAATATTTTCTTTGTACGACTAGGCTATCAGAAAGTTCACTCGTATATCTATCTGACTTTCATCCCTTCATCCCTGCTTTATTGTATTTTATTTACAATTTATACTTACAGTATATTTTTCCTTAATAAACGACATCCTTATGTTTTTTTTTACTGTTACAAAACAACAAAAAACGTTCTTGTTTTTCAGGATTTAATCTGATTCTGTAAATTCGTTAAACAGTTTTTAAATAAATAACTTTGTTGCTGAAACTACAAGTAAGCTTACAAATTAATTTCTGACTGGAAGTTGCTGAAGAATTTCGTTTATGCAATTAAGAATGTACAAAAAAATAAGACGCTTTCTTAAAAAAAATATTCGTTATTTTTTCTAATCACAACTGTTTTTTAGAGGACCTGTGAACACATTGTTTGGAAACATTGTGCCAGAGAGATTGGCTGCGTTACTGGTTTTAATTTTGTCCAGATTTTTGTTTAATCTTCTGAATATTCGACGATTTGTTGTTTAGTTAAAATATATTTCTCATTACTTTTTAAAGAATTATTGACCTTAACAAAAAAGTAAAGAAGTAAAAATATTTGTTCACAACTAAATTATAATCGAACACTATTTTGGGGTTAGCGCCCAATTGGTTTCAGCCTTGATAAACATAACCTGTCAGTCAATGTTTACAGTCGTTTGTCTTTAAGGTATTTTAAATTAAAAAAAGAACAATACGAGTTTGGTTAGGAATGCACAGGTGAAGGAGAGGGTCCAGGAACCCTACCGAGGGGGAAGGTAACGCCACAGGTGCCAATTATACAAAAAGAAAAGGGGGACTTGTAATGCATTGAAATGTTATCTCGCTTCTTTGTATCTGCTTTTGTCTTAAAAGTGGATCTAAGTACTCCAGGGCGAACAGTATTGCAGGAAAGCGTTTCTTTGGACAGCTGTTCAACATTTGTATTTTGCGTAGGCAGAAGTGGGCGTAGTCGAGTCACGTGCCCATGAAACGGAAATTAGACCAGTTTCTGAAATTATAATAAGAATGAAGTTTTACTGTTACATCTTAATATTTTCCGCACTTAATAAGGGTCTTAATAATGTATTTTCTCTGAAACAGTGCTCGCTCGTTGGATTACTTGTTTCCTAAACAATACAAATCTTTTATTCACTTTTTGTTTATTTCCATCAACTTATTCAAGTATTAGGAGCCTATTTTTTAATAAATTAATTAATTGAATTGATAGTTATTTATTACAGACATAATAAACAATTTTAGGATTGTATACTACTATTTTATACTAAAACAATTACATTTAAAGTATTTTTCTTACACGTGGTAGTGGGGACCTCCACTGAGGAGATCCTCCAACTCGGTAGCATCATGTTAATTACTACTTACTATACAATTTTGTTTGTTTGTTTGTTTTTTTTTTTTTTGGTGTTTAACATCCGACTATTGTGCACACTTGGGCTAATGCAGGCGGTGGGGTGATTGTACGACCAACTATATGTACTACGTTGTGTAGAATAAAGTTAGCATAAACTTTAAAAAAAAACGTACAACAAAAAATAAAAGTATAAATATTCAAGTGCTTAACGCACGCATGATAATGTAATTAATCAAATAATGTATTTTTGATGTCATTTTTTGGAGCCTTCTTGCGAACCGAGCGTTAAAGTCTCCCGTTGTGAACCGTGATTAAGAGTTATTTTTAATAACGAATTTATTAACACACATACATACTGATTAGTTATACAATTAAAAATTTGAATATGCTTAAGAAATAATATGATGATGTATAAAGAAATGGTTTTAATAGGTTATTTGTAATTGTAATAGGTTCATTATTCCGTAACACTAATTCTAGAAATAATGAAAGATTAACGATAAATTTCGGGTAACAGAATAATCATATAAACATGTTATTTTCTAATGTATTCTAATCAGTTAAGATATGGTAAGTACATTACTTCATTTAACATTTCCAAAAACAATACTAAATAAAACAGTATGTGTGTGTGTGTGTGTGTGTGTGTGTGTGTGTGTGTGTGTGTGTGTGTGTGTGTGTGTGTGTGTGTGTGTGTGTGTGTGTGTGTTTTCTAACTGAACTGTTAATATTTATTGTACAAAATATCAGTTTAATGAGAATATTTTGCAGGCTATTTATCTTACAGCATTGATCAGTTTAGTGAACTCCATTATGGTAAAACCCAGGCCCGGAACAATGAAAATAACATTATGATCATGATTTCTAGAACACTATTAAATATGGGCAGTGTTCGCAGTTATGGCACCATTTTTATTCACACCTGGCACAAAGTGATTTTGTACAAGTTCGTTGTTACGCAACAAAATATGTTCGTTTTAAAACAGAGGCCGAAATTTTAAAAAAAAGAAGAAATTTTTATGTTTTAATGTTTTCAAACAATCTGATTCACTGTCTCAATCAATGTCACGATCTGCTTAAATTATTATTCATCATTTTCATTTTCATTTATCATATGTACATACGAAAATCATGTTCGTGCTTTAAACCAAAATGTTAATTTATTCTGTTGTAAAATCGATTGTGATAGTGAAATGAGATTTTTTAAATTTTAAGGTAAACAGTAATGGCATCGTAATGTTAGGCGGTCATGGTACTGAAGTACCATTAAATTATATGTTCGCATATAGAAATGCCCGTGATGTTATTTTTGGCAACTTTTTGCTTCCGCGCTCTTGCAAGATTGCCACGATTATTTTAGTTTCTATTATAGGTTCCTTATTCGATAGTTTATAAGATTTTTTAAGAAATTACCCCAAAACGGCGATATTGATTGGCAAACAATAATATTCTAAAAGTTGTTAATATTAAACACTTTCTAAGTAAAATTAAATCCCTTTTTCTGCAACACAGTAATAGCTTATAATTGTTTTATAAATAAATGACATTATTTATTAATGCCGTTTTGAAAATATCGCGTTACAAATACAAATTTCGTTCGAGCGATACTAAAAGTTCAAAATCTGCAAATATTGTAGTCGTCTAGATTCGTCGGAGCTTGGGCTTGCGTTGATTTTTGGAAACCGGTCTAAATGGTAGACAGACGGAAACTAAACTTTTCAAACTTATTTTGTATAGTTTTTTTATGTTCGTCTTAAATCAAGACTCCATTTCTTAAACACAAAGCTGTGGATTATCATAGCAAACATTATGTTTAATACTGTGGCCTATTTATTGTCATAATATAAAGAGGTAGAGGTTTGCCTGCATATAACACACGCTGGTGTTTGGTATAATCTCTTGACCATGTAGTGATATAAAATGTGTAACTAGCCTACATAGAGACAAATGATAGTGTAAATAAAGAACCCTGTACTCCCACGCTTATTTGGACGCAAGTCGGCCGTGAAAAGACCCTGTCGCACGTTCCTCCGTGGTTTGTTCCTGGTTCTTTGCTCATGCTACTTTGTTACACCTGTTCGATATTGTTTGGTTTTCACTATTTTTTTAAATTATTATTTTGTCTTATCAGTTCTATTGGCAACTAAGATTTCATTTTTAATTACATTTTAAATAAATGTATTTAATTAACAGATTTGATATTTACTTCGTGGCATGTGACGTATTATTGATACATTTTTAATTGCCTTCATTTAAAAGTATTTTGCCATTTTATATGTACTGCTGCTATATTTATAATAATAAATATAAAATCTTATTTACTATAGCTTAACATAATTTAAAGCGACTGACTTAAGAACGTTAGCAGATACTATCATCCTAAGCCCTTCTACATACTGTAATAAGTTTTATCTTTATTATTCGTCATGGAGTTAGTTTTTCCGTTTCACTTTTATCGTTTTTTTAGACATTATTAGTTGCAACTAAACATAAGTGAACCAAGTCTGTAATGAAACGCAAACAACTTGTACTCTTCTGTACAACAACCTTGATACTTGTTACCTTCTTCCACTTTGCATCCGTTGTTTTATAGTTTAGTTTCTCAGTTGAGTGTTTCGACTTAATTGCGTGTCCAAGTGTTTAACCTAACATGTTAGCATGGTTAGGAATACAGTTCTACCACAGTTCAATAGCAGTTTAAATATAGAAATTTGTTGTGGAAAAGTTCAAAGTCATATAAGTTCTAGCGGCCAGTTGGCCTAAATAGTATTTTTTGTAGTAAAATGTAAATTTAGGGGTTTAAGAAGCAGCTTAGAACTCTGTGTCATAGTGTTTCAAATTCGAAGCCTAAAATTTAACGACTGTATAATATTGGACTATAATTTTATTTTTAAATTTTTAAAACACTTTCATTTAAATCGTACCAGTTAAATAATACCTTTAAAAGTCTGTGTGGTTAGGAAATATCGAATTATTGCATACGGTATTTTTACTATCCAATGTCATTATTTCCTTTTATAAGCCTACGAATATGTGACTTAAACGTATTGTATCCTTGTTTCATGAACGTAAAGATAAGATAATATAGTAAGGTTGACAAAAGTAAATACCAAGGCTTCATTCCTCACTTATTTTACACCAACTTTAAATAAATAAACTGGTTTAACCTTTATGAAACTAATTCCTTTTCACTGGTCCTGGATCGCCATTGGATATTCCACCATCGCCTTTCGCCATTACGAAGTCAACCGATTTTATTTACTGTAAAAGTAAATTGAAATCCAGCAGATGTTAGAGAAAGCAGATAGAGTATATTGTAACCTCATTCTTAGAGCGCGTTGGCGTCGTGTGAGTGACGTCACAAGCCTACACATTTCAAACCCATAATATAAACAAGTATCGTGTCGTAACACCTAGGTACAATGTTGCCGTACTTTGCACCTCAGCGTTCAGGTCAGCAGAAGATGATTTATTTGTCGAAGTTGCAGGTTCGACTCCCGCGGACAGAAGCACAAAGCGTCCTGGACCTTTTTTTAGAACGTTACCATTGTTCGAGATAGTATCGTCTGCTAGATTCAATCTTCCATGTAAATTCAGTTATAACGACAGTTTAAAGGTTAAAATATTCTTTGCTTTAGACCTGTTGTATTCATGTCAGTGATTTTGCTTTTAGGCGACAGGTGGAAGTGATTTGAATACAAGTCTCGTTTTGTTTTGCTCCTACATAGAAGCGATTCGGTTTTAAGGCCACCCTGTCACATGTTCCCACTTGGGAATTATGTTTCAAAAAGTTATTATTTTGTTTTTCACGTGGGTTTTTGATTTAAAAATATATTATAGCTAATAAAAAACAAAAGAATTGTAATTTCTTTTAAACTAGACGAGACGAAAGCAACGTTTAACTGAAAAAGTGACTGAAACAATAATAAAAAACAAAAGAATTGTAATTTCTTTTAAACTAGACGAGACGAAAGCAACGTTTAACTGAAAAAGTGACTGAAACAATAATAAAAAACAAAAGAATTGTAATTTCTTACAAACTAGACGAGATGAAAGCAACGTTTAAGTGAAAAAGTGGCTGAAACAATAATAAAAAACAAAAGAATTGTAATTTCTTACAAACTAGACGAGATGAAAGCAACGTTTAAGTGAAAAAGTGGCTGAAACAATTACTGTTGTTGTAAATTAATAAAGGTGTATAATATAAATATGTAGAAATAAATATATAAAACTGTGATTTTTACAAGTTATACTTGTACTTTACAGAGAAATAAATTTAGGATATGTATTTACAATACTAATAGGCTGTATTTAAAAACAATGATAAAGTTTATAAAAATAATTTCTAATTTCATAAAATTCCACAAACTAGTTACAAATTTAAAAAATTGTTCTTGAAATTGAAAATGTCAGACTGCAAAGAATTTAGTAACAATATTATCTGACTTCTATTTACAAACAGATTAATACCAATTTTATAAAACACTGGGATTCACTCTTTTTATTCTTCCAAGTTATCAGTGATTAAACTTTATCAGTGATAATGTGTTGTGTTAAGGGTTTATACAGTGTAGGCCTATGTATCACGTAAAATGTGAATTGAAATTGCTGTTCAATATTCGAGGTGAAGTGTTCAATTGGATTTAAACTGACTAAAACAAAAAAAAATCTAATTTTTTATTTAATATTTTTACTCCATTGGTCTTGTCAGATAGAAAAACTAATTATTAACGTCGTTTTTATAAGATTTTGAAATTTTACTTCTTTATAATCAAGGGAAGTTCCTTTTCTCTCCCTAACTTGCCCTCAAGAACGAGGCCTATTTATTTTGTCCGAGAATAAAATTCAGTAAGAATTCTAATCAAAATCGAGGTCTCGATGGTTTCGAACAGCCTGTTTTATGGTTTCAAAAAAAGTTAGTTAATTTTTTTTTTTTTTTTTTTGATTCGGGTCAGAAATTATTGCAGACAAATTAAAATGTCTAAGTACCGTAAATATGTTTAGGTTATTAATCATCTGTGTTAAATGTGTTTGTCAGGAGGCATCAGCTGTTGCAAAATACATTTAATTAAAAAAACCTGTAAAATACTTACTGGACCAATGAAATTGTCAGGGATGTATTTCATTTTTAATTTTTATAAAATTGTAATTGGTTGTGTTTTACAAGTTCTGATAAGTAGGTTTCAATCTAAGTTTGATAGTTATTTAACTTATTTTGTGTTTTATTTTATTACATTTATAAAAAGAAATAAGTTTTTTACAACATTTTTTTAAGTAGGCCTAGCAGCTTAGTGTGTTCATTATAACAGTTTTTAAGCCTGAATGTTTAACACATTTGTAGATTTTATTACCATTTTTAAATTGTATATGCATTTCGGTTTCCCACTTTGTGCTCAACCACATTTTCTATGCAGTACTTTTGTTGTACACAAGGAATTCTGTTGTTTCGTTTCAAAACAAAGGCTTTGGAAATTTATGATCTCAGGTACTCATTTCGAAACGTCAAAAACGCTGTTTATCTTTAGAAATCGGCCTTTTCAATATTAAGTGTTTTACAACCAACCTTCCCTCCCTTGGCCCTCAGGTATCCTGGCACGCAGACGTGGCGCCAGTGTCTACCTGAACCACCTCCTTTTCGCACTCACCCAACAATTACTTAGCTCTATTGGCCTAATAGATGTTCACTCCCATATTTCTATTCTTGCAATGTATAATTTCAAAATTTAAGTGATTTTTTGAAAAAATTTTTGCGACATCAAAAATAAATTATGCATGTTTTGAATAAATTATGCAAAAACGCTGCATAATCTTTCTCAGTTTCAGTTAATTTACTGTAATGAATTAATTAAAACGCTCGAAAGGAGTATTAAAATCCAAATAAAAACTGGTACGCCCTCTTACGAACCACTCGCAATAACAAACCTTATCGGCTATGGATTTAATTTCGATTTTCATATTTTTGGATGTAAATTTATTACTTTAAAATTTGGTGCACTTGTTTTAGTTATGAATCTATGTAACAAATGTGAGCAAAATCTGAAGAACCGATTATGAGAACTTATTTTTTTGTCAGCAGGTTTAGAACCGGATTGGTACTTTTCTATAGCCGTTAAAGCTCAAATTTTTGGTGGTGAATTTGATCAACGTACTGTTTGTGAGCAAATACCATTTTTGTTTCAAGTATTTTGGCCAAATAACTAAAACATTTTTTGCCTAAAACTTGAAAATTTTCAAATGAAACAGAACATTCCCGAGATACAGGTGAACCAAACTTATATGCCACATTTGAAGACAGTAATCCAATTCGTTTAAGTTAAAGTAGTGTATTGCAATAAGTCTCGAAAGTAAATAATTTAAGGCACTGTGTAGCAGTGAATGAGTGTGTTTCAGATCTGGTCACATCCAGTTGCACAAAGAAACGACCACTTATCAGTCTGTGTTTATTTCTGAAATTCCTTCACGCAAACCTACTTAAACCGACTGAACAGGGAATTAATTTGAAGCTGAAATGTTTAATCAAATAAAATACAGGCATACAGTATTGTTTTCCCGTCCATTTCAACGCTTTGGTTAATAATTTCTCATATTTTGTGTGGAACGTTCTCGGATAACTTTTCACTTATTTTGTATTACGTTTTCTAAATTTCTCGGCGCCGAAAGACGGGATTCCGTTATACAAAATACAAAATGGTCTCCAAAATGCAATAAAGTTTGATATCCTTCTTATATAAGGATAGCATCATGCAGAGAAAGTTGGATTTGTCAGTTGCCTAATATTTTATAGGAAGTAGTATAGTAGTATGGGCAAAGGCGTAGCAGTCAGTGAACTTGTCTAGGCACAATTAGCATAGCCCCGTGCCTAGTGTAGGCGGCTCGACAATGCGACAACCAAAACATAGCTCCCAGCTTCGGTTCTCGGTCTCACAATGACCGAGCAACATGGGTACGTCTTGATTTGGTCACTGGCTTCTGTGTCGGAATCACGACCGGCTCTTATCAATAAAAGCACCAACTGGACGCTAAAGAATTATTCTTCAAATATACTAGCCCGAAGAAGCGTCTCGTGATATGTTTTTTTAGTTCCGTGAAAAGTTCCCGCCCTACATTCATTTCTTCACAGCTGTTTCACTTTAACCTACATTTGTAATAATCTAATAAATGTAACTTATTTACTGTAAAACTTAAGTAATTTATTGTATTAAACTTTTCAAACAAATCTACTGTAATAAGGTTATCGTTATTATATATATATAAAAAAAATAGTGCTAAAGAAATATAAATACAGAAGAACAGTAAACTTCAGTTGGTACAGTTTGTTTAAACTCTGAACTGTAGAGCGTTACGTCACAGGTTCGAGTACAGATTAATTTTTTCGAGCCTCACAGTTATTAGTAACCTAAAGGAAAATGTTAATAGCTGCTAACTCGATTAGACCGATGCTAATATCGAATGTGACCAAAGTTTCTGTTGTAGCTTATTTTCTTCATCGATAAATTCATTGACTTTTGTTTTAAGATATTTTTAGGATAAAATCTGTCTAGTCTCTTTATATATAAACGTGAACGTATGTATATATGTGGTTTCTTTATAGGCTCCTACATTTCTCAATCGATCACAACCAAATTTAGCTCACATTCCAGAAATTTCCATAGAAAGAGCACTGTGAAGTTTTTAATTTGATTATAATGCCATTAAACTACTTACCCAGTCCAACTTTAATAATCAATGTACAGCCGAGACTATTATAGCTAGGGACTTGAAATTTTCTGGGTACCTTCTTACAACAATGTCGAGGTGCACTAAGAAAGGATTTAACAAAAGTTTGATTTTAAAGTCATTAAACTACTTACCCAGTTCAATTTTATTAATCAATGTACAGCCGATACTATTATAGCTAGAGACTTGAAATCTTCAGGGTACCTTCTTACAATAAAGTCAAGATGCACTGAGAAAGGATTTTGCAAAAAATTGATTTTAACGCCATTAAACTACTTATCCAGTTCAACTTTAATAATCAACGTACAACCAAAACTATTATAGCTAAAGACTTAAAAATTTTCAGGGTACCTTCTTACAACAATGTTGAGGTGCATTAAGAGAGGATTTTGCAAAAGTTTGATTTTAACGCCATTAAACTACTTACCCAGTCCAACTTTAATAATAAACGTATAACTGAGATTATAACAGCTAAAGATTTGAAACTAAACCTATTGTTTATCGAGGTGTAAACTGAAACATTACACAGATTTAGGCTCCTACCTGGATGTAGGAATTCTTAATATTGTAGATATTCTTAATCTTTTTAAAGGAATACAGATTTTAATACATTGTTGTTTTTCTAATATAACCTCACTGTTGTAAAACATGTACTTCAGCTAGTATAAAGTGTTGGTATGATACTACCAAAATGACAAACTTTTTTCATTAGAAAAAGAAATGTAAACAATGTGGTTTTAAATACACGCCTATACTTGAAGCTTTTAATAAAAGTCGGTACATGTCGCATATTTGTTATTTTTTTGTGCTTAAATATTGGTAATACTGTGTATGAGTGTAAAATCATGCGCTTATACCGTGCTTAACTATAAAACAATTCACGTGGTCTGCTGCAAAATGATCTCTCCAATGTTGGTAGCATTGCTTTACCGAATAAGACAAGGACGCTTTGAAGTAAAGACTGGTGTTCAATATAGCCTGCAGTACAGTGGTCGGTATATTCCATCTAGCCGTATTTCAAATGAGGTGTCAAGTCGCATTTGTTCCACTCTGGCCACAGAGAGGAGAGCTGGAGCTGTTGAACGTTTCTCTCGCGTCCCTGGGCAAACTCGTTTCAAGGCTTCCACATATAATATACACTGCGTGACCATATCTGGCTTGACTCACGCACTCGCAGAGACGTGCACACGGAGCTTATATTTTATATTAAATTAAAGTTTACAACAATTTAAAAATTTCCGTGTGCACGCTATTTCGTATTATGCGTTTTTTGAAAGATGTTCAAAATGACAATAATAAATGACAAATCAATACACGGTTACAAGAAGTAATTAATAATTATTGATCACTTCTTGTAACCGTGTAATGCTTTATAGTTGGGCCGTTAGTGTTTTTATTAAATAATAATCTGTTTTATATTCAAGACAAACTCTCTTTTCTTGCACATAGATTGATAACCATTTTAACAGATATTGGTTGGTAAAATCGATTTATTTACAATTCTTTGACTTGTAAAGCTCTTGTTTTCAAAAAACTAATGCTATTTTCGTACAAATAACTATTTTCAAAAACATTTCTTACTTTTATAAACCAGAATAACTAATTTTCTTTATTCTTTAGGTATTGTAAAACATCTTTTATTTATCGTTTCCTGCGGGCGACAGTCATCTTCCTCTTCTGTCAGTCATTCCAACATTGTCGTCCTCGCCTTCCTGTTTGCAGTCCCATGTCTCACTTGTTTCTTCCACTTCCAGTTTCCCTCCGTCCTTTTCACATATCCACAAATAGACTAATAATTCTTTAAGGCGATATGGAAGACAGATTGTGACGAAATTATGAAGTAAAAAATAAATTATCTTAGTTTAGATGCCTACTTAAAAAGGGTATACTGTAAGTTTTAATCAAATAAATATAAAACAATTGTTTGTGAAAATTACGAAAAATTATTTAAAAATAAAATTTTACTATTCAAAAATAAAATTTGTCTGTAAGGCTTGTGTCGGTGTTCTCATGAAAAGTTGTTATATTGACTTATGCACGTTGAAACGCTTTACTTACTGCCAGCGAGTGTTGTGTTTGTGTAGGTGTGCGTAGGCTGTCATAGAACAGAACACAATCACTATAATTGTATGTTTGCTGGACAAAGTGCGGACATTTGTTCTTCCATTGGGGGGTTAACATATACTGGCACCTCCGGTGTAGTAAATTTATTACGTGAAATATGGAGCGTAAGAACAACCACGAATCCAACAAAACGTCACTGATATCTGTAGCGTATTGTATTTAAAATGAAGTATATTGGAAGTTTGTTTTACAACAAAAATAAAACAAAAAATCGTCTTTAGAATTTTCAAGAAGAATTCGCGTATTCTCTGTTCGTTTTATTAAAATATACGAAGTAAAATATACTTTTCTAAAATATATATAAGCTTTAAATATTCATGTGAACTTTTATTACTATTTCAAAGTTGCTATTTATTTTTATTCTGTTTATTTTTTACTAGTTCCATTAAATAAGTGAAATGTAGTTAAAATATAAAATGTCCAGTATCCTGATTGGATAAGCTCAGCTTCTAATTATCTTTTTGTAATACGCATTATGAAACAACAATGAAGTACTCCTTTACAGTATTATATATTTTTTTAAGCAGACCAACGGTTCATCAAAGCTTTGAACATAAATTCGAAGTTCGGTTTTTTAGCAGTAAACACATTTTATAGCTCTGTATAAGGAGCATTGTGTTGTGTAAAAACGTCATTAATTAGGCTTTGAAATTTAACGATAGCTGAAGACTTTGTAGTGCCAAACTGTTTATTTTACTTCTTTCTCGAGATTTTCTTAATAAAATAGTCGGTTTTATTTCGGAGCGTATTTTCCTAATAATAAGACTAGAAGCTGTTTATGCCTTCTCTAAAGGACATTACAGTTTAACGACCTAGCGTTGTAGATTCCAAATAATTTGACATTTCTGAAGGGAAGAACGGATGAGGAACGGTTCCCACAACTATAAACCAGTCTGCGGTATGCGGTAACTCAGTTCTATATGATGTGTATTAAAACAAAAATACCTTGAGTTTAGGCTCAGATTGTATCTTTTCGACTCGAAATGAAACTTGATATTTTTATCTACCATAAATGAAACTCGTGATTTTATCGGCAAAACCCTCGTGTTTTAATTATTCATCGAAAAACAACGATATGTTATTCTGTCATCGGTTCAGAGAAACTGAATCAAATGAAATATTTTAAATAAAAATACTGCGTTTCATTTGGTCAGCCGGGCAAAGAATAACTAATTGTACGCATTAGATGGTATCTGAAGACATCAGCTGTGATTCTTCTCCATGTATCATTGGAGGAAGGTTATAATTCATCCCCACTCTGTGTGTTTAGTTTACCCTCCGCGTACCTGGACCTGGACACTTGTCTGCGCCTAGACCGAGTAGGGTTTTATTATATTAAATGTATTTTTTTTTTTTTATATCAGTCGACTCAAGCTCTTTGCTTTTGTTATGTAGGCCTATATTACAACAGTTATATGTATAGCAAATAGTGATAATAGTAGGAAAATAATACTTGCGATCACGTCCCTTGTAGCCCTACCTAGGGACAAATCTCCCATTTGATTGTTGATATACTTTTTCTACTACTGCCAGAAAAGATGGAAATTTTAATTTTGGCACATCCTACTCCTATTTCGTTACTATAAAACACCTTTAAAATAAACTGCTTCTGGACACTAATCAGGCCTCGGACTGGCAAAGTGGCAAAATAAAGTTTTTACTAAAGTATATTTAAAAGGAGCTAATAAGCATCGTCACTTGTGCTATATAATTATAATAACTGTTTACATTATGTACGCTATATACATTTATATACTTTCTTGTTTCTAGATTACTCAAGTTTTGAAGGTCAGAGATTGCTTTCAAACAAGCTTCATACCGTTTACCACTTTTGTCCGGCCTTTGGTTAAGTTCTCCCGTTTCCCTTTCATATTTATCTAACTCATCATCATTTAACACGCTGAATTCTCCGCTGTCTTCGGTTTTAGGGTTAGGTTATCCAAGCACATTATTGATTCTGTTGTATCAAGCTTTCAACAGCGGCGGTAGTTCAACGGCTCTGCTGTAACAGCTCTAAAGATTGAAAGGAACTTCATCTTCCAGCCTTTGTTGGCCATTTTTCTGGAAAGCTGTGTAATGTAAGACCGCATACTTTAAATGGGGCGCGATATAAACAGATTTTTATATAGGAGCAATTTTCATATACGCAGGCACATAATTTAATTTGTCATTATTATCTTATGAATGTAGTAATAATAGTTAAATAAATAAATAGAAAATAACACCAAATCTTTTTTTCTGCTACTTCGTTTCCTGACATTTTAATATGACAGTTAAAACTGTTTTATCTTGTAAACACTTAGATCTGAATAGATTTGAAGTGTAAAAAATATGTGTTTGTAATTGAATAAAAAAGTGTAGGCTATTTCTAAATGTTTACGTGTATGTTGTTCTGTACGTTGACAGTTTTACAATTTAACATTTAACCCTACCTTAATAGTGATTTCGAAGTCAACTTAAAGTATGTAATGTCCAAACGTATGTTCCAATCCGTTTTATTTTTACAAAAAAATATTTCATTTAACAGTAAAGTTATTGATTCTGTAACATACCGTATGTTATTTGTTGTTATGGATGTTCACTCGGCGTTTCCAGAGTGCAGATCAGCTGTCGTTCTCAAATGCTAAAACAAACAGAAAACCTATTTTATACCGTTTATTTGTAGCGAATAATATAATTTAAGAATAACTTTTTTTATTATTAGTTTTACAAACAGTGATGGCAGGTGTCCAAATATAAAATAACACGAAAACAAAGGTTTTATACTTGTGACTTTGTCCGTTAAAGGTATAATTATGTTAAACATACAGAATTTTTTATATCTATTGCTAAATTTTTTATATTGGTTTTATTATTATTTTTATTTTCAAATTAATATAAAGTAACAAGTCCTAAATTAACATTTCATATTGAGTTGGACACAGTGTATAAAAGCGTATTGTTGAAAACGCTTTGTAAAAATTAATTTAACACTACAGTTTGTATCAGCACGGGACGTTTCTGACTAATTTCTATGGAAGGATTCTGTTAGATGTATCTAATTTGGGGGGAAGATCAGAAAGGTCGGCGTCTTGGAACAAAACATCAATTTAGTGTTGTGAACAAGAGAAGGGCTACAATGATGAGTATCTCTGAGTCGCTTGAGGGTGTGGAGGGGTGTGAGTATAATCACAACCTAGCACCGGACTAAATTAATCAACTCGTGGGACTTGACATTTTGCTGGTAACTAACATTGTAGTTCACGTTTTACGACACAACTCTCCGTGACCGCTTCGTGGATAAATCCTAGGCTACAGTTTTATTTTATAAATCTTAAAGTTGACGGCAAAACAACAGTTTGTAATTGAGCTGAATAGTTGTAAGAAGGTAGATCAGTATAAAACAGTGTTTATACGTAAAACATGTTATCATATTAAATAAGAATTTTCAAAACTTTTGCTCTTAAAATACATTAATATATTTATAAAAAAACTGACAATTTTATCCTTTAATTATTATGTCTGTCTCACGGTTAGAAGTTATTTGAAAGAAAGTTACAACTTCATTAATTTAATATTTTAATTGTGGATCTTTTCTTTAAATTCGTATTTATACTTAGGCCTAAAACAAAAATTATTTTTGTTGTGTTTATCCTTGTAGTTATAAGCATAAAGTACCGACTTTCAAAAAGCATTATTTGTGATTCTGAGTGCCCAAGACATTATGGGATATGCGATGAAATAGGCCTAGGTAACGGATTTACGCATAATTATAATTTGTATAAATACCATAGCGTAGTAATTACAGCAACTGCCAGATTCCAGCCGACTATAACTGTGCGTATACACTGATTCATGAAGCAGATACTGCTGGACTTAAAACCAACCAATTATTACAGGAATGAAAGTTATGGAAACATGTGACTCGAAAAGAAAACCGGTTGGAGGCCCGGAGGCATACGTACCGCCATTGTTAACCGCCTCGGTTTCGTTCCTGCGCTGTTGATAAAATCTTTTAATTCCCCGTCTTCTGCAGAACAGATAAACCTCTTTGGACAAAATAACTCGGACTCTATATTTATGTATATAGATAGGTCTATGCTTAAGATTAGAAGAACGTTCCCATTGTGCAAAGTTTACAAACAACAATGAGAGAATTTGTTCAACAATCGTTTGTTTAGTTTCGTTAAAATTTGGCGGGAACCGTGTTCGGACAGTTTAATAGCTGCACTCTTAAGTTTACTTATTACTTTTTGTTTTGTATCGTTTTTTATTGTGATTTATCAGTATTTAGAAATATTCATTTTGAAAAAATATTATCAATTAGCCTGTTTGGAATGGTAAACAAAGTTAGGAGCTGACCACCGTGTTGAATGTAACAATATGTATAAAGAAGATGCATTCACTTGAAATGCCTAAACAACCTAACTTCTAAAAAAGTTTTATGAACACAGTGACTTGTTGGGTAGCCTATACTGTACTGCCATATTAATACTCTTATCAGGACGGTGTAATTTATGTAGATAATAAAATGACAGACGTCAAAAAACAAATTGTACAAACAAATTACACAAACATTTTTTACTTTCAATTATTTTCCCAAAAGATCCGATTCGAAGCTATCGCTAAAAAGTTTGGAAATTTTAACCCTTGAGCTATTTTTTATCCAGTTTTTCAAAAATTGTTAATCAGATTATGCTCAAATTTTGGTTACATATTAGTAACATATTCATAACTCAAGTTTGTAATAAAATATCATTAAAGAGTAAATCGAAAAAATAAACACGACGGCATTTTGTGGTTTTTCCGTTTTTTCGATTTCATTCCGAACTTTAAAATTAGTTTTAGTTATAAAGTTTTGTAATATTCATGATCTTTGTGCCATTTTTATAAGATTTTTGGTTTGTTCTGACAAAAAAATACTTGAAAACAAACATTTTTGAAATGTTTACCCTTAGAAATGAGCGGTTTATATATGCATGACAAGAGTTCACTGAAATCGGTCATTTCGTGTCAATTGAATGAAATCCAAGTCGATTAATATCTTTTTTCGGACACAGAGCGTCTAACTGATATATCGATATTTCCATGTTCAGCATATAGTGAGAATTCATTAATGTAACACATCTTGAAAATACTCATTTAATTAACTTCGCACCGAATTAATCGTCACTAATTTATTGCCTGTGTAAGCCCATTAAACTTGTCTGGCTCATCAACTGTGATTTCGTAATTTGAAAGTACGCAGCGACTGTAATTAAAGAATATTTCAACTACATACAGTTCATCATACCTACATTACTTGGGCGCCGTTGCAATAGTGTTCGCAATAACAGTTAATTACAAAGTAATTATAATTAATTCGATGTGTAGCCTGCAATTTGTATGTGTGTTCGTGGGTTAGGCAAAGTGTCCACACTTTTCTCGATGAATACAGAACCAATATATATATTTGTATACCTAAAACAAATTGTTAAATATTAGCAAAGATGACTTTTATTTTACTGCTTTAGTTTTTAACCATACAAAGCATTAAAAAATTTAAGAATTTGAAAAAATTTAAGACTCGCTGATTTTTACGACATTTTAGTTTAAAATTTTATACTAAAATAATATATATATATTATATTTATAATATATATTATAATTATTATATAAATATAATAATAAATATAAATAATAATAATAATAAATAAAAAATATATATATATATATATATGAGAACATCGTTAAAAACTAAAACATGGATCAATTCCAATGTAATTTGCCCTCATCTCGTTCTTCTTGAGATATGTTTTTTCAAGCTCTTTTTTTGTGAAAACCCCTTAAGAACCGTAATAAAAATAGTATTCAGTCTGAATGGGGGCTGACTAAAGTACTTAACGAAAACTTATATTTGCAGATGCTTCAGACAAATCACCAGATCTTGCTTAAGTTTTGAGTCGTGTATGAAGTAAGTCGTTACGTAGCAAATTTGAAAAAAATTGCATTTCGAGAGTAAATCTGAATTACCAAACAAACGGCTTTCCGTCACAACACTGCACAGATATGGGTTTTGTATCTTCTTATTTCAGCTAGATGAAACAGTTTTGACAGTTTCAAGGTTTTTTAGTAAAGTTTTCGAGCCGAATTTATAAGATAGGACCAGGTACACAGTTGCATTGAAACGGCACACGAATACGCAAGTGAAAAGTGAAAATTACTAACATAAAACACGACAACAAGATAATAAATTAAATTTTATTAGTTGGTGCAATCATTGAAGTTACAAAAATAGTTTTTTCTCGACCGAATGTCGGATTGCCAGAGACACTTTAGATCTTCATTTCTCTATGCCTCAATCTGACTTACATTACTTTACAGAAACACCTTCTTCAATAATTCATAACTTATATTTATATCTGCGCTGTAAACATATCCAGTGTAACAAATACCGGTCCATTGTCATTGTGCCTCACCAGCCGTATCATCATGTATGACATGTGTATCAAATAACTCATCACTTCTTTCCTTTATTAGGAAGGTGGTTAAGGGAATCGATGATTGATCGCAACTGGAAAGATCGATTTATCGGCACAGACTGGTTTCTGTATTGTTATACATTAACCATTTATACTTAAATAATTACATCTTTAAGATTTTGTATTGTGCTCTTTGAACACGAAATCATTACTAGCGAATTCTTTCTGTTGTAATATAATAATATAGATATACGGTATATGATTACGTGAACTTGTATTTTTTTATTGTAAGAACTGATTTTAAACTTTTAAATTTTTTATTAATTTCCCATTCCATTTCTTTGCACTATATGTAAGTAGTAGATTTATAGTAAAACAAATTAGCATGTGCCACTGTACCATACCTAACCCGGCATTAAAATCACTAGTTGTATCCACCGAACGTTGCATCGCAATAACATTGCTTATTATTAAGGAAATTAAATTTGTGTTAATCTTTTTTTTAATTTTCAGCCCACAAAAAAGAAAAATATCTCACAAATTTTCTCACTTTCACTAAAAAAATATGTTTTTTAGAAAGAGTAGAAAAACAAAATAAATCGGCTTAACACAGTATACATTTTTTATTAAATGTGAAGCTTGATAAATCAAGTAAGTGTGCTAAATAAAAGGAAGTGTTCGAGGGTAAATTGAAAAAAAAATCCAGGGTTGGTTTTATTTTTTCTCAATTAATTCCCGAATCGATTAAAAATTTACCAAATTGAGCGAGTGATGACAGAATTTTATGAACCAATTTTGATAACTTATGCAGATTTTTATCATTAACAGAAAGATAACGACCTACCGAATGTTTTGCTTAGGTACTTGATGACTACACTTGAATAAAATTTTGCAATCCAATTTTAGCCGCCAGTAATTTTTGCAATCCAGTAATTTTTTAGCTGCCTCGGTGGTCTAGTGGATAGCATACTAGGCTTTCACCCCGAGGACCCGGGTTCGATTCCCGGCGAGGGCTTGGCATTTTCATACGCTATAAATCATCCCATCGTCTGCATTAGCCCAAGTGTGCACAATAGTCGGACGTTAAACAAAAAAAAAAAAATGAATAAAATTTTACTAAAATCTCTAATGCAGAGTTTGGTAAAATCCGGTTTGTGTTCACATTTTTAAGGGGTTTTGACCGAACAAGTATTTAAAAACAAATATTTTTGAATACGTAAAGCAGTTTTGATGTACCTGCTAACTTTCATCGATGTTAGTCAATTTGTTGATTGGCCTCCAACGATGTACACACGCCCGGACGGGTGAAAGGGCAGATATCAAAGGGAAAAGCACCTTTTCAGATTTATCAAACTGATACTATCTTCCACATCTTAATATTGAAATGCTTACACAATCACAGTTGTTGTGTTTATTTTTGTAATCTATGACGTAGCTTTATTAAAAACGAATGTGCGTAAAAACGAAGGCTAAACGTAACCAGTAGTTATGTGACGTTTCAGATACTGAACTGAAGCCTGTAAACAACTTCTTAGGTTAACAGAACTAATTCTTGTAAAGATTATATAAATCATTTCGTACTAAATGTTAATACTGTAAAACAAGACTTACACCAAACATAGCTCTCACTGTGTTGGTATATAAGTGACTTGTGGCATATAATTACAATAAACTGTTACGGAATTTAGACAGTATTACTTGGAATAAAGACATCCAAGTTGTATTTAGGCGTGAGCGGTGAGATCTGGCCAGTGAGTGGGCGTTATTTAAAGTAACAGCGTTGCTGGAGTAACCTGTTATGTCATTTACTCTGTTATTTTTGTAAAAGGATCGTAGGTCATATGATGATACGTTGATAATAAGGCACTTTGACTTTATACCATTTTAAAAAACTACAACTGTACAGGCGTAACTATTTTTGGCTTTGAGAAATGATATTGTCACGTTTTTTGTCCAAAAATGACATTATTTAGGAATTTACGTATTTGTCAAACGTAGTGGAAATTACTACCGGAAGAAGCCGGTTTTGACATGTTCATATTGTATACCTACGTAATAGACATTAAATGGAACCAGCCGTTTTTAACATTATTGAGGTTATATTAACACTGTACAGTTGCGAATCAGATATTGACATTATAACAGGTAACAGGAATAGTTGCAGTTCACATTCCATTCCGAGTTCCAAGGAAAGCTTTCAGCTACTGTTACATCACTGTCACTGGTTACAGCAGAGTTAAAAAGTTTAAGAGTTTTGTTAAACATGTGTTACGTTCGTTTGTGTATTTTTTTTAGTTTTAATTTGTTTCAAAGTTAAGTTTTGCCTATGTTGTCCCGTTGTGTTAATATAGATTTGCATTTTTTACACAAGTTTTACTTACAATAGCTTTGTGACTCAATAATTTTATATAATTATCATATTTTGAAAATTTTGTTGTCAGTACAGAACATTATGTAAACGAAACCATGTTACAAAGCAATCGTTCCAACAGATTAGAACGTTATTTTAACAGGCTTATGGAACTATTACTGGGTTGGAACGGTAACTTTGGAACTTGTTCCGAGGAAATAACCGTTTCGCCAACCACTAGTGAGTACGTGCATCCCTGTTTAATTGTCAAAGTCGTGTCCTCTCCTCCCCCTCCCCTCTCGAGTAGTTAATTGTCCCACGTTTCTTTCGACACAACCTATTATTTCATTCTCCTGCCGCCGCGTTGTCATTATTCGCAGCCTAGAAAAAAACATTTTGCGCTAGATGATAAAATCACGGATTTGAAAGGTATTTCTGTGGTGTAGTTGTGTTTTTAAAGTCTTCGAGGATAATTCCAAATTATTCTAGAATTTATTGGCGGAGGACCAGTTCGCGTCAGATTTTATATTCAGACTTCTGTTATTTTTCCGTTAACGCAATCAAATAAGTAATGCTTTTACAAAGCTGTACTGAAGTTCTGTTCTCGTTTGAATTAACACAGAATCTTTGACAAGATGTGAATGTCATGAAAGTGTGTTATGTCCGGAACACATAAAGAGATAAGGTTGTAGCCTAAGTACGGACAGCGAAGAAAATCTTGACAACTACACAAAAATGCAATACGTATCTGTTAATAGATATTTCAAACTGGAGAATGTGTAAACAAATATCGATTGCAACAGAAACGTTTTCATAAACGCATGTTTCTGATGATTAGCCATTAAATTTGACTTGCCTCTCGTTTCGTGAAACCTAATGCAACTGTCAACTGTTCACGTGCAAGACTGACAGGACGTGAGCTGTCAAATAAAACAGAAAGAACGATAGACGATCCCGGCCTGTGTCAAGGGCTAAGTGGAAGGCGTACATATATTAAACAGTGATTTAGTCACTTTCTGTCGTCATATTAAGCTTCAACACCAGCATTCGTTCGTGTAACAATTACTTTCAGCTGAACCAATTAAATACAAATCTAATAAAATATTTTCAGTAAACTTTAATTAACCGATTTTATTTGTATTTCAGGTTTGGTTTTTATTGTACGCAGGCTACATTAACGATTGTTCCGTCTGTCCTTTCAATTACCATTTACTTAGAAGTTGTGTGATTCTGTGCAGGAGTACTTGGCGCGTTATTATTTTAGTGTTTAAATTTGAAAAAAAAACTAAAAAATATTTCTTCTGCACTTTTAGAAGCGCATAATTTTTTATTCGCCTACTCTAAAATTGTACGTACTTTTAACAAAACCCGTGTTTACAAAGATACCTCTATAATGCACTATATGGTATTCGAGATGTGCGGTTTTAAACTGACTAATGTTTGTCTGGCTGATGCCTAGCATCGACTTACACAGAAAATCGTTAAAGCCGTTCTAAAAAAACAGAAATAATACAATGACTTTTACTTCTGAACCCGTGCAAATAGAACCTCTTCTCCTTCTGACCTCGCAGAATATTGCATAACTTCCAAGTTGTTGAGCTCGCCACGTTTAAAGAAATAACTCCGCAATTTTAAAGAAGGAATTCAGCTAGCAAGATACAGCGAAGCATTCCCGAAGAATTACGATTTATTTTAATGTTTGCTCGAGGACTGTCCTAGGTAGCGCGGGGATAATTGGCCGAAATGATGCGAACATTTATTTCAAATTGTCCTCTACATTTCTGTTTTTTGTCGCACATAGTATTAATTATGTTTCTTTTATTTCGGTTGCAATTAGCCGCCGCGGTCTGGCTAGCACCGACGTTTGATAATAATTGCGCCGTTTATTCCCGATATAATCGCCTCGTGAAAACAGATGGTAGGCGGTGCCTCAACGCTTTCAGCCGCGGTTCTCACAACTTCAGATTAATTGAGATTGTGCAACTTTTGTGATGAGGTGAGATATTATTGTCTTTGGGTGCTCGAGATGCGATCTGTGTAATCTACTTCGTCATATATTTAAACATTTCCAAGTTTACCTCTTGTTAAACCGATTTTATTCAAGTTTTCGTAACAATTTTCTGATTAAATGTTTTTAAACTGGTGGCGCAAGAAAACAGTATTAATTTTAGTTAAACATTTACATTTGTAAGATTTCTTTAACGCTTGTACATAAAATTTGCGAAATATTACCTTTTAAATATTTAAACAAATCTTTTAATGACGTAGAAAGAAACTCTTTTCCTTGATACTCAGTAAATTAACATTTCTTTTCACAAGAGGTAAAATAAAAGCTGAACAATGACAGTAAAGTTCTTTGACTATAAATTTATACCCGCGCTTTAAAGTGCAATGAAGCTTGAATCAACTCGAAGAAGAACAAACGTCCTTGAAGTACTTTTGAAACAGCTGATTTTTCTTGTCGGTAATCGATAATCCTTATTGACAGAGAAGTCGGTATCCGCGAATATTGATGGCAGGCCTCCCACGCTCAGGCAACGGTACGCATTTGTCATCATCCCCAATTAAACAGACTCCGGGCAGTGTACGTACTGTTATTTAGCTGTGAACGTAATGCGGCCAATTTGTAAGACTAATTACGTCAAGGTGACGCCTAAAGGGCCCGGAGGCTTTGCGACTAATTGGCGCATCTTCACTGGTTGACATTGTTAAAACCAGTTTGGCCAATTTCTTCTGAAAACAGAAACATTTGGTTGCCGACTTTGTGACACAAGTGATTCTCGTTTTGGCGATCGAAGTAAGTTTTGTTAATGATTTTTTTTTAATTTTAAAACTGGAAAATTAACGATAACATTTGAGCATAAGTTTGTATGGAATCATTATTTAATAACGATTTTTTCTTAATCTAGAAAAGTGAAATTACATTACAAATTTATTTTTAAATAAAAGATTTATTTCTTTAAAATAACAAAATAATTTTAATATCGTTCAGTTTTTCTTGTGCATGAAATTAATTTTGTATTATTTTTTAAATTATTTTGGAGATTAAAAAACACAGTCTGCCTTAAACGCTGTCATTTCAAATCCGCTAATCCTTTTGTCCATTTTAGCAATAGGCGGCCATTCGAAATTAGCACAGCAAGATAAGTTAACTTCACGCTTTATTGTTAATTACACATTATCACTGATTACGTCATAATTCTTCAAAGGTCATTCCTCTCCCGACAGGTGGACCAAAGCGGAGGCTCATGTAGGAGGACTGCCCTTATCTTTGTTCAGTACCACCGATGACTGCTGAGTGAATAGCAATTTTATTTACCATCACGAATAGCCTTACTTTCTTCTCATAACGCTGTAGACCTACGTCTGAATATAGTGACGTGAGATGAATGCAGACGTTATAAATATGTAATTTCAAATTCTTCGCTTTCACATTAATACCAAATCAGCAAAAGTCTAATCTACTAATTTTTTTTTAATTTTAATATATTTATGTTAACTCACAGTATCGTAACAAACATTACATGAAATTAATGCAAGGAAAACAATTTCAGTTTTAATTTTAATACTATTAAACAACTGTTTTCGTTCAAGTGGACTTTAAAATGGTTCTCAGAAGGGCATTGCTATTACGGTTATGGGCTTAAGTAACCTATTATTATGTCTGTCAGGACCGATTGGTTTAATCGGTTTCAAGAAGCGCAGCAATTTAAAGGCGCAGAAAGTAATAAAAGGACGTGTTCTTTTCGAAGGTGTTGGGACAGATGCTTGCTCGCTGTGCATGCATAGTGTAATCTTCTACACTACTTCGTAGCTCTACTTCTCAATCTAAGCTTTAGGCCTAGTACAAAACTAAGCTCTTCTTCTCAATCTAAGCTTTAGGCCTAGTACAAAACTAAGCTCTTCTTCTCAATTTAAGCTTTAGGTCTAGTACAAAACTAAGCTCTTCTCAATCTAAGCTTTAGGCCTAGTACAAAACTAAGCTCTTCTCAATCTAAGTTTTAGGCCTACTACAAAACTAAGTTCTTCTCAATCTAAGCTTTAGGCCTAGTACATAACTAAGCTCTACTTCTCAATCTAAGCTTTAGGCCTACTACAAAACTAAGCTCTACTTCTCAATCTAATCTTTAGACCTAGTACAAACTAAGCTCTTCTCAATCTAAGCTTTAGGCCTAGTACAAAACTAAGCTCTTCTCAATCTAAGCTTTAGGCCTACTACAAAACTAAGCTCTACTTGTCAATCTAAGCTTTAGGCCTAGTACAAAACTAAGATCTACTTCTCAGACTAATTAAATTGCAGTTTATTATATTGTTGTTTTATTGCTGCGTAGAAGGTATTGAACGGAGAACGCCGATTTTGACATTATTATTTTTTTATTCGTATTGTATATCTGGGTAGCAGATTTTTGAATTAAAGAAGCCCGTTTTGAAATGTTAATATTGTATAGCTGCATATCAGATTTTATATAAAACAAGGCGGATTTGACATTTATATTTTTTTATTCATATGTATAGCTGAATAGCAGATTTTTGAATTAAAGAAGCCCTTTTTGAAATGTTAATATTGTATAGCTGCGTATCAGATTTTATATTAAAACAAGGCGGATTTGATATTTATATTTTTTTATTCATATTGTATAGCTGAATAGCAGATTTTTGAATTAAAGAAGCCGGTTTTGACGTATTAATATTGTACAGTTACTTAGCAGATATTGAACGGAACAAGTCGGTTTTGATATTATTTGTAAAAATAATAGGATTTAATATGTAAGGACTGGAGTCTAGTTCTAATGACTCGTATTACAAATGATGATATGTTATAAAGACCTATTGTAAAATTTTAATCGTCTAGTATGCTCCCTCTCAGCTTTCCATTACTGTACTGTTTAGCCAGTCATTAGTTGTGTTTGAAATTTGAATTATTTGAACAAAATCTTCAATTCATAATTTTATTTCAAAACATTTATTCTAAAAAGTAAAGAATAAATGTTATTAGGACCTTGGTTATAATTCATTAGAAATAAATATGCATAAAAAAAGTTTGTTTTAAAATTTTTCTTAATCTCAAAATTATTACCAGTTTTCCACTGGAAAAGAGCTATTAAAGATGATATCATGGTAAGACCCAGTCCGGTCCTGTAAAATGAACGGTGATTCTGATCATAAAGTTTTGAGGCCCTTTTTGTTACGGCTCTCTGTATAAATGTAACTGATTTCGGTAATAATATGGACAATCATTTCAAAATGGTTTAATTTTTTTAATTTATAACTTCTTAATCTTATATTGTTTTTAAATATCAGATTTCTGTAATATGCGCACCACACACACACACACACACACACACACACACACACACACACACACACACACACACACACACACACACACACACACACACACACACACACACACATTAGCATTTAAAATTTTATTTAAATACATAAATGAATGATGGCGGGCCGGGTTCATTTTCGTCTTTTAAATGTAGTTTGTTAATGTTACACACTAAGGTGTCCATCTTTTAATGTTGATTAGAATACATATTGAAGTAGATTTTTTTACAATGTGTCAGGTAAAAAACAATGAAAGTATTGTAAAGTAAAAAAAATATTGACATACTTTATCGTTTAAAGTGTTTGTGTTTTTGTAAATTAGTTTCCGACACGTCAGCGAGACAGTGACCAATACAGTGTTATCAGTTGGACGAAAAAAGGTTTTATGTGGTCATTTATAAGAAGACAAATGTTTGAAGCAGTAATTGATATCATAGGCCTACCATATAAGTTTGTTATTGTAGTGCAGGCTATTCTTTAACCGTAATTTTCCTACTCGATATGTCTATCAACCATGCATCATGGATGTGTGAGAGGTGAGAACGGAAGATGACGTTCTGAAATGGAATTTAGAAACTCTCCAACCGATAGGTTTTCTCAACAGTCGACTTCCACGATATTCTCGGTACCTACGAGCAGACAGTCATCACACTTCGAGCCAGGACTAAGGATATGTGTGAGTCGTGGGCGGGGGAACTCATGATCGTTCGGTCACGGCTTCGAGTTCGCCGATAGAGACCCTGCGTCGTGCCAGGGCTTCGTGACTGCGATCCCCTCTCCCCCAGAGCATTCCTGCCATTGTACACCGTTTAATGGACGGTAACGATGGATTTTCACCTTAAGGCATATAGTTCTGATGTTGTCTTAATGGTTGTTTTATATTAAACTCAAGAGGCATCTCGATTGTGCGCGCCTGGGCTCTGTAATCGAAAAAAACATTTTTATATTCCTCTGGCTTGACCGACGATTTTCAGCGGAAATGGCCTGTGTTGGTAATAAGTATAAAACGCTAGAATAACGTTTGAAACTCTTTAAAAATATGTATTTTTCTGTTTTTTTCTTTTGGCTACTTTAGGTTAGGTTTTCATTTTCAAGTTAGTAATGTTAACACAGTTAAATATACAGTATATTGAAACTTAAAAACGCATGTAGTAAAGATTATTCATATCCAAAAAGTAAATTTTAAAAGAAAACAATAAACAAAAATAAAATAGTTCAGAGTTATTTTATAAATATAAATACACAACACACACACACACACACACACACACACACACACACACACACACACACACACACACATATATATATATATATATATATATATATATATATATATATATATATATATATATATATATATATATATATATAATATATATATATATATATATATATATATATATATATATATATATATATATATATATATGTGTGTGTGTGTGTGTGTGTGTGTGTGTGTGTTTTATTTTAAAATATTTAAAGTCTAATCATCTAATACATTAACCGAAAACGGAGAGTAAGTGTACCCCATAAACAAATCTCTTCATTATAATCTCCTGCAGACGTTATTCTGATACAATAGTTAGTTGACTAAGCAAATTATTCATTTTAGGCTGGCTAAAATTAATCGAAACTGGCATTGCTCATTGTTGATGCTTGGAAGTAATCAAACGTAATTAAACTATAAATGATTGTTTTGCGCCCATACAGTAAGTGCATGATTATCAGTCATAAAAATATACTAATGACTACTTGCATTACAATTCACATCCTAATTCGTGCACTTTTATTGCACTTGCTATGTAGCCTACTTGGTTTAACTAATATTTTTTGTATTAACGATATTGGTGTTACATTCTTTTTTGTATATCTACAATTCAGTTGTGCGGTTTTTGAGCTATTGTCTGTTTTGAAGCCAAAATTGGGGTTTTAAAGATGCATTTATAACAATAGAAAACATTGAACCAATTTTGGTTAGATAAGCAGTGTAAAATTTTGGGTTTAGAAAAAAAATGTTTTTTAAAAATCATTGCTTTTTTTCCAAGTTCGTCGTTGATTAGCAATCCTTTAACACGTGTTATCAATATTATTATGTTTGGATCCTTGTAATAAGTTAACGGTTGATCCAGCTAAAAGTTACACCACTAATAGGTTACTTTTCTCTTGTTATGCTTACTTTTTCTGTAATGGTTTGATTTTTTCCAATACGGAGGAGCCTATTATTATTTTCCTACTTTCAAATACATTTAGGAAATGTTAAATACATGAATATTAATAATAAATAGTGTTTGGTTGAACGATTGATATGGAAATGTTTCATTCGTAGTAGAATATTACCTCAGTACGTGTTTTACCTAACAAGCTTTTATTTTATTTGTTTGTTTTTTATAAAAAACCGTAAAATGCAAAAAAATACACTTTTCTTATCTCTCAAAGCGTTGTTTTTTCGATTACAATATTGTTTTTCTTCGTAGGCCAACTTACGTTACCGTCACGCTTCAGCTGTTACTTTTTTAGTTTGTTTTCAAGAAAAGCGATATTTTTATTTATTTTATTATACATGATTTCCTCGTTCCTTGGTATATCGATGATTTATTATTCTTTTCTACAAAAAAATTAAAAAAACCTACTATCAGTTTATGATTGTTACTCCGTACCCTTCAAGAGCTGTAATACTACGGAGGTAGACTTATTTCGCTCAAAGTTTTAATTTTTCCTGAATTGTTATTTTTCAGTTTCAGTCACAGGAAATTGTAGAATATAAAGTGACTATGAAAAACAATAAAACGTGAAATTTCTTTATAGAAACAAAATAATAACATTTTCCATGGAAATACTTTATTTTGTAACAAACATTTAAGCCTTTGCCTTTAAAATGGCGTCAAACAAGTTAACAAGTTTAATACTGAGAAAATGTATTTTTCAAGCAGTCATGTTTAAAAAGTAAAATATCAACATTGTTCAAATTGGGAAGGGTACTGAAATATCACTGAATTTTGGATGTTACAACTAGTAGGTCGGGATTTCTGGAACAATATTTTTACGCATTTGGTTTAACCAGTTTTCTGTAGCATGTAGCAATAGTCTAATTGTCTTTTTAAACTTGTAATTTTATTTTAGTATTGTAGAAACTACAAATTAACCTATAAAGAAAGTTTGATAGGCCTAATTGTGAAAACAATTATGGTCTTGAAGTTTTAATGCTGAGTAATTTATATCCATTGTAAGTTCCTTCAAGTCAAAAAAAAAAAAAATTTGTTTTACACATTGTGTACCGAACATTTAGTTACAAATAAAATCAAGAAGTTTTACGTATTTAAATTCCAAATGGAAATTTATTTCAAGAATCCGGTTCTTCTGACAACATTAGTTAGGTTATTCATCCGAAGTAGATTAATTATTAAAAAAAATATTAATTTACCAAGATAATGAATTTGCCTAGTTCCGCATCGATCTGTTCAGCTTGTTAGGCTACAAGTAAAAACGGTCTTAGTACTGACATTGGAATAACATTGTTGTCCACGTTTTATCTCCAGACATGCCCCGACATAACTCTCCCTTCCATCCGTCTTCACTGGCATGCCATCTTTACATGGCAAACAAAACACCCGAAGTAAAGCACAATTGATAAGAGTTCCTGAAGAAAACTCGATGTGGGTTTAATCTCCCAGGCTGACTGTTTGACCGTTGTGTTGTTTCATTGTCAGAGTGGAACAGCTCTTTAGGCTGACTAGAATCATTAAATTTCTCATTGGTTATATGATTGCAGTGTATTATTTCTCCCTTTAAAATCTGTTGGAATTCGTTAAATACGCGTGTCACCATATAAACAGGACTAGTCTAGAGCCTATATAGAATTTGCCTTAAACTTAGGCCTATTTCTTAACATTTCTGCTGCACCAGATTTTATTCAAATTCTGGTCACGTAATGACGATTATTAGTCAATTTAGCAAATTTCAAATAATAAAAGAAATCTTTCATATTGGAATAGCTTTTGAAATAAAAATAGGGCATAAACCAAATAAATCGTCAAAGTACATTTCGGTTAGCCTATTAAATATTTGATACGTTCATTGAGTTAATTTTCATATCCTATAATACAATGAAATGACTGATTTTGAACAATGAACTTGAGAAATTAAGCAATTTCTCCCAAACCGAATTTTGGGAGTGATAGCAAGTCACAAAATCCTACTCCTTTTGGATAAATTTGAGTGAAATTTTATTAATTCCTCAGAACTGATTATTTTTTTATTATTTATTATTTATTTATTTTTTTTTTTTTGAGAAGATCGGATATTTTTATTTTTTAGAAATGTTATCCAAAAAACAAAATTGTTTTAAAAATTCAACAACAAAAAATAGTCCTAAAATATAAACAAACTACGTGGTGCAGGCTACGTGCATGGCAAATTCAATCAGACGTTACGTTTAGTCTCCAGCAACGTATGGTGTTGAGTGCCACAGTCATCTAAAGTGAAAAACTGAGGTCTAAATACTTGCCAATGGTAGAGTCATCAAAATCTCAAGTTCGATTTTTTCGCGATCATCAAATGGACTTCGTAAAATTAAAAATAACAAATTAGCCTTACTTTCTTTAGGAAACACTTCTTAGGAATGTTTAAATGATAATTAGGCCTAATGAAACTGTCTAATAAGATTAGGCCTACGTCTTGTATTTTGTAAGAACATAATTACTTACCTATAGGGCCTACATCTATTTCATTTCTGCAACTATAGGCCTATTTATTATTAAGTCAGGCAAATAAACCACCTATTTGTAGCTAACTATTACATTACTATGAAACTATTTAAAAATATTGTATTTTTTTCTGTCTAAAACGTAATAATTAACGTATTTCTTAGAAATTTGGATAAAAATCAAAATAGGCTTAAAATAACCTAATAAAAGGCATTATTATAGTTTTAGTACCTATGCTTAATGCAATATTAATTACTGACAAGTAATTAATAGGCGTAGTGTTAATTAATATTAAATTTCAAAGAATCTACAGAATGCAATTCCTTTACCTCAGTTAATGAGTCAGCTGAACTGATGAGAGGTATTATTTTTTCAAAATACAATAAGTTATCCGCAAGAGGACCCCGACACGGCCAATGTGTAAAAGACAATAAATTACGAAGGAGCTAACCGAGTAATTAATGTAACCTCAATACTTGATTGGTATACTGTACACACGTGCCTATTATTTCCAAACGATTAGCTTCGTGCAAGTAGGAGAGGCGCGCCATCTTGTGTTCCCCTCTCACTCTCTCTCTACAAATGGCGGCCATCTTCTTGGAATGTTGAATTACGTTGTTGCACGCAGACTCTCTATCTCTCTCGCGGACGAAGCTCCAGCATCTGTTTTTATATACCTCCCGAGTCAAGCTGTCAGCTGGAAATCTGTCATTACGAGATTATACAAACTAGTTTTAGTTTGGCCGCTCCAGAATATATTTAATAGAGTTCGTTTACTGTTGGTGTTGGTCGATGCTGACCTTGTAGTTTGTACGACTGTAAAAGACCACAGCTTTGGATAAAACTCGAGTCTTGACAACGTGAACGTGAGTCACGAGCGCTATGTCTAGAAAGTCTGATACTGGGTGATCAGAAACTTTGTGCACTCGTTTTTTACAGCTTGTGAAAAAATATTGATGTTGTATAATCGAATAGGCTTATCAAGCCAAAAACAGAGCTTTAAAAGTTTAATCATAATTTCTTGATTTCTGTCCTACATAGATAGCTTATAGTAATCATAGTAACAACTAGTAGTAAGTAGTAAGCTAGTTAGAAACTCGACTTTCAACCACCCTGTTTATATGTTTACAAGCTTTGCGTGGAAAGCTGACTATAATTTCTCCATATTCAGTTGAACTTTGGTGTTAGGATACACAGTAGCCTGCTGTTCACAAATTACAGGCCTTAGGTCGTAGGTCTACTTTAAAATAAAATAAAAATGAGGGGAAGACAAAGGAAACGGCAGGAGACTTTCTCAACGGTATCGATGAAAAGAACAGAAAAGAAAAAGAAGATGTGTAACACAGACTTTAAGCGCGTTACACACTGTAATCGGTGAAACATCGTTAAAACTTTAAAATAAATCTTGATACAATACAGAACCATTATCGATATTTCAGAAAATAGGCCTAAATATGCAATGGTTAACAGCAAATAATTCTTTTTTGTTTTTCAATTATTTAATTTCTATTGTAACTAATATTAGATTAATAACACTTATTCGATTACATTTTTCGATTAATTTTATATTTACGATCGAAATCGTTTTCTTGAAATAGTAGGCCTACAAGTCGTTAAAGGTTTTTTCTGATTTTCTATATTATTTTAAAATTTATATTATTTATGCTATAGTAATTAAATATCTAATTAATATTTAACGTTAAATATAACATAGAGACTACAATCATCATAAATATCGACAGCTTTAAATTTACTTCCAGTTCTGCAAAAATTTTTTGTGCTTTTTTCATTTCAATGTAAATAAACGCATCTCTCGGCTGCCTCGCTGACGTAATAGAAGTGAATTAAAAAAAATTAACGACACTGTTATGAATAACATTAAACAAACATTTCCAACATAGAAATAATGACAGCTGTAAAATTCATAAAGTTATTAATTTACTTTAAAAAATCTGTATTGCTATTAAAACGTTTTATACGTGCCATCGTATTTTCAACGAAATTTTAAAATTTCAAATGCCAAAAACATTAACATTTCAAATTCCAAAAACAAAGCCTACTCCGTCATAGTGGGAGTTGAAATAAAACAGACATTACATTTTCTGAAAAAGAAGTTTTTACCTACAAAATTCTAGTAATACAGAATTACACAAAACAAAAATATACAATTAAACTGCAACCTATTGCGGCAAATTTGAGTTTCATTAAATTATAGGGCAAAACGCAAGGTAAGTGTCGTTTGTTGACCTTCCTACGTGAGTTGCTCCCCCCTCCTCAATCTCGGTGTTAATAATTCCAGTGTAATGTCTCCAATACGTAGCCTCACGTTTTCCGCGCCGTAGTGTTCCGTGCAAGGGAAGATCTTCGTGCTACCCCACCATTAAAATCTCCAGCTCGCAAACGCACCAAAATAGAAATTAACTTCACTCGTAACCGTAGCTACAGTATAATATTATCCCCTCTTCTCCGCTGGATACAGCACATTACATCGTGTGTGGCGTCTTAAACTTCGAAATAAATATTTAATACTTTATCTTACACAGGTAATATTTTGACACTTATTGTAAAATTGTTTTCTTTGCCGTTGTGCATTTTGTTTTTCCGATAAAATATTTTTGAAAATAAATTTTAAATTTGTGTAGACTAAATATAAAAATAGTTTAATAAGTCTTTTTGGGAAAGGATTTGGAAATAAAGAAGTTTTTCTATTTAAATTTTTAAAAATCTAGAATATTTCTAAAAAACGTAAATATGGGTGTCATACCAAACGGTAAAATCAGTGACCGACTCGATAATATTCTACAAAAATACAATAGTAGTGAAATATTGAACAAATTTACGTACAGTATTCTGAATCCTTAATTATAACGTAACACCAGTTTGCATTTTTTTTACACTGCCTGATAAAATGTAGAGAAATTTACAAAAGTATTATTTACTTGTGTTCCTTCTTCATACAGTATATCAGACAAGGCAGTTACATTCGGAGTAGGCCTACGTGTAACGCCTATTTTTTATGGCTGCGACTGTACATAGTTCTGTTTTCGATGCAGCTTGTTCTTGCAAAAAGAACGGATATTTTGGAATTTCAGTTCAAGTTTACTATTTAATTGAGCCGATTAGACGATTTCGATTTGTTGCAACTCAGCGGGGCGCAATAACCACCCCATTCAGTTAATTACGCTATTAAGATTCGAAACTAAATGTTTTCTCCAGATAGCGGCTATTAAAACAACTGTCGGTAAGTCGGTTGAAACTTGACCCCCTGCGGTCTTCTCATTATTTTCTCCGAGGGTGGGAGTTCAGGAATGTTTTTCTTCCCCCAAAATTATTACCATTGTAATACTATCCTAACCTAGCATCCAATTTAAGTTTTAGTTTTGCAATGAAACTGTTGTTTTGAAGTTGTTTCACATAAAATCGATAATTAACTGACCTTATTAATGAATTATGAAATGACTAATTCCTTTAGTAGCTGACAACTCTATAACGTTGCTACCTCCAAGTAGTAAATATTTAACAAGTGTTTATATTATACGATTCCAAATTGTTATTTCTAATAAAGCCTAAATTTATATAAGCACTTTTTGCTACACTGTGCTAAGATTATTGTAATTTTTAACTAAATAATAAAAAAGTTAACCAGCAAGGGTTATATTTTATCGCAAATATGTTCACACTTTCATTTTCTTAATAAGAAGTGTTACTTGGTTGCCTTCTCTGTCACTATGAACTGTTTACAAGATCAATAGGCAATGCTCAGTATATATATATATGTGGTGTGTGTGTGTGTGTGTGTGTGTGTGTGTAATACAAACACTCAACGTGGATCGTGGAAGGGGAGGAAGATGCATTGGCCGGGCGATGCTGGACCGTCGGCGCATGCCCAGTAATAACAAGTTGCAGCGTTCGCGCCAAGTAATGGCTGTGTTTAGCACCGCCTAGGGCCTCGCCGGGATCACGCCCAGGCCTTCATTCCTTCCCTTCATTTTTACTTATTTTCAACAATAATATTGCTCCAGCTTACAGTTATTTTTAGCATAGCCAAAACAAACTGTCGAATGCGTTGGCCATTGATTCAAATAATCTATTGATCAAGCGTGCAAAAGTCATATATATATATATATATATATATATATATATATATATATATATATATATATATTTGATATATAGTAAATTAATATATCAATAATAATATTCTAGATAATATGCCTGTAACTAATATTATTGGTAAATGTAAAAGACAATAAAAGCGATGTTTTAATTAACAAACTTGTAATTTTCCAGTTTTTTTTTTTTTTTTTTTTTTTGTGAACGTCCGACTGTTGTGCACACTTGGGCTAATGCAGACGATGGGATGATTTATAGCGTATAAAAATGCCAAGCCCTGGCCGGGAATCGAACCCGGGTACTCGGGGTGAAAGCCCAGTACGCTATCAACTAGGCCACCGAGACGGCTATTTTTTAGTAATTAATTTTACTATATAAGCAAAGTCAGTTTCTTATTACATTCCAAATCCGGGCTACATAAACTTTCACACCGTTTAAATATAGAATATAAACACGTTTACAAATAGTTTTACATAATGACAGTTAGTTTTACGTAATTCAACAATTAATTGATTGTTAAGACCCAAGCAAAATGCCGAGAGAGTACTGTATTGACAAAACGTTAAGTATTGTACGTTACATCAGTGTTTAAATTCCAGAACTCTTGATACGGAACAACTGCACGAAGCCATAACCTAGAACAATAGCAATTTATCGATGCAAGTGCCATTTGATTACTTTATTATCGGTGGAGCTATTGTTTACCAAACTCCATAGTTAATTGTTTTTGCTTTGGTAACATGGCCACAGCTATTACAGGCTATAACACTCAATGGGTTTCAGTAGATTTAACATTAAGCGTTTTCAAAATGATCAACATGTAAATTAGCTTTTCTTTTTATTAAACTTTTCGAAGTCGTTAATGTTAGGTCAGCGTCATCACATCTCATTTAATTCCCACGATTTTATCTTTGCTTGCATTTCTGTATGTAGGCCTATGTACTGGTATGTTTTTTATCGTATTAATATGTAAATAATATAATCTGCTAACAATAAATGAACAATGTAATTAAATCGCATTGAACTCATTTGCTATCACATTAAAATTTTAACAAATATCAACAGTATTAGTTGTTAATGAAATATTAAGCTGAAACACCTGAAGGGTTGAAAAAGTAATATTTATAGTTGGCGAGAGGAGATGATCCCTCAGTCGGTATGAAACGCACAAGTACAAGTGTATAGGCTAACGGTACTTAGAAGGCGTTGTTCGGGCAACTTAAGCCTATCTTGCAAAACGAAACTAAACTTCTATATCTAGCTTTGGTCGCCTTTATAGAACTGTATTGTTTGATTAATGTCATTAATTATTGTACCGTCTATTCATGATAGACTAATTAATGTACACACTTTGTGTACGAAGCAACATACAAATATTTTAACCTCTTGTATTAATAAACCACAACTGAAAAATACAGTTTGACACGTTGTTGAATTTACACGTTGAGATTATTTTGTTAAGACGATTTGTTTTGTTTTGCTTGGACGTCACATAAGTATCAGTAAGAAGGAACTTATAGATGACAGTAACTTTGTTGACCACTTTCGTGAAATCGCAGATGATAACGCTGCAGCTGTGTTTAACCAATCTTTCAGGATCTCGGTCTTCAGTTCATTGTTATTTAGGTTATCGCAACGATTGTTGCGCAGTTGTCAATCTGCGTTCGGTGTACTAATAAAGATTTGAGATCTTTGTTGTGTGTTAAAATGTAAAAATAATAAAGTTTTGTGTTTATTTATATATGTATGTAGGGCCTATACCTATATGCTGCTTATGACTTATTTGAACTGTTGTTTAATATGCATACGTTTTAGGTAATTATTTAATAGCGAGACTTTAGGATTTTTAAATATTTTCTTTTTTATTGCCCATTTTATTATTCAAATAGGAGATATTAACCCGTGTGAGATTAAATTTCTTACGATAATTACGATTTTATGCAAGTTTATGACGTCATTTCCGTCTACATGCCATAAAATAGAACCGCGAAGCTTGATTTCATAGCAAAAATGACTGCTTTGTACCGTATTTACAAAATTTGGTAACCGTAATTACAAAACTAGTAACTTAAAAATTAGAAATTGGTTTAGATTGTTATAAGGTACTTTTAAAAAAAGTAATAATTTTTAATTATAGTTTAAATTACTGATACGCATTAAATAAAGCGTTTTTGGCGAGAAAAAAGTTACTTTGCGCAACTAGGAATTATTGTTTTAGTGGTAATTTTTTTCGATTTTTCTGTATTTTTTTATTCGTTTTTGCAGTATTTATCTCACTTTTGTGTTTTTATAAATAGCCTATATATTAACAAATTATCCATTATAAAGTAATATTACTGTGTTTTGTCCGTCAATATACCATCAGTCATTTTGGTAATACGTGAACAAAAATAACCACGTGATCTATGAATAGAAAGGTTCTGCTCATTTATAGTATTTCTACGTAAAATAAACATTAATCTACTTGAATGTTAATGACGTTAATACGCGTAGATGGTTTATGCAGGGAACCTAATCTCGTCAGATTATTTGCTTGGTCGCAGGTTTTGAAACATTTAATTACATACAAACATCAGTCGTTATTACTGTTTAATAATGTTATGGAATGGTGGTGTTTAGCGATTCGGAATCTGCCTTGCTAAATTTAAACTTAAAAATAATGACGTAGCCCGATCAGAGAGCGGGTTGGCCTACAAGACTACGTGAGTACACTTCTCTCGTCTCGAAACGAATTTAAAAACATGTTCTGCTCGTAAAAGCTGACGAAAAGAAAATTAAAACTTTAATAAGTGTTTAGTGGTAAATAAAATGTAATTTGAGTGGTTTCGTCGATCGTGCTAGGCCTTGATTCGCCGGACAACCTTGACGCAAGCATTGTAGCGAGTGGCTTTGGATTTTCTAATCATTTCAGGCATTTTAATTTATTCTTTGTGTTGACGATAGGCATGTCCTCGTGTTCCCAAGCAGTGTACGCTGGGGCACAATGGATCTAGTGTGAACTGGACGTCTATTATATCGGTTTTGAGTGACGGGGAAAGAGATCCGTCCGCGTTACCTCCACATTCCTTCTTCACAACTGACTGAACTTCATCGCGCAAGTAGTAATGAAACATGTTTTGAATAAAACCTCCACAATAGCAATAGAAGATTAAAATTTGCGCCAGTAAATTAACTCCGGTATTTTTTTTGCTGTATGAAGGAGCCTAATAACTTGTCCCAGCCGTTCTGGAAAAGTGTCTGGTAATTATTTTTATTTGTTCATTAAAACATATCTGTTAATAATCACAAGTAACATGTAGAACGAATCAAGAGCACAGTAATATGATGATCTGGTCTTTATTAATAATAATCACAACAAATAAAAATATTAAACCGAAGTCGCGACAAAAAGTGGCAGTAGCCTAAAAGTTGTTAGAATAACAATAACAAAAAGTTGTCAAGAATAGTCTAAATGTTACTCTTTTCAAATAGGCTAATTCAATATTTCAAGCATTCCTACAAAATAATGCCGCGCCTAATGTTTCTATAGAAATGTATTTTAGGAACAATCGCGAAGGTGTATTTTAACAAGAACATTAATTTGGCGGGATCGTGGCGACCCGCTCGAGTGATCTGATCGATAGGCTCACTTCGACCAGTTCCTGTGATTAATTAAACGTTTCAAGCATTCATCTGATAATAAACCGCAGACTTGTTCTAATCTGATCTTCAAAGCAGCATCATTCAAATTCCCCCACTTGTATTGTATTGATCGTTTGCAAGACAATTACCGAATCATAGGACTAATTAACCGTCTTTTCATTATTTTTGTCTTTATTCTACATCCACATCCACCATTTTCTGACTCTGCTTCTAATCATCGGCTTGTTCTTCTCTACCTCTGCTAGTTATTTGCTTATTTTCTCTGTCAGGTTATTTGTTCTTCCTTATCTCTAGTCTTAGACATGTTCAGGACTTCTCTATCTCTAGTAATTTAATCTGTTTCCCCTTTTCTCCTATTCATCTGCTTGCTCTTCTGTACCTCTAGTGCTCCAGTTATCATCTCTTTACTCTTCTGTACCTCTAGTCATCTGCTTTCTCTTTTGTACCTGTAGTCCTTTAGTAATCGTCCGTTTATTCTTATGTACTTCTTAGTCGTCTGACTGCTCTTCTGTACCCCTGGTCCTGTAATCTGTTTATTCTTATGAACTTCTAGTCATCTGCTTGCTTTTATGTACCCCTAGTCCTTTAGTAATAATCTGCATAAATTGTCATTTAAATTTTCAAATTACGTTGATAGTACAAAAAAAAATTAACCATGCTAACTTGTGTAGATTTAAACACTGATTTTAAATAAAAATTATGATTTTTTAAGATTTGGAATGATCTTTTTTTTGAAACGGTTGAATTAATTTTTGGGTAACAATTTTCTCCTTGCTATTATCAAAACAAATTTTTTTTATCAAGTTAGTTTGAAACAAATTATCAGAGTGCGAACAAAACGCGCGCACTAACACATACGCATTCGCGAGCACACGTGTGTGAGTGTGAATCAAAAATACAGTTTTAAAATTTGTAACGACTCCTCAAAAATTGTTCCGATGGTTCAAGATCGGCGCTCTTTGTTGTGCCCGGTCTGGCGATATCACAATAGCAGCTGCAATAACTTATTGTCCAATAAAAATTAACAAAAAAATTAATAAATATAAAGTCACTTTGCTTTGCATATACGAGCCAATGTACAATAGTTGTAAGCCTATGTGTAGTGCTTTACAATAATTTGCTGTTCTATGTTTCAGAATGGAAATGGACACGTGACTGTGTGCAGAAAGAAGACGAAGGGATTGCGCCGAATAAGTTATCATGTTTGTTTGTAAATGTGCGCGTGCGCGTGTGCGTGTGCTTGCCCGGTGGTAGTGCGTGCCGGTGCGTACCTGGTATGACGTACAGCCATGCCAAGGTGGCGTGCAATCAACTCCTCTTGGTGGCTAGGATGCATTGCTCTCGTGTTACTTGGTGCTTCTGCAGAGAAGTCAGAATTCGTCAAAGGCAAGAGTAAGTACAGAGGCAAAGGCTAGCTGGAGGACTTGGTACAAAAAATGTGCTGCGCTTCTCATCAAGTATTTGTAAACTATCGACCCGCGTTTAAGTTTTCATTTAAATGTTCATTTAAAAAAAGTAATGAATTTATATTAAAAGTGTTCCGTAGGTTATATTATGTCCCCATAGAGTGTTGGTTTTAATTTATGAACAAGTAGCTTGATTATTTCCACACAATATAGATATATATAAAGAATTGTTTAATTGCATGTGTTATACATAAAAGAAGTCGAGTACTTCCCAGAGGTGTTTAGTTAGTTGGTAATTATTTGATTAGTAGTAAGTTAATTTGATAATCTGTATGTTTTTATTGTAAGTACTGTGTATATGTTTAATGACTGACTACTACGTGAAGCGATACTCCCATTCCCTCTACGATTCACTCATAGCTGAACTTATACAGGCAGGTAAAGATTATGCACATTTTCAGAAAACATTAATTTAGAATTATTATTGTCATTAGTGTTTTTTTAATGTTAGTATTTAGTTTGAAACTATGTGCGGATCAAACATCCATATAGGAAAGAATTTTATTAATTAATATAATTGACAGATTAATTATAGTGTGTGATACAAGGAGTAAGAAAACAATATTTGGATATAAATCAAATTTACGTTAAACTTACTTTAATAGGCTTACGTTTTTTGATTATTGGCAACGGAGATGTGATTTTACTAAATCGTACAAAAAAACCATCACACGTAAATATCCGAAGGTGCATTAAAGTCGCTAGGCCTACAATACATTCGCGCGTTGTTCATTTGCGATTTGTCTTAACGTACCAATAAAACAAATAAGTTACTAGCCTGCGGTTATAATTTCAAGTTATTAGGGCAATACGTGTCGATTTTTGCGGCAGGCCTAATCATATCTCATCTTGCAATAGCTCTGCTTCCTTTAGGCCTACATTATATTTTTTTGTGACATTTTGAATTTTTTTAAATTTATAAGACCAAATTTTTATGAGTTCAATAATAAAAATAAAAACTCATAAACCGTACATTTTTTAACGTTTAAAAGTCGCAATTTCTGTAAAATTACATAATTTGCTTCTTTCAGAATGTTTGAGCTTAGTAACGAAATAGACGGGAGGTGAAATTACCACATGTTTCATTACAAAAATAATTTTCTTTTAAAATAAATTGTAATGAGCAGTGTGAATAATTCGTAAGCAATACTACTGTCTTATTTAGACGTTGGCCTACTTTGTATGTATAAATTAAAAACAAGTAATATTTATTACTATTCTTAACTTACTTCCTCATTTTGAAAACGAGGCCGGCGCAAGCACTGAATCATTGAATGCAAACGTATTAGAAGTACAGCCACCATTATAAAAGCGTGCTCGGTATTAGCGACTGAAGTCCAATTCATTGGACATTCTGCCACTAGGAACGCTGCACGTATAGTACACAGTACTATTATATATAACTGTGTTTAACTGTAGTGTTTAACTGTAGTTGAACACTCAGCCGCAAGATGCCACCAGCAGAGGGCATTCAGTTGTATGTTTTTCAATGTAGACCTATATACTTACAAGTATTAGCCAAATCGGACGGTTTATCAGATTATAGTACACTAACCCGATTCTTATAAGCAGATGGTCTGAATAAATATACCTGCTGTAAGGCTCGGGATGTGGACTTGTTTTAACCTATATTTTATATAATGTATTCAGAGCTTCCTGACTGCGTGTCTGGGCACAGTAAGTACAGAGTGGCTTCACAGCAGGATCTTACCTAAGGACACCTGCTTGTTTATTTATTTACCCATCTTTAGCAACGAACGGCAACAAAATTATTTTTACCGGAAACACGAAATAGAGTCAAATTTCCAAAGTACTTCTTTGGCAGTAAGACAGTAGGCCTATACCCGTGTTGAACTTTATTTTGCAGTTAAAGCTGAAACTGTAATACGATTAGTTTAAATGAAGCAAGGATGTGTTAACAAGTTGGAGGATTCTATTATAAAGCTGCGGTAAAATTCGAATGCAAGTATTAGCAATGCATGCGCGCGCGCACGCGCGCACAACAAATACAGTGTAACAATAGACTCACTTAGAATGCTAATGATTTCCCGCTACGAAACAATAACCCACAACTAACTCAGCTCGGTTTAATTTCTTACCGTTTCTGCATGATCAATCTTGTAACGGACTAGGCCCGTACTTCTACTTCGAGACAAAGCAGTGTGCTCCCCGCCCTCGAAAAAAGAAAAATGAAATATTCATAATGCTACAGCTGTTTTATGGTACCGTATACATTTTGTTGCAGGGCATTTGTAAAACGGTGTTAATAATGGGTTTTACGACATTTATGATCCGCGTAAATTAAATCTCGGAAAGTTTGAGACCTCGCAAGTTCTATACCATTGTTAACTTGTTCAAGCGAGTCCGTACTTAATGACCTTGGCGGAAATCTCAAAAAATTAATTTTTATTAATGAATTACCATACTATATTTTCGCTCAGTCATTTGGCAAGTTATTTTGATTAAAGGTTTTTGAATTTTAAGATCAAATTGATTGATTTAAAAAAATCAAATTTGTTTATGGTTATTTTTTTAACTGATTACAGTTCTTAACGTCTTTTATTTTATATCAGTTTGGCGAGACTGAGTATTGCCAAAAAAAAGCCACTTAACAGTAGTAACTCAACTCGATCCTGCGCGTAGGTCCGAATTGTAGCGAATGCACCCGTACCGACTGTGCAAAGCCGTTTCCAAAAAAGTTTAGGCCTACCCTTCTTCAAATTCGAAATTAATAGAAGCTGTATGAGCTACTTAAATTGTTTAATTCTCTCCCTACTAAATAAAGATTGGCGGTATTTACGTTTTCAAGTCACGTAAGCCCAAAAGATTTTACTTGGATATCTATGCATGAGTATGCGTGTGTACATTAATGGAGTATAAACCAGTAGACCGATTTATATAATTTTTTTTCAAAAAGTATCGCGTGTCTGTTTATAGTATGTAGTGTTATTAAGCCTACTTAGTTAAATACTTTAATGTTGTTTTAGGTATAGATAAGTATTCTAATCTTGCAATAATTTGGTTTTGAAATTTTCAAAGGAAACATCTGTCTTTGGTTTTTTTTAATCAAAAAGTGTATTTTTTACTAATATTTGACGCCTATATTTTCCAGGTTAAGAGAGGTTCTTTATACATGACCAAAGTATTCCTATTTTATTTTATATTGTAGTCTGCTAAGTTGTGTTGCTCGATTTTTAAAAAATGTAGCCTTTAAAAATCCAAACAAAACTTACGAAAAGTTTCTGTATCACCAAAAGATGGCAGAATTCTAAAAATTTCAATTTCTCCGAACCGAAGAAAAACGCTCTTGTGAAGTTAGCGCTAGGGGCAAAATCAAAAAAAGGGCACCAAATTTGTTCGCGGCCGACACCTTCGGCGCGAAAACGTAGAAACATAGATACAAAGATAAACATACAAGATCGATCGGAAACAACGATTGCAAATCTTAAACTACAGACAGGTAATTCTAAACCCGAAAACCCGATTAAAATTTGAGTTAATCTATAACACTTACACGGAACAATTTTGTTTCCCCTTGACTTGCGGCGCCCTAGGCTGTCGCCTTGCTCGCCTGTATGGTAGAGCACTGACGGGAATAAATATAAAAGATTAATAATATAATAAACCTTAATTGAATCGGGTTTTCTCCATTGCCTTCTTTTTTATAAACTTGTGAACCGTAGTCTGTCTGGCTTCGAACTTCGTAACTGATCTGAATAGGGTTAGTATGGACACATTTGATAGAAATCTCGTAGGCGATTTTGAATAGGCCTAATTAAGTACTGCTATCTTGATTGTCTGCCGATTTTCCAGTTTTTATGTCAGATATTTCAAATCGATTTTTTTATATTACGATGTATAACTTACGTTATATTTCTATGCTTAAAGGATCTGAATCTTAATATTTTTAATTAAAAGTGAAAAAGTAAGTGCAAGTATATTTTCACAGTTTATTTATATTTTAAAAAATACCAGCTGTTGGTAGGCGTATATAAAGGTAATAAATAAAATTTGTTTTTGAATGCTTTATTTCACATTAAGATATTTGATAATTTTTCTTTATAATTTGATAATCTTAATAAGGTTATTGTATAAGATCTAATCAGTTTTACAATTAATTAGCCTACAACTGCTTCTAAACAATTAATACTAACTTCTTTCTTAAAGTTTTATAAGAGAGTTGAACGCTGGGTAAGAAAGGAAGGAGCCGAAGTATAACAGTCAGTATAGCAAGCGCTATTAAAATTCTTTTAGTCGGTCTGACATTTGCTTCCACGATTATGGGCAGCACTGGTTCCACACATCGTTAAGTCGTAAAACGTGCTTAATGTTAAAAGATTTTAAAATATTTCCTTGATAAAATAACAGGATTACATATTCTTTTTTTTTTAATAATCGCTTCTTTTTTTGTCTCTCACTCAGGCTCAGACCAAACTGTCAAACAACTTCAGTCCTGACTGAGTATGCTTTTAAGCAAAGATATGAAGACGCTTGGCCGCTCTCCTCTTTCTTCTCTCTTCTGGTTGGTCGAACGCTTTAAGTTCGAGATATATCTCTGACCACTTCGTGAGCCTTCTTAACCCTATAACAACCTGTCTTCGGCCGAATATTCAAAGAAACACTAATTAATTTCTTTGTGCTGGAAACAAACTCCTCAAAATCTTTAGGTCTTGTTTGTGTGTTGCTCTTCTTTGTTTGCTGCCTCTACCCGGCACTGCGGACAATAGGTTTTAACATTCCTGTTAACATTTTACGGACGCCGTAACGGGTGACACATACTGTAGAGTTTTTTAAAAATCGGACTAATCGTTATTGTTAAAATAAATCTTTAACCGTATGTTGAACTTTTTTAAAAATACAGTGTAGTAAATAACGATTAGATTTTGGGCAGCAATATTACAGTATTTTACCGCTAGGCCGATAAACTGAAATATGTTTTTAGCACACAAATATAAATTATTATATCCAATATATTGAGTACATTAAAAAAATTAAATTGACTAATAAGACCTACCGATTTGCCAAATTTATGTAAGTATTATTGTTTTCAGAATGCCATATGTACCCAAGGTATGTTTAACTGTAACACCTCTTCGGCAGTAAATGGAAAATTTTGGCCAAAAACCGGTAGTTTACTTTTACAGTCGGTGTTTCTGAACATCGCTGATTTGTTCGTGAAATGAATTTGTTCAGATACAGACAAATTTCTTTATTCACGAAATCTTATGAAGAACCTTTTTTTTTGTTAAAAACTTTTCAAAATAAAATTCTAACAAAATATGGTATAGATGTCCCTCAAAAAATCCAATACGGGAGCATTGAAAAGAATGAAAATGTAAAACTGGCCTAATTTTTATAACAAGTTCATCAGATTTGGTAAAAAAATTTAAAAATAATTAAAAACAAAATGCGCCCTTGTTTTTCGATTTACTCACGAATCGTAATTTTCGTTTGTCACAATTTTTATTCACACTTTTTGAGTTGAAAATCTACATATATGTAAAAATATTTGAGGAAAATCTGAAAAACTTACTTTTTCGAAACTTATTTTACTACAGTATAAGTAATTGTTTGTCATAAGTGTCATTATGTCATTAGTGTGCCAGAAAAGGATATCGAAAAGGTTAATAATCCCATACAGAGTAATATGCTCGGCCTGGAAGGGTTGTCAGTAAGAACTGAATTTAACAATACTGTATTGGAAATACAAGGCTACTTTTCAGTTAAGCATTTGTAAAGTAATAGCTCATATTTGTGTTTTAAATGTAGGCCCTACTGTAAATGCATTATACAAAATATATTTTCTAGACAAAATTGGCTAATATTTTATGAAACAAAACAAGTGTATTATCTAACTCGTAAATTATATCTTTAAGCTGAAAGCATTTAACTGTAACCTTTAGACAATAAGTTAAAACGTTTTTTTTTTGTTTCTGCTGTCCATTTCTTACTTTTTTTTAGAGGTTTCATTTAAAAAATCAGACAATATTATCAAAGGAAGGAATTAACTGATTTAACAAACTGTTACCACTAACTGAACAAGTGTACTTCGATATTTTCAAGTTCATTGACCTTCGTCCAAAAATAACTATCATAAATTTATTTTTCCCATGGCTTAGGCGCATCGTGAAAGTGTAACGCACATCTTGCAAGTTGAACAGAACACTGTACTGTATTTGTTTTGTTGTACCGCGGCCACGAAGCTGTGAACTCCCGGACGGGATGGAGAGACTTTACTGTACTCTGCTGAACAGGTTCTCGGTAGGCTCTCCGCGTTCAAGGCCATCCACTATACCTCTGCCTCATGACTTGCGCATATTTCCAGCACTTCTACAAACATTAGACTTTTATTATTGTTATTTATAATGATTATTATCGGACTGCATTAACACTCGACTAAAAGGACGTCAGTTCTTGATACTTTGAGGTTAGGATCGTCTCACGTATACCGCCCGCCCCCCCACACACTTCGACTATTGTGATCTAAATACCACTTCTCACCGGAGTGTATGACTGAAAAAACAATTATTTGATCGAGAGCCCATGACTTCGTGCTACTTGAAATGGATACCTTGTAATTAAGATTTCATATTTTGTTGTTGTTGTAATTTAGGGGTCATTGTCCATTTATTTGCTATATTGCCGGGGCTTATTACTAGTACCGCGTGTACATAGCCAACTAACATGGTATTATTAGTAAGTTACTAAAATGCTATTTTTGGCCTGAAAGAGATTATTCACTTCACTCACGCTTTAAGTTATTTTCATTTAGTTTGTGTGCTAGTCAACTCGTCACGTGAGTGCAAAAAGGGAAGTTTTGTTTGCTAATATTTACATAAACTCTTACAGTAAAATAAATTGACTCCATACATAAACATAACGTTATAGTGCTTTGACATCACATTATTTCTAATTACTGCAGTATATAAGAAATGAATGTTTTGGTAAGAATATAGGCCCGTAAAACATTTTTATTAGTAGGCCCAGAAAAAATGAATAAATATTGTAATCATTTTTCTGTGCTTCAAGTTACAGACTCTTGGCGGACAAGAAGCAAGTCTGTAACTACCACAGCACCACACGTGTCTACAGATAAGGTTAATCCTGCAGCCTAACAAGAACAGATAAGCGCGGTGGACTGTCATGATTTATGTTGGTACTGTGACAAACAAAATGTTTCAGTATAATTAATTAAATAATGAACATGCTTACCGACATGACGTGTTGGCAGGTGTAGGAAGTAAGTCGGCAGAATAAAGGATCGTTAAAGATTTTGTTGGTTGCCTCAGACGTGTTGGGACGTGTCGAAAAGTGTTTTATGAACACAATACTAAAGTTGCTTATTGATAAACAATTTCAAGATAGTTTTTTTACCTAAACGTAAGACTGATCTAGAACAAAAATTTTATCAAATTTATAAATAAAGTAAATATATAAAATTGGTTGACATTGTAAATATTAAAATTTAGTAGTGTAGGTTAGATTTCAGTTCAGTTCCTAGTCGATCAGTGATGTGTTCGAGATATTGACGGCAAAATGTTGTCTTAGTGTATTCAAGATCAAGCGGGCATAATGTATGTACACTTCTGTGAACAGGATTGCTAACCGCTCCGGTTTGTTGGGCTTCGTCATGTAGTGTCCTGAAAAGCAACAATCTGAGTGCCTGATGTCCCGATTGTAGGGCTTCCGGAGCAGTTAATATCAACATTATATTAATGACATCGAATAGGCTATTAAAAATAATAAAAATAGTAATAAAGTAACACATATGGACATTAAAATTCATGATGATAATACTGTTATTTAAGGTGGAAAAAAGTGGGGTCGTATCAATGTATCAAATGCAAAAGCTGGAGATCGTTGCTCACCAAAACTAATCGGAAGCTATCAAATCACACAGCTAGCTGTTTTGGATCATGATATTTTCACTCCCCATTTTTGTGTGAATAGTGACTTACTTGCTTTAGTTTCAAATTGTAGACTATACACTGATATGAAATAGCCATTCTTCGTAGGGTGTCGGTTTTTTGTGAGTTTTTACTGATAGATTTTTATCCGGAACTCTTGTAGAGACACGGGACGACCTCCATATCCCTACATTATTGTTTTGCCTTTAAGGACTACATTTGGACAATTTCGATTAAACTTTCTAGAACTATATTACTTGCGAAATCATTTTTAAGCTGCAAACAAGGCAAACTGTACGAAAATATCCGTAAAACAATTTTTTAAAATAATTCATATTAAAAACTATAGTTTCATATGCAGTAAGTGTCATTGCAGTTTAAATTTATTTCCTAATTGTTCACAGCCTTTCTAGTACAAATATAAAAAGGCATTAAATCTATCGATGTGTTTTAAACTAATCAGATAATTCCTAATATTTCTCTCTTTTACCTAGTAAATCTACGACAAAAATAATCCTAATATAATTCCACTCTTTATTAGCCTATGCTGCGGAAAGAATGACTGGATTAGAAGGGAAAACAAACTGCAATAAATAAACGATTACATTTAGCCTAAGTTGTAGCAGTCATATTTTATCTTGTGCACGATGTATCAGGCTAACATTAACAGTAAGTCATTGCGTAGGTACTTAGTCTAAGGAGTCAGGGCGCGGGAGTACAAAGAATCTCCTGCGAGGTCAACTAGGACTTTCCTTCCTTCATTATCAACCTAATTAATCTGTATTAGAATAATTAAATGCAAACAATAGATTAACACCGACTTTTTCACATTAAACTTAATAGAAAATGCTTGAAGATACAATCACATATGAAGTAAATCGCTTGTTTTTTTCCTTCTAATGGATTCTTTGACTTTGGCAAACAACTGAACATTAGTAGTTCAATTTTACGATAAAAGTTTAAAAACCCCTTTAGGTCTGTTAATCTCTTCAGTATTAAAGGCTGTATTAATATTGTATGTTTTTATAAGTAATTATAAAAATTACTTTTTTTTTATAATATAATATAATAGCAAACATTTTGTGAGGTTAATCGAATGCAAGCAATAAAAATGGTGCCCTTCAGACCCAAAGCTTTAATGTTTCGTTTAAACAATATTAAAATATTTTGTTTTAATATGCTGTTATATGACTTAATATGCTGTTTTATGATTTTATTTTAAAAATATTTAACACGTAACAATTGATTTTTGTAAGATAAATCGCCGTAGTTTTATTAAAAATAAATGAATCGTTGAAAAATCATTGGAACAAATTCTCGCTGGTTAAGGCTGATTGTATGACAAATCAGGTAAAACTAAAGCTGTAACGTGTGGAGACCGTTAATCGAGAAGGCGCCGATGTTTTTACCTTATCTGGCAGTGGATTCCACAGCCGGTTCAAGTAATCTATGACCAAATAGGTATTATATAGTAAAGGACTTCGATTTCCCTCTGAAAGTTGAAAAGAAAGAAAATATTACTAATATTATTTAACAGTAGGCTAGACAATCTGTCAGTTGTTGAATAACATTGTTTGTTTTTTATTGGACCGCATTCTGTCTAAGTAGTTAGAAAGAACAGTTGACTAACCCAACTAAAGGAGAGAGATAAATATAGTCATATATATATATATATATATATATATATATATATATATATATATATATATATATAGAGAGAGAGAGAGAGAGAGAGAGAGAGAGAGAGGATCTTTTAATTGTTTATTGTTTCGCTCGATATTTCTTGCAACTCCTTTTTTAGTTTTTATATTGCATTTCATAAGGCCTATTTGATAGAAAACGTAAAATCAGCTAATCGGTTAACATGCAAAGAATAAGCTCTAATAATAATAACAGACTACTTATTTAAAGAAACAGTCGAAAGACTACTGGGTAATTCCTAGTGACTTTCTGTCTTTGCGTCGTAAACTAGGGACGTTTTTGGTTGTTTGTAAAAAACCAAAGAATCGAGCAGTTTTATGACCCGTAGCAGTTTTGTTAATTATTTGAACCCTCAAAAATTAATTATTATTGTTTGCCTCATTAAAATTATGACATTAATAGAATGCTTTTAAACTCATTTTCAATATGAAGAAGTAAATGGCTACGAATAAGGAACACCCCCAAAATATTAAATTTTAATTTAAAAGGGGCATTTTTCTAATTTCAACTTAATACTATTTTGAGCTTAGAAAAAAAACGTATGGCAACTGAAATTTGGCGACAAAAAGCTAATAATTCAAACTAGTCCGATGTGCTTACGGAAACTTGGAAATTTGAAACAAGATTTGAGACAAATTATTTTTATTTAATGTTTTTACACGGCCTACTGAAATTTTATGTTTCAGGTATATACAAAATTTGTAACTAGTTTAGTCTCTTCAACTAAATATAAATAATTTAATTTTACTGCTATAGCCTATTTACAATACACTCCTTCCGGCTCGCCATTATATAAACCTACTTGACTTGACGGTTCCGCCTCCCGTATCGTGGGCGTTGCGTGGCAATACCTAATTGCTTACATTAACTAATGAGACCTTCCAGTATACCGTACTCGTACATAACAGATTGTCCAGTTACATTCCGATACACTAATGCATCATTTCATTACCAATTCAATTTCTTAGTTGTGGACGCAGCCATTTCAGCACAAAAGTAACTATAGTGCACACAGGATTTACAGATTGGCTGTCCAATAGAAAATACTTACGCTACTGCAGTAAACCCTCGGGACTGAATCCGTATCTTCCTCTTTTTTGCGACCATGTAGTTTCCATTTTAAAATCTGTTTGGGAAGTCGATTCTCGTCCATCTTTTGGACATGGCCAAACCATCGAAGTTGCTCGTCTGCAATGGTGTGCTTCACATCCATGATGGACTGCCAATAGTCCTTTTCTGTAGCTTCAAATCATTTTATGATTTTTGTTACAGTAGCCATACCTCGCTTTCGTACGAGATTATACCTGTTATAATTGTATTATATATTCTATGTTTATTTATTTTTGATGTATGTTGCTATCCTTATTGCTGTTCTTCCTAAGGTGTTCAGTTCTTTTATCGTGTCCAAGAGTCCATCGCTAGTAATTGTCATTGCTAAATACCCCTTGATTTTTGTGTTGTTTTCTAATGTATAATTCCTGTTCTGCCCTCCAATGCACTTGTACTCCGTTTTGTTTAGGTTTACCTCACTTCCCCAAATATTATATTACTCCATTAATGTCCTACTCATGTATTCTAGATCCTTATAATCCTATGTTATAACTATTTGGTCATCTGCAAAACAAAGGGTGTATAAAGTCTTGTCGTTAAATGGTATACCTGTTTTCCAATAATGAAAATATTCCATTAATTTACGTATTTACGTCTGCTGTATTCTGGATATGAGCAGATAATCTTTGTTTTGGTGAGGGAAATTGTATAATTTTTTGTATATAACATTATTATAGAATTATTATGGTAGTTAGTATAATAGTAATTTACTATATTCCTCATTATATTTTCTCCTGAGTATTCATAACTACTACAAAAAGTAAACATAATTTACATTTTACCAATATATAACTGGATTTTAAATGAATAAAAAAAAATAATACAATGTTATGGGTTTACAATTTTTTTTGTTTTTTGAAAAGATAGTAAAATTAGTAGGTTATAAAAATGGTAAAGTCCTTGCTTATCATCAATACCTCTTGACAGACCAACGGTAGACCTACTTAAAAGTACCAATGCTGTAAAAGCCGTATTTTCAATTTCTTTAAAAGAAATTATTATATTTCCTATTATTTTTAAGGTATTATTAAAAGGTTTAACAGAACTATATTTGAAAAAAAATTTCTCAACTATCAATTATAATAATTTAATAATAATATCTGTGGTCAGCTAAAGGAAACAAAAGTAGACATGATTAGGGTAACCTTAATTAACTGAAGCTGTCAAAACATTTAGTCCTGACTGTAAGCTACACAATAATAAAAAATATAAACAATTTGGTGAATAAGTAGTTGTCCGACGTCAGTTAAATAGGGGACTACTCAACCAAGGGTTTAACTGTTGGCACTTAGTAATAAACCAGTATTCCTATCCTTATATATATATATATATATATATATATATATAGATTTGCCATTCCTTAAACATTGCCTCTTTATACATGTCATTTATTAGGATATGCCTCCAGAGCGACAATTTGCCTCCGCTTCGAGTTTTGACCTCCACGGAGGCAAGAAATCAGGTTCACAGAACGCAAGAAATATTTGGGTTTAGAAAACTGTGTGTTGTCTTATAAGCGGCCATGTTGGAATGCATTAGATTCATTGCAAACTTTGAAAAAATATGAAATATTAAGTACTGTGTTGAAACGTTTCTAATATGTTGAAATGCGAGCTGAGTGACATATTAATACGATACTTTATTGTATATGAATGCGTCTTCAAATTCAATTTTTCCTGTGAAAAATGCAAAGTGAACTGCTTTCTCCTAGGTTGAGGTTATGCCAATGTTGATAACCATAATGTATTTTGTTCATTTGTGTCTGGATTTTTCTATTACAAAAAGTAGTTCAATGAAGAATTGAGATGTAGAAACAAATACAAGTTTTGAAATATATTGACAAAATATTGTTACGAACCAAAATTCTGTTGGATTGAAGAAAACAGGACTGGAAGAAGGTTAGTAAACCCATGAGTGTGTTACTATAATTTTAAGATTTCACATTATTTATAACTTAGAATATTAACAATTATTGTACATGACAAATAGTTGGAGGACCAACAATCACTTTTATAATAATTACTATATTAATAATAGTAAACTGAAACTAATGTATTAGTAATAAATTTTTACATATCACTAAGATATCAGTTTATTTTAATATTAAAGTAGGCTACTTGGTTGTAACATTGGTAGATCTAGTAATATTTTGCAAATATCTAAATAATATGTCTATGTCTACTTACAGACCAAAGAAAACTTACAACTAAGCATTATAGTCTAAATATATTTTTTTTCTTATACCTACTACTGTAATGGGGTGAGGTTAGTCTAAAGTAGGTTTTTATGTGAAAATGAGAATATATTTACAGAAAAGTATAAAATATTCCTAAAGCTAACAGTTACAACTTATAAACTATATTAAGCTCTGTAAGGACATAACATACTTTCTTCTCTTATTTATATGATGGAGAAAAGATAAGTTATTTGTGTATTTAATATGATACACCTCAGGTGTAATATAATTACAATATTTTTATAAAAATTAAGTAGGCCTAATATTAACCCACACAACATTTATTAAGTAACGATTTTATACAATTTTTAACAGAAAAATTTTGCGACATTATTATTACATTTTTACATTACATTGAGCATGGAGGATTTACTTTGCAAATTAGTCAGTAATTAATTCAATGCAAATTTTTGAAGTAACAAGATGATAGGTTCTAACTAATTGTGAAGTTACAGTTGTTTTTAAGTCTAAAATATAGCAATATTTGTAGAATTCACAAGAATAATTTAATGTTGCTACCAGCATGTTATTGTTCAATATAAGCTAAAGGCAGTCAATTTTTAAAACAAAATATAGTTTTTATATAAAATGATGATTACTTATTATATTAGGCCTAACTATTTTTAATTTCAAATCTATATTTCACACAAACCCATATTAGACTAGTTAGGTTCATTTTTGTCTTTCATTCATTTGCAGCAAAATGACATTTTGGATTTTTACATATAGGCCTATACATTTAATTAAATTAAGTGTTTTGGCAAAAGAACATTCAAAAGTCAGCTGAGGGATAAGTATTAAATACAAATTTATAAAAAAGTTAATATGGTTTAAAATGGCTAATGAATAAACTAATCCCAGGCTTACGAAATTGAGGCTATGTCCTTCTTTCATAAAGAACTAGATAAACTTTAACGACTTCTACAAATTCAGTATAAAATCAAAGTTTGTAACAACACTATAGTTTTATTTAGTTTTGCTTTGACATTTTCTAGGCTAATAATAAATCTATTATATAGATTACAATATTATAAGTAAAATGTGTACATTAATATAAAAATTTAACAGTTTGGATTGTAATTACCTTTCGGGTATGTCTGACTTTTGAACTTTTGCAAAAATTATGATTTTACTATTTTTTTCCTTTTATTATATGCTTTGTCATTTCATTGAGAGATATTAACCCATGGAAGATTAACTTTATTATGATAAATTATGACTTTTAGTAATTTGTTACAAATCTATATTCTGACGTCCATTTTTACTGTATGCTATGATACTACTAACAACAAAGATTAGTATGTTTAAGGAATATAAGTTATATATTTAATAAATGAGTTAACACCCAACAGCTAAGTTGAGTTAGGTTACCAAGTTCTTTTTTTAAGAAAAAAATTATATTCTTTTGATTAGTAATAACATGCGTTTCATTAAACACCCAACAGTGAGTCAAGTTAGGTTAAACACGCAACAGCTAAGTCGAGTTAGGTTATCAAGTTCTTTTTTTAAAAATAATATGTATTCTTTTAATTATGAAAATACACTTTAATTTTAACAGTTTGGATTGTAATTGGCTCTCGGTATGTCTGACTTTTCGAACTTTTGCAAAAATTGTGATTTTACTATTTTTTTGCTTTTATTATATGCTCTGTCATTTCGTTGAGAGATATTAACCCATGGAAGATTAACTTTATTATGATAAATTATGATTTTTAGTGATTTGTTACAAATCTATATTCGATGTCCATTTTTACTATATGCTGTGATACTACTAACAACAAAGATTAGTACGTTTAAGGAATATAAGTTATATACGTAATAAATGAGTTAACACCCAACAGCTAAGTTGAGTTAGGTTACCAAGTTCTTTTTTTAAGAAAAAAATTATATTCTTTTGATTAGTAATAACATGCGTGTTTCATTAAACACCCAACAGTGAGTCAAGTTAGGTTAAACACGCAACAGCTAAGTCGAGTTAGGTTATCAAGTTCTTTTTTTTAAAAATAATATGTATTCTTTTAATTATGAAAATACACTATAATTTTAACAGTTTGGATTGTAATTGGCTCTCGAGTATGTCTGACTTTTCAGAACTTTTGCAAAAATTGTGATTTTACTATTTTTTTGCTTTTATTATATGCTCTGTCATTTCGTTGAGAGATATTAACCCATGGAAGATTAACTTTATTATGATAAATTATGATTTTTAGTGATTTGTTACAAATCTATATTCCGACGTCCATTTTTACTATATGCTGTGATACTACTAACAACAAAGATTAGTATGTTTAAGGAATATAAGTTATATACGTAATAAATGAGTTAACACCCAACAGCTAAGCTGAGTTAGGTTACCAAGTTCTTTTTTTAAGAAAAAAATTATATTCTTTTGATTAGTAATAACGCATTTCATTAAACACCCAAAAGTGAGTCAAGTTAGGTTAAGCAACAGCTAAGTAGAGTTAGGTTATCAAGTTCTTTTTAAAAAAAAAAAAAATGTATTCTTTTAATTATGAAAATACACTTATCGTTATTATGAAACATTTATCGGTTTTACCATTAAAAGCATGTTACCTACTTTCGAACAGTAGTCATTTTGAGGTTATGTTGGTAACTTTTATTGTAAATTCACTTTTTTGTAAATTCTACTTGTTTCTTTATTTTTATATTTTTGATAAATTAATATTGGTCCCAATAACTCAGTTTTACCATCTCTTGTTTATTGGATTGTTTGCTTGTTAATTAATTGAGGATTATTGTATTCCTTAACAGGTTCGAATATTGTAAACCAGTTTTCCAGTATATTTTATAATTCCACAAGGAGAATACCACTTGATATAGTTCACAAGTAACTAGCATTAAGAAAATGTATATTAATTTTTGTTACATATACATATACACGTCCTACAATAATTAATAATGTTTGTTTACATGTTGCCTTTTAGTTTATTGCTGTAGGTAGCCTAATCAAAAATTACAATTGGTAAATGAAAGACCACACAAAATTGGCCTTCATGAAATTATGACCATGTGATTGGAATACAAGTTTTTTTTCAAAAAATGTCAAGGCATTTGTATAAATTATCATTTGATGGACTATCATGATATTAGGCTAGGCTATATAGAAAATATATTTTTCAGCGAGTTATTTTTTTAAGAGAAATATATGTGTTGCAGGTTAAACTTGAGAAACCTTTCAACTACAAGTTTTAAATTACAGTAATCATCACCTAGCCAAAGATATTTTGGATTTGAACATTTTTGATTTTATCAAATCGAATATGTGCCTATTTCATCAGTGAAAAGAATAAACAACTCAGTAAGTACAACTTTGTTCACCTCAGCCTTAAATAATATCAAGTTTAATAATTTTTATACTTACACAGTTAATCAGATTTCACTCTAGGTAAAACTTGTAGTAAAGTGTTAAGCGTATGTGTGTTTTAAGTTAAATCAAGAAAAAACACTTATAGCCTCTTGTATATATTTTGAAATCTGCATTAAATGTAGTGCTGTTCTCCTATTTTGTAGTTTTAAAGTTATATATTTTGTTGCTTGAAATTGAGGTGAATATTTATATTGTTGAGAAAAAATTTTAGCATTACTAATTTATTTGATCAGCAGTTTTATTATAAAAATAGAACATTAGCTATCAGTTTGATACAAAAGTACAAATAGTTATCAGTCTATATACTACTGCAAAGTGTAACTATTTTAAGTTCGTAATTAAAATTAGAGGTAATAGCTTTGTATAGTTATAATATATATTTTTTTCTAGGATCAGTCTTCAGTCATTGAGAAATTGGTTTGTCATGGACAACATGCAAATACTGGAAGCTTATAACAGAAGAAACTCCTGAACGTCTATTGATTGTGCTAAAATGATATATAAAATATTCTACTGATTGATTATATGAATGATATATATAAATACTGATTGTATGTTACAAATAAACCGTATGGGCTATTCTTAAGAAAGATGATTTTCCTTGTGCTTTTACATTCATAATTATACCAACATCCAGCCATAGCCTACACTAAAAAAAAAAAAAAAACTAACAGGCCTAAACATTAGTCTTCTTAACATATCTTAGAAACATTTTTAACAAAAAGTTTGAAGTATTTTTTTCTACAGAAAAGCTTATTTTATAATTATAAAGAAGTAATATTTTCATTTTTGTTTTGCATTTCTAAAATTTTTGGTTTTAAAACTGGTAAAAGCAAGAAATAGCTGGAAAACTGGTTATTACAGTGCTTCAATCTTAAAGTTTTTATGACTAAAAGAAATAATTTTAGAAAAAACTATAATAATGTAAAATAAAGTAACCTAATATATCTTACACAGTATTTATTAAACCCATTTATGCCCACTTTCATCCATTCGTATTGGGCTAGCAGCGACACATGTTGATTTTATAATTGTATGACACACTCTAACCTTACCAGATCCCTTCACCTTGGTAAAATACTTATGTACAGTTTTGTCTGATGAAAATAATGCTTAAAAATTAGGTATTTATAATGGATCACCACATATCATGATACCTCATACATATTGATCATACATATATCATCAAAAATCACACATATTGATGTATGATTATACTACATTTTTGTTGTATTTCATATTGTATGACAAAATTAAGTAATATAAACATGTGGTACATTTTTTTAATTTATGATTTTATGCAATTTTTAATGAACTTCATACATTAAGACGTTATATTATCATTTACATTGCATGCATGAACAATTTATTATGTGAACTTTTTAATAATAAACTGACCCAGACTCTTGAAAGTAGTCTGTAGTCAGTAAACTGGCATGAACTCCAAATATGATCACAGTGGGCAATAAAATAAGGTTAGTAAGCTTCACACATCCCCATAGTTCAGGTTTTTCAATTGTTTGATTATTTCTTCAATCAGGGCAAAAATTGATAAGGATTTTTATTGATATGCTTTAAAACATATACTTAAATGTAAGCCTAAATATTTATTTAAATATACATGAATTTAGCATTTTAGGATAAAAAATTGGTGGTGAACCATTTATTTTATATTAACCAAATACTATAGAATTATTTAAAGTATCAGTAAGTGAATACTATGAAATTTAGTGGCAGTAAATTTTGAAAAAAACTTTTTATTTGCAAACCTTTTAATTACATTTAAACCTTAGATATAGCTTAGGTTAACAGGGATTGCAGCTGCAGATATACCAGTAGGCCTACTTCAAAAGTCTCCATTAGTAGTAGATTATTCTTTTAGTTTGCTTTATTATGAAGTATCAAGGTTTTAAATTTTCGCTCCTGTACCCATACACGTCAGGACATTTGACATTAAAAATAAGATTTTTAATCTAATTAAAAATAAATAAAATTTCTGTTATATGTGGTTATTTACTATTCTATCCTCATATTTACTTTGAATTATCAATACTTGGGTTTTATGAGAACACAGTCTATGAAAACTAGGCAGTTTAAAATCATTTAAGATTACTATCTCCTGCAAAAGTGGAGTTTTCCCATTGAATTGTACTGCACCATTAACCACCTGCAAGGTGCATTTTCTGCACTTGTTTTTGTTTACAGGGTGGAAGACATTTAAAATACCCCTTGATTTTTGTGTTGTTTTCTAATGTATAATTCCTGTTCTGCCCTCCAATGCACTTGTACTCCGTTTTGTTTAGGTTTACCTCACTTCCCCAAATATTATATTACTCCATTAATGTCCTACTCATGTATTCTAGATCCTTATAATCCTATGTTATAACTATTTGGTCATCTGCAAAACAAAGGGTGTATAAGTCTTGTCGTTAAATGGTATACCTGTTTTCCAATAATGAAAATATTCCATTAATTTACGTATTTACGTCTGCTGTATTCTGGATATGAGCAGATAATCTTTGTTTTGGTGAGGGAAATTGTATAATTTTTTGTATATAACATTATTATAGAATTATTATGGTAGTTAGTATAATAGTAATTTACTATATTCCTCATTATATTTTCTCCTGAGTATTCATAACTACTACAAAAAGTAAACATAATTTACATTTTACCAATATATAACTGGATTTTAAATGAATAAAAAAATAATACAATGTTATGGGTTTACAATTTTTTTTGTTTTTTGAAAAGATAGTAAAATTAGTAGGTTATAAAAATGGTAAAGTCCTTGCTTATCATCAATACCTCTTGACAGACCAACGGTAGACCTACTTAAAAGTACCAATGCTGTAAAAGCCGTATTTTCAATTTCTTTAAAAGAAATTATTATATTTCCTATTATTTTTAAGGTATTATTAAAAGGTTTAACAGAACTATATTTGAAAAAAAATTTCTCAACTATCAATTATAATAATTTAATAATAATATCTGTGGTCAGCTAAAGGAAACAAAAGTAGACATGATTAGGGTAACCTTAATTAACTGAAGCTGTCAAAACATTTAGTCCTGACTGTAAGCTACACAATAATAAAAAATATAAACAATTTGGTGAATAAGTAGTTGTCCGACGTCAGTTAAATAGGGGCTACTCAACCAAGGGTTTAACTGTTGGCACTTAGTAATAAACCAGTATTCCTATATATATATATATATATATATATATATATATATATATATATATATATATATATATATATATATATATAACTGAATCTATGGTAGCGTACTATCAAAACTTTTTAAAATTATGTCACTTTTTCGCGTTTTAATTCAACATTTGAAATTTGTATTAAAAATGTTTTCCGAGAACCACTGCCTCTGTAATTATGATTCCGAGGTCAAGCCAGAATAGGGCTACACACAAGTCGCTGCTGAAGCTTTTGATGCACGAAACCGCCTATAATTTATAGTTTATTGCCTCTTTCTAACAGCAGCAGAATCGCAGGACTCGTTTTATTTCTGTAACCTTTGATCCGTTACCAGTTTTGTTTAATTAATATTAATTTTACAGTATTTCAAAGGTCTTTCGACACCCTTGTTGTTTAAAAATAATTTTAAAATTAATTGCAACAGAGATTATGTTTTATTATAGTCGTAACGAAAACATTATTTAAACAATTCTTTTAGACGAATTAAACGCAAATCGTTTGATATTGGTTGTCCTGCTTTCCTAATGGTCAGGGTTCATGTTTCTACTTATAATGTAATTTGAAAGTTTAATTTCAGATTATTTCCTCATTTGGGAGATTTAACGCTGATTGTGACGGAGAGATTAGATTTTTAAAACTGTGTAAGATAAAAATTTATTTTGGTAGTTACTTTTTTTTTAAATTCGTTCCCATCACGGCAGTGAAACGCCTGCTTGCAGCGATTATTTAATTCAGCATTTAAGCAGCTAATTTTAATTATAAAATATTGTTGTCGTATTATCTGATCATATGTTTCCATGTTTTGTTATTAGATGTTTTTAACGCATAGAAAAGCCGGTGATAATAGGCTTTTAACTACAAACTCGAACGTGTCTGTTGTAACAGCGTTCTTTCCTTTTTTAATACATAGTTCATCCTTGTAATATTCTTAATTATTAGGCCACTTGCTATGTTTTAAATCTGCAGCCTACTTTTCTGTTTAAAAGAATAAACCTTTTTAAAAAGTAAACAATGTAATTTAAAAATAAAATAAAAAAAATTCGTTTACTGTATAACAATGTATATGCCAGTAAAGCACACTGTAGGGCCTATAGGCCTATTAAATTATTAATAATTGAAGACACACGTTACGCCTACAAAATGCTGAAGGTAGTGAGGCTTGGGGTTATCTCGTGGTTGGGCGAAAGTATGCATCAGCTGTTCAATGAAATCAGCTGATCTTTACGAATTAATATAAAAGAACTGATCTTTTAATACAACTACCAAAATTAAATTAACGATTCATTTCATATACTTAATTAGTTGTTTCCGTAGTGTAGTGGTTATCGCGTGTGTATCACACAAGCAAGGACCTCGGTTCGATCCCGAGCGGAAACAAAGACATTTTGAATTATAATTAATGAAACTTGTGATGCGCAAAATATACTGTTATATATCAATATAAACATGTTCCTCGCATCAGCGTCTTGCAAAATCAGCCTAAAACGTGATGCATGTTAAAAACGGTAAAATCTTCCCAATTTATTACAATTGCTTAGTCATATTTTAGTAAAATTTGGTCAGGTATGACGACTGATAATTCAAGCCATTGTACCAAATCTGAAATACCAACAAGTCTTATGATTTAAAAGTAAATTGGAAAAACGAAAACTTCCTGGTTGCTTCTAGATTTGTTGTTTCTCTTCTTTTCGAATTATATTCGAACAGTAAATTCCTTTAATTTCAAATACTTATGTAGTATTCTTGTATAGGTCTATACGTTTTTCACTATTTCGTCAAACTGCGTCATGCGGGTACACATTGATTGGTTTTGTGAACAAGTACGTTTGTAACGTTAGCCTTTTACTTCACAAGTTCTGTCTAGTACACTAACCCAAACGGCCAAATTTAATTTAATTTTGCCCACGGACTAATATCCTATAAACCTACAATAATGACATTAGTGTGGAGTTAAAAAGGTTATTAATTCAAGACTTGAATTCTTTCTTTATTTTGATTAGATTTTTAGCTAGATTTTTCGATTATCTCTTTTAGGTATTAGGAAAGCAAAACTGCTTTTCATTTCATCACTGTTTTCATTTCATAGGGTATATTAATTGTTTTTATTATTTTAAACACATTAAGAGTTAGTTTATAGGCATAAAAGTCAAAACAGTGATCGCAACCATAACAACATACGCGTATGTACATTATTTGACGTCCGCCGTTTGATTATGTTTAAAAATCGACAGCAATCAAAATCACGGGCAGTGTGCTGTGTCTACAGTTAACCATTTCCGTTAATGCCGATCTCTCTTCCTGTTATAAATTAAAGACGCTTAAGAAAAAATACGAGGAAATCAATCAGTGATTGGACCTTTTATATTTTTATAAAGACTTTTCCACTGCCTGGTGTTTGCCTTGTAATTATCTTATTTTACGCCACTGTAGAACTTTCTGTGAAATTTCTCTGGAAAACACGACATACTACACAAATACAAATTGATTTTGACTCCTCTTTTTTTTCATTCTGTTTTCAAAATAAAGATATTTGTCGCCTACCAATATGATTTTTATAGTTTTGAGCCCGGGTAATAAACAAAACTGCCAACACAGCCATAATTTTCCTACTTAGTTTAATAGCACTAAAGAAGAATTATATATGTATATATGTATATATATATATATATATATATATATATATATATATATATATATATATATAAAAGAGCATGATGTGAACCTTAAGCACTTTTATTATTGGCACACGAACCTGGTTCTGAAAACATCTGTCATTTCAATTTATTCGTTCAAATACCAATTTTAAAAATAATACAATTATGTCTATTTTTGTGTTAAAATATTCTGTTTTGGTAGGTATAATTTTATCTGGGATAAGATAAGGCACGTGTGGCTGAAGATAATGCCAGGAACTCCAATAATATTTCCGTATTTCCATGATAAAGAATATTTTATTATGTAAGGGAAGATTAAAAAAATGTGTAGAGCTCGAAACCTAAAAAATTGTTACAAGCATTCTTTAGTTTTCAACACCCTTTTGCTTGCAGTATCTGTACCTTCTTCCTCTTCACAGAAGTAGTGCACTCATTTGTGGCATATGGTGCATAACACCAGACTCTAAATAAAAATCCCACAATAAAGACATTAAGTATCTTCTCTATCCACTTCATCTTATGTACTTTTATTTTTACTTTGTTGCCTATATATACATCTGCACACACGATTCTCGAAAAATTAGATTGAAAAGACTGAATAAAACCCAACTATGCAAAATCGATTTATCTTCTCACCTTTTTTTTACCTTTTTCATGGTTAATTAAATATAATATGTGGCTTATGTTGAGGTTTTTAATGTCGTGAGTGATATTGTACGAGTGCTATTAGCGTGGAATCGCAAAAGCTTTGTTTTACGAGTGTCGGCCACGGTTGTCATCTTGCTCCCGCCAACCAGCTGCTCCAGCTCAACATCGGTAGCCAATTAAACCTCAGCCAGTTCTCCCAACAATTATCTGTTATTACTTCCAGTCTAGGTTATGTAAGTATCCTTCGCACACATACTTCAACGTCAGCTCCATTCCTTTCCGTTAATTACTGGAAAGAATCTTTTCTCTTCTAGAAAACACTTATGGAATGCTGCAACAACAAAATATAAAAGATTTTTTTTAAGTTTTGAGAAAAAAATAACGGACGTCTCCTCTAGCTCAAACTAAAAGTATGCACAATATTCATTCGTTCATTATGGCCTTTAACCAGCAGTCGATATCTAAAAGCATGTACAATATTCATCCCTTTACCAATCATGTCATCTAACCAGGAGCCGATAACTAAAAGCAAGCACAATATTCATTTCTTCATTATGATCTTCTAACCAGGAGGCGTTAACTGAAAAGCATGCCCAATATTCATTCCTACATTATGGTCTTCTAACCTGGAGCCGATAATTAAAAGCATCGGAATTAATTATGCTTAAAAGTATAATTATCGGAATCGATAATTAAAAGCATTTTGCACAAGGGTCTTCTAACCAGGAGGCGATAACTGAAAGCATGCACAATATTCATGCCTTCATTATCGCCATTTAACTAGAAGGTGATAACTAAAAGCATGCCCAATGTTCATTCCTTCATTATGATCTTCTAACCAGGAGGCGATTTCGTACACGTTTTCTTGGTCATGTGTCATTAATGTTTATAAACTGACGATGAATCCGAATATATCTACCAGTTCCTGTCGGTGTTACAACCTCAGCAGGCATTGTCTTCAAATCACGAAAAATCTGCTGCTACCCATTCTCTCTTCTTCGTCCACCCATGATTCTACCCGGCTGTTCAACTGTCCACTCCTGTATTTTACTTTTTCATCTTGTATTGTGGCCCGAATTTCTCAACCAAATTATTTTTATGTGGAAAGTTGTTTTTCACATTTTGTAAACAGCTCTCTGTTATAGCCCCCTCCCCCCCAACACAATCGTGCACGCATCCACATTCCTAATCACGTGTAGTAATTTGGCTCTTTGTTCTACAAAAAAGCACTGATCTAGAGAACAGATTGTTTTGTTTTTACTCACCATAGGCACCTAAGAGTTTTGTTTTTATTTACCATGTGTTAATTAAACATTTAGTTAATAACAAGTCAGGCAAAATCGTTATTTTTGTATTTTAAAATTAAATATGTCCGTGTCCCTGAACTATTTATCTTTGTGTACTATAATTTTTTCCTTAAACCAATTTATTATTTTTTAAAATTGAAAACTGACTGCTAATAGTTCTTATATTGCAACGATTCACATAATGGTAATTACTTTACGAAACCAAGGAAGCCAAACATTAAATAAATATATATTTATTAGTTTCTGGGATAGAACGAGAGCCGTTAGCCCTCGACAACCGAAGCTACAAGCACAGCAGGGTGGAATAACTTATAAATCTTTAGGTTTGATGAGTTGCCGGGTTTTGGCTGTTGTCGGAGCTAGGTGATGAATTGCTACTAACCTTTACACTTTCCTAAAAATATAATCACGTCCTCTTCCATAACTGCTTTTGTTTATTACTACAGTCTTATCCATATGTCGAGTCGCAAGATTCGTTACACACTAAAACCTAATTCTGTATAGGCCTACACGTAAGCTTCTAACTGTATTTAGAAATTTGGTGTTACCATTTAAAATAAAGTTAAATTTTTAATTGAATACAGTACTGCTGATAAAAAACTGAAAAAAAGATGCATTTTGCCACTTACTTCATCTAATAAATATTAAATCAAAAAGGCTCTAACTGCAAAAACGATAAAGTATTTCCTTAAATTAGGTACCATAGAAAAATACAACTTATTGTATTCATCCGTGTCTGTGTTGTCAATCTAGTATTTAGGCCTACAACTTCCGGTTCATGTTTTCAATTTTTGCCATGCAAATCTCTACTTGTAATAACTATTGTATTGTAGCTGTTGAAGCATATAGCTGACAAATTTGAAGTGGCACTTTTTGATTTCACTTCCATAAAATGGAAAACGTTAAAAATATGTTATTTTTATTTCCTCGCTAAAATAAGTGTAAAACAATCCGTAAATTTCTTTTTCAAATTTGGTAGGCCTGCACTGATTTTACGAAATTAGGGCGATTTCCATTTTCCCCCCTAAAGCATATTATTGGGAATATAATTAAGTGTGAGAACGTGTGTGGAATACTTTTGCAACAAGTATTTAAGTGTTTTCATTAACGATATAGGTAAAAAGGCTACACCCCAGTGTTCGAAATTTAGGCCCGGTTTGATTCAAGCATTGCATAAAAATTAGCGTCTAAAGTTTTCAAAATTGATTTAAAATATAAAATTAACACAGGTGTCAGAGTTTATTTTCAATGAAATGAAAAAAAATTATGTAATGTAGAGTTTTTCAGTGAAATCACATTTTAATAAGACGTAAGATAAACACTATTTTAAACAATTTTTTTAAAGTAAAGAACTTATTTAAGTTATTATTAAAATACACTTTTATGCAAATTTTCACGTATTGAAATCTTTGTTTATGTGATTGTTATCTATTGCTTTGTTTCTTACACGTTAACGGAAAAGATTTAAGTGCAGTGTTATCAGTAAAACTGTCCGGGGGGGGGATGAGCTGTCGTAGAAAGAAGTTTTACTTGAGAATTTACATTTGGAAATCATGGTGAGACCCAGACCGCTGGACCTTGAAGTGACCGCTGATTTGGGGTCATCAGTAGAACACTTTTTAAGGGGTCATAGTCGTTACAAATTTCAAAACTTTATAGTGTGCATTGCGCGTGCGTAAGTGTGAGAGAGGATACTCTAGTTGTCGTCACAAATCAGTTTGGATTTAAACTTGATAAAAATCAGTTTTGTAATAGCTTGAACATGTTCGTTTTCCAGCAAAATCGGTTCAATATTTTTCAAAATGGTAACAATTCAAAAATCTTTTTATTTTACACTTTACTGAAAATCTGATTTCAACATCGTAGTCAGCGTTAAAGTCTTTATAAATTAGTTTTTTTACACTTCATTGAAAATACGAAATACTGCTGGCGGCCAGAGTGTATTTACAATGTAGGCTACTCTGAAATTTAAAAATTTTAAATGCCAATTTACGCAGATCTTAATGTTAATTATGACGGTGGAATCAGATTTTAAAAAAGTTAATGTGGCGTGATGTTATCACGTCCGGATATCACGTCATAGCGTTGCAGCTACGTGTTGCTATTGTTTAAATATTTTGCCTTAAAATTTAGTGAAACATATTGTTTGTGGAGAAATCAACGCAGTTGGATACTTGTGTTTAAAACGTAGGGCTAAGATTTTACCTTAAATTACGTTTTGAATTACTTATTAGGGCCTACTTCGTAGTTACTATATCTAAATCCCTAAATTAAAAAATATCTTTGAAAGGATAATATTAGACGTAAAACTGATGTAGGCCTACAAATAAGTATTTTTAATTAACAGAATTCTTCCGCGCGTTTGCCTTTCTGTAATCTATCATATTGTAGAGAAAGTAATTATTCTTACAGCACATAAAATGCAGGCGCCTCAGAAAGGAGAACTATCATGTCAAAGTTTAGCGCATAATGTAATGAGACACTTAAGCAGAATGTTTTATGCGTGATATAGTGTTAAGTACATGGCTGGTGTTAGCCGTATCTTTACGCGCATATTTTATAAGGATTTACACGTATTTTGCAAAGGCTGTTCGGTTTTATTTTATGCGCGCTGTTTAGAAAGCTCAGCACGGCATGCCATGTGACTGGGGTCGGTAATAAACTCGTGTTATTATTGGTGCACCTTTACAGGACGACAGCGCTTTCTATTGTGCGGCAAGTGTACCATACAATTAAGCAATTGTACCTACCTACTTACGTATTTATTGGAAAAATTTTTAAACAGAACTTTTGATAATAGTTTCGAATTACAAAATTAAACTTAAATAATCTTTGCTCACAGCTGTTTCGCTAAAGTGATGGAAGCAAATTTTCAAAAGTATTTTCCTTTATCTTATTCTTTTTGAAATTTTGATTTCACCATCATAAACAACATTGGTATCTGTACATATTAGCATTTTAAACTTTCAAATTTCATTGAATATACGAAAATGAGCCCTGACCGCAGTAAACGAAATTTCTTAATTTCGACTGATTTTTGAAAATTTTTAAGTGACCGCCATTTTGAAATTATTTTTTCTGGTTAAAAAACTTGTCCAAGCTAATGTCATAATAAATTTGTGTGCCAAGTTTAAATCAAATCGGACCAAAATTGCAAACTTGAGCGTGCACTTAGTCTCTCTCTCTCTCTCTCTCTCTCTCTCTCTCTCTCTCTCTCTCTCTCTCTCACACACACACACACACACACACACACACACACACACACACACACACACACACACACACACACACACACAATTTTAACGATCCCTCAAAGGATAGGTGCTCATTTCAAGGTCACGTGTCTGAATCTTACTACTTCAGTAACTCATTTTCCCACCAGAAAATCAATAATAACATTTCATTATAGGCTACAAATAATTTGCATATTACAAAAAATAATAAGAACACTAAGACTTTCTTTACATCTGATTTCACCACCAAAATGCTAATCTCCGGTGATTTTAACACCGGTAACGTGGTGAAATTACATTTGTTTAAATCACACGATAAAAAGTTATACATTTTCTAAGATTTTAAATAAAGGCTATTGAACGAATTTTCCTGGGTAAAGAACAGGTAAAATGATCCTTCAAAACGTGTTCTAGACGTCAGGGTCTTAACACGATGGCGGCTCCATCTTATAATAACTGAGCCTTGCGCCTAAACGTGTCTTTGAAGTATTGTTTTTGCATGGAAATAGCCAAGTTATTAATATTTTATGTATAACTCAATAGCCTACTGTATGTAGACTTTCTTCGTAATCTATACTTATCTATCTTATACAAGCTGATAATTATCAGTGATTGGCGATACCCGAATATAATTACTCGTTATGGCTTGTCAAAAAGTTCCATCCATTCTCACTGTCCAGGCTGGTTCTCTAGCTCAGTACTGTAGTAGATTTTATTGTTGTGTTCTAGTCTGATGGTATATCGCTTACGATTGGTGCTCCAGTATATCATATCCGTCTGCATGATGGAACCAAAACATCGTGTATCTATTTGAGGCTGCACGTTGGAAAGATAGCTTACAGTATGTTATTCATGAGCAGAGTGGATTAACGCACTCCTGCGTTTCAGTTACGTTTATTTTAAACCTTTTTTTTATAAAACAGAAATAACTCCGAATTTTAAAAATTCTGCATTAATCTTTCCAGATTAGTTAAGCTGGGAAATTATGTACGTATTAAAATATGTAGGCTATAAATATAAATTTTAAATAATGAACTTTACCATTAATATTTTGTCAAACGGATTTACGATCCTCCGATACTCGGAAGACGAGTCAAGATTTCGAGTTCAACAATCGGGTTCGTGACGCCATACTTCTTTGCCGTCTGTGCGTGTCCGGGACACGAGAGGCAAGATGAAAAATGTCGCGATTCAAGGCTGAAACCACGGCCGGAGTAATCTTGTTTATAAATCACTGAAATCTTGATAAAATACTGAAAAGACGGAACGACGAACAAGGTTTAGTAGCTGTTGAAAGTCATGCCGTGCCGTGCCAGTGCCAGCGGGATTAACTTTAATAATTTGTAATATTTTATGAACGTAACCGCTGGTTGCACATTTCCCCTTAATAACATCATGTCCGCCTTATTTTCTTAGAAAAAAAAATAAAGATACAATTTACAGTGATGCATCTAGAGTGGAGGGCGCGTTTTTAAAGAATACCGTTAGTATAATTCTGGAATACCCTCCCCCCCAAAAAATTAAAATTAAAAAGTAGTCCATATAATTATTTTAAAACATATTTTACATTATATAAAGCATTCAAATAACAAATTTAACATACAAAGTGATTTTTTTAAATTTAGGCCTACTATAAAATTATACGGCAATGACATTTTACACTCCATTTAACAGAATTATTAATTATTAGCGAATCCCACTGAGAAAACTGTATTGGAGACCTTGAAGTGATCACCGATCTTTTTAGATATATGTGTGTGTGTGTGTGTGTGTGTGTGTGTGTGTGTGTGTGTGTGTGTGTGTGTGTGTGTGTGTGTGTGTGTGTGTGTGTGTGTGTGTGTGTGTGGGCACGCGCGCAATTTTGGTCAATTTGAGTCAAAATAGGCACGAAAAACGATCATGACGATAATATCGCATGATTGGGTTATATACGAACCTCGAACAGGTTCGTTAACCAGCAAAATTCGTTCAACAATTTTAAAATAACAGCCATTTCAAATCTTTTAAAAATTCTTAGCGTTTTTGTCTTATATTTTTATGAAAATCTGACTTCACCACCATAATCAGCGCTAAAAAAATACATTTTGAATTTTCAAAATTCATTGAAATGACAATTTTTTGACGGCGGCCAGAGTTCATTTTCTTATTTTCATAATTTTAAAATTATGTAATTTTAATACACTGAATAAAAAAATTCAGTGTAATTTTAAAATTTAAAATCGTATTACAGTATATGCACATTTTTTTAATATCATGGTTAAATAAAAATTGCAGTGTGGGTAAGATAAGTTTTTTTGTTGAAAATTCGCTTCTATCACGGCAACGAGACAGCTGCATGCCGCAATTTTTTCGAAATTAAAAAAGTAATTTTTTTTAATGACCGCCATTTCAACAGATTTTGCCAGGAAACGATCTTGTCCTCTCAACAAGAAAGTTGTTGAATCCAAAAAAACCTGCAGATACTTTTGCGTTGTTTTATTCTACTTGAATGTTCAATCATACGACTGTTATTAAAAATATTAAGTTTTACCTTTAAAATTCGATGCTATAATGCTCTAATTTTATTTCTTAATTACTTTATTATTTATTATATTAGTTCTTCGGCCCAGTACTGTGTTGGTGTGGTCGTCACAGTGAGCACAAGTCATGCAGTTACAAACCTTGTGCGACATGCAGACTGTCCTGTAGTCACTCAGACTCAAGGAAATCCACATTTCATTTTACGTACCAGCATATTCCTGTAATAACAAAAAAAACTTTGTATTACATGTAAAACACAATTAACACTGATGAAATTGAGATGTGATTCATCTGGAGTTTAATGGTTATGAACAGTTTTTCAATTAAATATTAGACTAATTTTAAAAAGAGCAGTACTTGTATTTATAATACCGTTGTGAGTGTTCAAACCTGTGTGTGTGCGCCACAGTCGAAGCCTGGTTAATTAATTTAATATGGTAGTAATTCCCAAACTGTATAAAATTCATTCAAAGTAAATAAATTAGCATTTTTAACAACTCACAGGTACTAAATAAAGAAAAATTTGGAATACGTTTCTTTCACTCTAACCGGATGCAGCATTTTTTGTTTATTTTTAAGAAGGAAAATAAAATAAAATTTATTGTTCTAATTTGAAAAGTATAAGTTATTTAACTTTTAAAACAGATTTCAAACAAAATAATGGTTGGTGTAAAGTACAGATGTCACGAAACAAAAATAACAAATAAAGTAACGTCCTCGGGTAAAATATTCTGCGCACAGTTAATTATGAATCTGCAGTTTGAACTTTTAATGTAAGTTTAAATTTCAACCACGAACCATTTTTATTTCAAAGAATTATCGCTAATTATATTTGTTTACAGCTTTACTAGGCTTTCTTTATTCAAGTATTTTGCCTCTCCTTCCATAATCTTTTTTGAAAAGTAAAGGAGGATTACTTTTCATTTGTTAAGTCCTAATATTGTCGCAGATGCTGTGTCTTTTATGCTCTATCTTATTTTTAATCGATCATTGCCACTTTTGTGTACAAAACTACACAACGTTTATAAATCAACTGTTGTTCGAAGTGTCTAACCTAAAACCTAAAACTTAAAAACTAGATATTAGAAGCCTTACCTAAACACGTGTTAAAACACAAAAACTGAAAACTGTAAGAAAACGATTAAGATTACCAAAATTAAAAACTAAAACTTACATGTGATTTGCAAATCCACAATTCACAAAAAGGGAAACTTTATGTATTGTTCTACATACACAAGTAAAGCTTAAATGTTTTGTAATTAAGTAATAATTTTTAAATCAGAAAATCTTCTGTATTCTATTTATTTCAACTGAAGGTCAGTCGTCTTGGTTTGGAAGAACTCGTTGCAAGTTTAACAGACCGGCAAAAGTTACAAATAATATAAATAATTTTACACAGCGCAGCGTGTGTAACTGGCGTGTATGTAATTTTTCAGTTAGCGAAAACGCTTTTTATACATTCATCATCGGTTTGGCCTGGCCTATCGTGAAGCTGATCTGCCAACCTTAAATAAATAAGTCGTTGGTGTGGAAAATACAATAACGTAATACTTCACCTCTTGCGTAGACCCGAGTGTGAGCCGAAGTTCATGCACGAATAACCAGAATAAAGTTTCCAGGCGATGTTACACATGTCGCATAGAATCAGTGGCGACCTGTTGGGCTGCCAGCAAGAATTACTCTTCTATCTGTGTAATCCTGATAGGCCTCAACTTCAACCAACCATCTAGTTGATAACGATCAAGAGTTCCGTAACAGCGAAGGAATTCCTTTTCCAAGGATGTGGAGACCACCAAAGAATGTCGACTTGTATTCTTTACAGGGACATGAAATATATTTATTTTTTACCACCAAAATTCATGCAGGTCATTCATATTTTATTTTTAAGGAACTGTTTCGCATTAGGTTTTTTATTTCATCTAACTGAACCGTATAATGAATATTGTTTAATGTTTGTATATGATATAAAAATTGTTGTAATAAATATGTAGACTAATACAATTGTTTAATTTGTTCTATTCAGATGAAAACCCAAGTTGTAAACAATTAACTTTATTAATAGTCTCCGAGTTTATTAAAGAATACGCAATTAAAATTAATTGATAAAAAAGAAATAATAAAAAGACAAAACTTATAGTAATATTTTAAGATTACCACAGGGCATTTTGACGAATTAATTTCTATCCCTACTTAGGCTACATTGGCGATGGCAAGTTTATTTACAGGCGATTGCAAATTCCGGAACTAATCAAATTTCAAATCAGAACAAAATACCTAATTGTTTTTTTTCGTTTGTACGGATCTTCCATTTCTTAAACTACCTAGCCTATATGCTACAGAGACATTTTACAAGCGACACCATAGTTGTATTTTAATAGTAATTACTTAATTAATTTTACTCAAAGTATTTTTTTCTTTTTAGATAACTAAATATCAATAACTAGCATAGGCTGAAAAAAATTGTCCGTAAGTTGCTTGCAACAGCTGTAAAAATGTGAACAGCTAACAAGAAATATTTATTGTTTGTGATGGTATTGTCGCTTGTGTGGGAAAATGTTTTCGAACCGGCCTTGGGTATTTATTTAATTTTGTAGATAATAGTCATTTAAATCCGGGTTCCCTTGAGTCAATATTATTAGTTTACCATTATGTTGTAGAATTTTCTTATTTTTTCATTTTGTGTTTGTCCATTCGAATGACATGTAACAAAAATGCTCTTATATAATTTTACTGTTTTTACTCGTACAAGGAGTTACAATACACATTTGATTACTGTTGTAATCTCAAGAATAAACCGCGCGTTGTTAGTGTATTCTTACGCGTTCAAATTGTGAACTATTTTTTCTTGTTAAAGTTACATGTAAAACCAAATTGGTGTTAACGTATTTTTATTTTGTTTCAGTATGCATCGGGACGAATGGTCGAATGTCAGTGCCATCGAACCGAGACCATCATTACCGGAACCTTCAGAATCGATACACAAACTGTACTTACGTAGACGGAAATCTGGAGCTGACATGGCTGCAGGACGAACATTTGGATCTAAGTTTTCTCCAGTATATCAGAGAAGTTACAGGATACGTTCTAATTTCCCATGTGGATGTCCGAAGGATAGTTTTGCCCAGACTACAGATAATAAGAGGCAGGACTTTGTTCAAGCTGAATATTGCAGAGAAAGAATTTGCGCTACTAATTACACTATCAAAGATGCACAACTTAGAAATGCCTGCACTCAGAGGTAAGACAGTTTTAGCATCAACATTTTAGTTTATATAATATGAGGACAACGGGTTTTCCAAGAAGAAAACGTGTATGCAACTAAACATTTCTGGATTTCATTTTGAATAATTACAATGAAATTAGTTTAATGGCAATGTTAGTATTGAGTCAATTGGCTGAATCTTTTGTCCACTTGTAACTTCTCAAAAATATAAATTTGATTTTAATTTCTTGTTGAATCATTCCAGTTTAATGTACAATCATCTGAGTAATGTATAATGTTTACGCGAGTGTGTGCCAAATAAAAGTTGATTGATAGGTGATATCAGTATCAGTAAATGTTTTATCACGTTTTATAATTTCCTTGTTTACTTCCATTGCCTCGAGTATCTGACCGCGAAACATCAAATATTTTCTGCATTTTTCTCTCATCAGTAGTTGATATTTTTCAGTGATCATAATGTGAAATTTTATTTGTGAAAGTAATATTCACAAATAATAAAACTAATATACCTTTCAGTTTATATATACATTTGACATGAAACATTAAAATCACAGTGAACTCTCTCAGTTGATCTACGAAATTATTTTCAATTACGACTTCCTTATAAAAGAATTCCAACATTATTTTTATAACATTTTTTGATGACTGGCTGTGAAAATTGACATGAAATACTGTCTTTGTTAATGTTGACCATTGGAGTAATCCTTGCAAGAAAATGCTATTAACCTGAAGAGTGACACAAAGGCTAAAGTGAATCCTAAACTATGGTCCTCCTGAATTTTGTTTGAACTACTTATCATTGTACCACTGGAGCAGTACAATCATTTCTTTTAATGTCAATGTTTTTTGTGTTTTGTATAATACTTCATTAAAACTTTTCTGTGTAACATACTTAAAAATAAACTTGTGTTTAATTTTATTTATTTCTACTAAAATTATACCAGTCAGATTTGTATTTAGTAAATAGAATAAAAACATCACAAAACCACTTCATTCGAATGATTTTGATGAAAAATTAAAGCGTGAACGATTTTCCACTATACTGCCAAAAAATATTTTTCTCTACTTTTATACATTAAGAAATTTCTACGAGTTTTGCACATAAAAACTGGTAATGTTGGATCAAGTGGTTTGGTATACAGAACTGGAAATACTCAGCAAAGAATTTCTAGACTGCCTAAGGTAGATGAAGAAATTTCTAGAAAATCTGTGGAAATAGGACCAAAATTTATGAAATCTTGTAATAATATGAGACAATTTTGTGTTAAATAAAAATTATGGATTTTTACTAAATCAGATATTTACTTTTTACACAAAATCGTTAGTTAATAATTAGTATAAATTTCAGTTTCCCCTTCATTTTAACTCATAAAAAATAAATAATTCAACATTTTATTAAAAAATAATAGTCGGACGTTAAACACAAAAAAAAAATATTTTATGGACTTAAATAATTATTTATCAAAAAGAGTTTTGTATGTAGTATATATATTTTTGGAAGCAGATGCTATGGAAAGTGGCAACTGTTGCAGATAAATTCATTATTCACATAAAATGTTGCCCTTTAAAACATATGTATATGTTCACAAAAAAACTTAAAAATTTAATTTTTTAAATTAATCTATTGATATTGTTTTTACAGACATTCTAGCGGGGAGTGTAGCAATGTTCAACAACTACAATCTGTGCCATGTGAAAACCATAAACTGGGACGAAATTATAACAGCTCCAGATGGAGAATACCTTTATGTTTACAATTTCACTCTGCCAGAACGAGAATGTCCTGCTTGCGACAAGAGCTGCTCCAAAGGTTGTTGGGGAGAAGGTCCAGAGAATTGTCAACGTTTTTCCAAACTCGATTGCAGTCCTCAGTGCTATCAAGGAAGATGCTTTGGACCAAAGCCGAGAGAATGTTGTCATTTATTCTGCGCTGGAGGCTGTACTGGTCCAAAACAGAGCGATTGCTTGGTCAGTATTTATGTTAGGTTACATTAAATACTAAAAATTATGTTTATTTTTTATTAATAGAAACAATAGTAAACATTGTTAATTTTTTATTCTCATTATTAAAATGCTATTGACATTATAGAAGACTCGCTCACTCATAGACAACAACGACTGTATCTCAAGAATGACAAGTCCTACAAAATTGAAATTTTCCATTACAAGGGTAGTCTTGGCTACCTTTGTAGTGCAGATGTATAGTAAGGCTAGGTTTAAAACAAAGAATCATTTTAAGTAGTTTATAATGGCTCTTTCTAAAACATGTGTCCACTATTTGTCTGATTTTAATGGGAAGTACCTTTATTTTGATAAAACTATTTTAATTATTGTATAGAGTTGTGACAAGGTTTTAAACAAACTCATACTGCAATATATTTATTTTTAACAAAGTGGCAGACACTAAAAATGCATTTGTTTTATGTTAAAAGGACTGATTTTCACTGGGACACAGTTTGGACAAATTTCAGTAAAAACTATTATATGTATTAAATGCTATTATTGTCAGCAGGTTAATAACTACTTAGGTTATCTTCAATTGTCTTAACAATTATTCGAAACAAAATTTTGGTTACTCATATAGCCTAACTTATTTTTAAAACATATACACTTATTGTAGTTTTCATTGAAACAGAATTTTTAATTTAACTTTCAAATGAAAAAAACTGTCATTTTTATCCAATGAAAAATATTGTAGTGAACAAGTAGTTACACTATTATTATTTTTCTTGATGACAACTTCCTGTGTTTTAGTTTGTTTAATACTGTACATATTACAAAAATTTAAAAATACATTTGATTGATTTTTGTTTGGAATTTTAAGTTCCCCATTTTGATTTATTATTTTAATTAAAATTTATTTCATATCATTTCAGGCATGTCGTAATTTCTATGATGATGGAGTATGTACACAAGAATGTCCAGCTATGCAACGATACAATTCCATAACATATTCTTGGGAAACAAATCCATTAGGGAAATATGCTTATGGAGCTACATGTGTCAAAAACTGCCCTGAACATCTTTTGAAAGATAATGGAGCGTGTGTGAGAAGTTGTCCTAATAAAAAAAAGGTAAGGTAAAAGGAACAATTGACATTTCATTGTTAGTAATGTAATCAATATTTTTATTAACACTAATTGTTTTGTATCAATGTTTCATGCTGTCTGGATTTAAAGTGGATATGTTATGGTAAAACTTATTTTGTCACAAAAAATCTTCAATCAAATTGTATTATCTATTTTTGCAACATTAACTATATGGTGGATAAATATTTAAACCACATCAAAACCTTAATTGATTTTGTGAATTACTTTGTTGTTTCTAGTGGCCTTATACCTGAACTATGTAATTCATTTTGTCTCGTTTCCTAGGAAAGACTGTTTAAATTTAAAATAAACAATTTGACATTTAAAAAAATGTAGCCTATAAATAAATATTGGTTTTCTTGCTACACAGTCACATAAAAAAATATACTGGAAAATAATTGGAAATTTTCGATAAATATTGCCAAAATATTTTTAACATGGTCCTCTAGTCAACTCTGTGTAATCACCCAGCTTGTAATTTTTTCATTACTAAATAACTGAATTGTTATAACACTGCTGTTTCGTTGTTATGTTATGCTTAATTTATGTTTATTACTGTTTAAGGAAACAATTCAGAATAAATGTGTTGGTGAGAAGTTTTCTTATAAAGTGGGCAGGGGTGACCCCTATTACTATGCATTTTTAGCAATATCTGCTAAACTACAGTTTTATTAGTCTGTCAATATCTTAATTTTTAACAAGAAAAATAATTTAATTGGAAAAAATAATGTTGATATTGGTTTAAGGATGTTTTACTGTTTGTTTCTACTGAACACAATGTAATCCTCAACATTGTTTTTTTTACTTTTCATCTAAACTGACACCTTATTTTCTAAAATATGTTGAGTTAGAACACAATACAATTTAAAACAAAATGATTAAATAAAAACTTCTCATGAAATGTTTTAATACAATGTTTTATAGACAGTTTATATAAATTAATTGTGTGTAAAATTTAAATATTACATGATTTTTAAATATTATCATTTTTCTCATATTCTGTTGTCACTGTGTTAATTTTTTTTTAAAGTAAAACATACATATTTTAAACCACGAAATATTTTTTCATGAGACACCAAAGTTATACAAGTCAATATTTACATTATGGTATATAATGTTTTTATAACAGCTATTATCTTTCTTGTTTATGTTGGGGTGTTTTTGCAGTCTTACATCTGTCTTAATTTTAGTGCTTGTCATTTAGTCTCTAATCAACTTTGATAGCCTAGATTTCATTTGCTATTGATAAAATTTGTTCGGGTATATAAGGATTTATTATAATAGGCTATAAAAAAAAAATGAAAAAAAACACCACAAAAATATATAGTGAAATAATGTAAATTGTCATAATTATTGTATGATTTATAATATGTAATTGTGTATTATATTCTTGAATTACCATTAGTATTGTTTGATTTAGGCTGTAAATGGAGAGTGCGTTCCTTGTGATGGCCCGTGCCCCAAAACTTGTGAAGGTGTTAGTATAGTACATTCAGGAAATATCGATACTTTTAAAGACTGTACAGTTATTGAAGGATCAATATCCATTTTAGATCAATCATTTAAAGGATATCAGCAGGTTTATACAAACTTTAGTTTCGGGGATAGATATCAAAAAATGCACCCGGATCGTTTGGAAGTGTTTAGTACGTTAAAAGAAGTAACTGGCTATGTTAATATTCAAGGATATCACGAGGAGTTTACAAACTTGTTATACTTTAGGTAAGTTTTTTGTGTTGTACTTGTAAATGTCAGATGTAGCTTTGTAGTATTATGATTTTTATGAGTTTCATAAGTAAATATTGAATAAATAAAAATAATTATTCTTATTTTCATTTTATGTATTGAATACTGTTATTCAATTAGATAATCTAACAATATTAATAAAACCATTTTTATTATTTTTTTTCAATGTTTTTACTGAATGCCAGCACATCACACTAGAGGATTTTAGTTTTGTGTAGATAGAATTAAAATAAAACAGTACATTTACAAATGAGCTATTCATATAACAAGTCATAAGTGGATTAACCCTTGTAAACGTTTTGATTAGGTAAGCCCCTAGTTATTTTTATTCAGATGATATTCTCTAAGACTTGGATTTGGTCTTATTCTGCCCAGGTATCCTGAAAAGTAGGCTTTTCAAATTGCTTCTCCTGCTATATGACTTAAACAGCACAAGTTACAAAAAGTTTTCACACACTTCTGTCACATATTGTATATTCGTTGTCATGGATAAACTTCATATTTTTATAAAAAGCAATTTATAAATAAAAGTACCTACAATATCAAATCTTATCATCATTGTCTGAACTCTGGGATATTTACTCAGAATAAGAAAACACAGCTTTATTTTTACTGAAGTGAACACTTTTTTTCTTTAAATAAAATCTTATTGTACACTTTTCAACATTTGAATAAATAAATTAAAATTTCATTTACCTGTTGTGTAGTAAAATTAGAAGAATAAATCTATGGTCTATATATTATGTGCAGTTATACACGACCAAAGCATAATTTTTTTACCTTATTTGTTTTTACAGAAATTTGGAAACCATTGGAGGTCGTGCTTTGACTGAATATTTTGCTTCTCTTTATATTGTTAAAACATCTTTAAAATCTTTGGGATTAAGATCATTAAAGATGATCCGCTCTGGAAGTGTTGCAATACTAGAAAATAAAAATCTGTGCTTCGCTCAAGGCGTTGACTGGAAGAAAATAAAAAGATCTCAAGAACATGGAACATTGCTTCAAAACAATAAGAAAGAAGAAGAATGCGAGAAGGAAGGTTTAGTTTGTGATAAACAGTGTTCATCTGAGGGTTGTTGGGGACCAGAACCAGACCAGTGTCTCTCGTGTGCAAATTTTCAGCTTGGAAATACTTGTCTGCAAGACTGTGACACAATATCAGGGTAAGAAATCTGAATTATAGCCTTGAATAATTTTGTTTACTAACATGGTTTTACATACAATCAAAATCTGATGTAAAACATATGAATACTTACAATACCATGTTACTAATCATCATTTACCAGTGTTTTTTGTGTGCTATAGTGTATTTTGTTAGTAAATTAAAAACTATGCTGTTGCTCGATATCTGCAAGTACTGTCTAATCATATGGTCTGCAACATTAGTTGTTTATTATAAAAAATAAATAATTCTGCAAAAACACTACACAAACTCTCAAACATTGAATTACATTACTAAAAGAAGTTTAAGTGTTACTTTAGCAACTAAACTAAATAATGTATGTATTGTTATTTCCAAAAAATAAACCTTTTGGAGGCCTTTTTAAAAAATTTAGTTTAATAAATTAATAAAAAAATCTTTTTGTCTATTAGGATTTACAGAGCAGGAGCCAAACTTTGTATGCCCTGTCATGAAGAATGTGAGTCAACATGCAGAGGACCTGGTCCTGGAAATTGTTCAAAATGTAAGCATGTCCGTGATGGTCCATTTTGTGTGCCCTTATGTCCTTCAAGCAAATTTAGTATTGATGGGGAATGTCGACCTTGCCATCCTAACTGTGCATATGGATGTAAAGGGCCAGAAAACACAATCAGTGACAATGGCTGTAGATCTTGTGAAAAGGCTATTATAAATGGAGATGTTACAGTGGTAAGTTCAAATTATTATTACTAATTATTATTTTACTGATTAATTTCTTTGTATCTTCACTTTATACTGGTTGTACTAAATGAAGACATGATATGAAAAATACTTAAGAGTAGTTTACTATCTGAAGTTTTATTTTAGTTTATGATCTGCAAATTTGATTCACAGGAAATTAATTATTAGCAAATTTTCATTTGAAAATGTTAGAACTACTATAGGAAAAAGCGATGTATTGGATCATAAAAGGGTTGATGATCATGATTATGAACCCTAAAACATGGGTTCTCTACCTTTTTAAGCCTATGCTCCATTTTTCTTTACAAACATAAAAATTCCGTCAAACATATTAACCATACACATATTAAAATGTTTACTAATAAAAGAATTTCATTGAATCTTGCTAGCTAACAGAATTCTTTATCTGATAAACAGCAATAATTTGATAAAGCTGCAAAATTGTATTTAATTTAAGTACAAATTAAGTAATTGTTGAAATTGAGGTAATAACTTAAACTTGAAATCGTTACATGTATTTTATTTATTATTTGGTTATGTTATTGTAATATTTACAGTACATTTCAAACTACTCAGCAAGTAGGAGTGAATTATATTATTTAGTAAGCTACATACAGTAAAAATTAAATAATTCCTCAGTAAACAATGTCAGATCATCATGTCTCCTCTAGATTTCTTATATGTACAGTTCCTGAGGAGAGATAGTGCCCCCTTCCCAAGTTGAGAACCACTAAGTACTCTAGAACATGTTTTGAGTGGTATTAAAAAAAATGTGTGTTTGTATTCTAGTGTATTCTGAATTTTTGTCCAATTCAATTCAGACTTGCTGTAATTTTGTAATAGCTTAGTTTGTTATAATAAAACCTGTTACCTGTTTCAAAATGATGGTCATTCTAAATCTTTAAAAATTAATAACTTTTTATCTTACATTTTTAAGGAAACCTGATAAAACTGTTATTATAATTAGTACTAAAACTTACATAATTTGGCATTTAAAATTTTCCTTGATTAAAACACTAATATTAAATTTGAAAATTTAAAAAGTTCATTTGAAAGTAGATTTTAATGCTAAATATGATGGTGAAATCAGATTTTTAAATAAGAGTAAAGAAGAATAGTTATGCATTCCTAAACATTTAGCCTAAGCTATTACAAAAATCAATTTGTATGCCAAATTTGATTTCCGTGTATCAAAGTGTTCATTTACATGATAATAAAATAGTGTTTTTAGTTCAAAAAAATGTTTACATCAAATTAGCAATCGGGGTTGGACTAAGGGTTTGTGCCAACCTGTGCAATTTGTTTTAGTGGTGCTCTCCCATTCCTAAATCTGTTGCAGACATGCTATCATTATTTTCTTTAATTTTCACCACATGGTGATAGATGATAAAGTCAATAAGTAATATAATTTTTTTTAAATTGCCCTGACACATTAATTTTTTTCAATTACAATATAAAAAGTTAACATTCTTTTAATAGAAACAATTTTTTGATTGAAAACACATTTTTGGTAAATGTTCACCCTTAGTAGATTATATACAAATATTTATTTCTGATTTTTGTTTCCAGGAACGCTGTTTGCAGAAAAATGAACCTTGCCCGGATGGCTATTATTATGAATGGGTTGGTCCCCAAGAACAAGGTCCCTTAAAACCACTGGCTGGCAAAGCTATATGCAGAAAATGTCACCCAAGATGTCGTAAATGTACTGGCTATGGATTCCATGAACAAGTCTGTCAGGAATGTAGTGCCTATAAGCGAGGAGAACAATGTGAAGATGAGTGTCCTCAAGATCATTACGCAGATGAAGACACTCAAGAGTGTGTACCATGTGCCTTGGAGTGTAGAGGATGCACAGGTCCAGACAACAACCATTGCCTGAATTGCAGAAATTTCAAAATTTATTTGGTAAGTTAGATAGTGCTCACTCTAAAGGTATTTATAAACAAAATTTTCTTTATTTGCACACACATCAGTTTTTATAATAGTACTGCGAGAGGCATTTGTAATTGGTTAGGGGAAGGGGTGGAGGGGAATCACTTGTAAGTACCATTTGGGGACAAAACTACCAGAGCTGACCTGGTGATAATGATCATAACAAAACAAAGCTAATTAAACAGTACTCATTAAATATATCTACTTACCCTTGTTTTTTTTCTAGAATGGAAAACCTGGTGAAAATGGAACAGCTTTCAATTGTACAGCTACTTGTCCTCCTGAAGTTCCTCACAAAATATTTCCAGAAGAAAATGGTGAAATGTATTGTTCCAGTGAACCACCTAAATCATCAAAATAGTAAGTTATTAAAAGGTCTTCATTTAATATACACTTGCATTGATTATTGAAAATATGTGTAAAATTATCTTATTAAATAAGAATAGATTTTGGTTTATAGTAGAATAATAGTATTCTGGCTTTGAAAACCAATAAAACTAAGAATTTGTCAACTTTTAGGTTTTATTACATATCTTTTTCATACTCTTTGCTGTTTCTTTTTAAACTCGCCTTCAACTAATAAAAGTGAATGTTCTAGTTGCATCCTAGTAAAGGAGACTGAAGTTTAAGACAAGCATTCAGAGTCTACTGAATCATTTAAAAAAAAATTCCTTAAAGACATTACAGAAGAGGAAACAAAATTCAGTAGGCAGTTTTCCTCCCATTTAGTGGATTAATTACTCAAGTTCCTAACTCCTTCAGATTATAAAAGATTAATGCTTTTTAATATTTCTCTTTAGGCTATATCTGAAAAATGAAATGTTTGTGTTTCTTGCAAATAAAGTGCACATAAAAAGAATAAGATATTGACACTGAAATATTTAAAGTTTGGGTTAAAACTAATAAAATATTCCTATTAACCTTAGTCTGAAAGTATCTGTACGTTAAAAAGAGATCATGATAACAGGTTAATGGAAATTGTCATTCAGTAGATATTATAACAGACATTAAGTATCAATTCAGTTTATGTACTGTACCAAGTAAACCAGAAATATATTTCTTTCAAATTATAAATTACAATTAGACGTAGCAGTACACTATGGCATTAATTAAGAAAACTTCAGCTAATTAAGTTATCTCTAATATTTTTTTAGTTATTGCAATATTATATTTATAAAGAGACTTTTAACATTGTTTAAATAATTTGAAATTTAATATTTAATAATCCTTAAGTATAATATTAAAATCTATTGCTTAGAGTGATAAAACAAAATGTTTACACAATCAGAATTTATTATTAACAATTATTTCAGTTAAGCCTTTTAAGTACAGTTAAAGAGCATTTCGTGTGAATACTATTTGGGTTCAGAATTATTAGAACTGATGACTTGGTTCTAGAACAGAACAAATCTAAATATACAGTTTTCCTTAAATTTATCTACTTTTACTTGTTTTAATGTTGTTTTTTACAAAGTTTAATAGAACAATATAAATTATTGCCTTTAATAGATATACCTAAAGTTAATATTGCCCATTTGAAAATAACAAATAAAGATAAAATTTATTTTCAGTAATAAATAAATTCAATTACTCTGAACATAATTTAGGTTTTTAAAATTTATAATTACAATGCTAAAATAATTGCTGTTAATTTTAGTACTTAACTCTGTGTTTTTTTTTAGTGGTGTTACTGAAAAAACATCTGCAATTCTGGGAGTAGCTGTTGTCTGTGTAATACTTTTGATGGTTTTCCTAATGGCATTAGCTTACCAGTGGCGACAGAGAACAAAAGAAAAAGAAGATGCAGTTAAAATGACAATGGTTTTGCAAGGTCTTGATGAACCTTTAAGGCCAACAAATGTTAAACCTAACCTTGCTAAGTTACTTATTGTTAAAGAAGCAGAAATGAGGAAAGGCGGAGTTTTAGGCTATGGGGCATTTGGCACTGTATACAAGGCAAGTACCATTCATATATGGTATACCATACCATTCATTATAGTCAATTTTTGTGCAAATCTAAAACCATGTGAATACTTAATATGTTTACTTATTTAATGTGTTTAATAATTAATATGTTTAAATATACTTATTCAAACATATTAATAAAAAGTAATATGAATTTTCAGGGTGTTTGGGTGCCAGAAGGAGAGAATGTTAAAATTCCTGTAGCTATAAAAGTTTTAAGGGAAAGAACAGGTGCCAACACTAGCAAAGAGTTTCTTGAAGAGGCGTATATTATGGCAAGTGTTGAACATCCGAATCTGTTGCAACTTCTTGCTGTGTGCATGACTTCACAAATGATGTTGGTAACACAGCTGATGCCCCTAGGTTGTCTGCTTGACTATGTGCGCAACAATAGAGATAAAATTGGATCTAAGCCCTTGCTTAACTGGTGCACGCAAATTGCCAGAGGTAAGCTTTTTTTTTTTTTATTACTGATGCTTTGAAATGTATATTGAAGTAGTAAACAGATTTTTTTCTCATCAAATTTATCTTAGAAAATAATTAGCATAAATATTTTTATATTCAGTAATATGTAATTTATTTTAAAAATTCTATATATTATAGGCTTTAGAGAGGTAAAGTTCAGATTACATGGTCATATGTTAAACTTGTGTAAGAGAATGAATGTAATTTAAAACAAAGATTAACATTTAAATATAATTTAAATAAGGTTAAACGTGCTTATTATAAAATGTAAAGTAAATTGTAATTAAATAATAAACAGAATCGTTACCATGTGCATGAGCTGGTTTCTATCAACATAACGTTATTTTATTGTTTTTATTTTTACAGGCATGGCTTACTTAGAAGAAAAAAGACTTGTTCACAGAGACTTAGCAGCAAGAAACGTTCTAGTTCAGACTCCAAATTGTGTCAAAATAACTGATTTTGGTTTGGCAAAGCTTCTTGATATCAATGAAGATGAGTACAAAGCAGCCGGTGGAAAGATGCCAATAAAGTGGTTAGCCTTAGAATGCATTCAGCATAGAATATTTACACATAAAAGCGATGTTTGGGCATTTGGTAAGATTATCAATAAAATATTTATTTTATTTCATAACTGTTTCTACTGTTTCATAAGTAGAATATACTTAATTCTAATTTTGTAAACAATGTAATTTTTTTTAGAGATAAAATTCATAATGTAGCCTTACACAATTTGATGAAGAATGTTATTATATTTTATTGTAGTCCTACAATAGCACAAAGTAAATTTTTGTTAGTCCTATGTATGGTATTTGAAAGAACTGTAATAAATTTAAACTATAAAAAGTTTTAAGTTTAAGAACCTATAATAATTTTATGCTATAGTTAACTTTTTTATGTGGCATGATATTCTACTTACAAATTAACCCTTAGATGACCTTGAGCCAATATATCGGCTTACGAAAATAACTCTGAAAATGGCCAACAGCCGATACATCGGCTTTGCGATTACTACACTAAAACAGCCAAGAGCCGATATATCGGCTTATTTTTTTGGTAAATACCAAGCCTATTCTTTATTTTATTTCATTAAAATTTACTTGCAATGAAAGATTATGCATCACCTTTTGTTTTTAATAATTAAAATGCACAGAAAATGTTTTATATTTAAGTAAAATTGTTGTAACTTTGACGAAGTCAAGTAATGCTCAGTTTGACAGCTGTGAGTTGAATCATTTTACAGTCGGTTGCGTATTGTTTACATCTTTGAATAAGAGTGTGTGGTAATGTTATTGTATTTATAATGTGTTAATTTTTGTTTGTGTGGTTTTTATTAGTTTCAGTATTTCTTTTTAGCTAAGTTTGACAGCTGTGTAGAATAATTTATAAACTTGTACAATTTTGGGGACAAATTACACCTAAATGTAACTTTTGTTTAAGTAGTCTAGAAAATATATTTATCAGCCAACCTTCTTGAAATTTTCATTTTTTTTTTATTTATTTATTTATTTTTTTTTTTTGTAAGGCGAAAAGCACATTAAGGCTATTATTGCCTCCCTAAATGTAAGTGTGAGTGTAAAGTGTTAAAGTGTTAAAGTAAGTGTAAGTGAGTGTTAGACTCGGTACTGCGAGGGACGTCTAAATCCTCTTAATAGGTACAGCTAGTCTGCACCCCCCCTGCGGGTCTTGAAATTTTCAGAGTTTGTGTAAAATACATTATTAAATTAGTAAATAACTAAATTAACTTCAAAATATTTTTGTCAAATATACTTATTATAGTTTAAAATAAAGAAATTCAAATTAAATTATATATATATATATATATATATATTTACCTAGGTCCACCTATTGTAGTCCATCTATCAAAATACCATCAATTGTAGTCCATTTTCAAGCACTATATATTTCTGAAGCCTGATGATAAATGATAATAACGGTTTGGGTCCAAGTACAAAATATACCTTTCAGTCTTGAATTTCTTTTTCATGAAAAAATATTCATACAGTTTTTGTAATTGCATCTGTCACTTCCCAATCAAATGTGGTCCACAACCATTGTCTGACACCAGGTATCAAAACACCCTTGAATGTGGTCCCACTCGCGTATCATTTTACATTTGATTGTGGGCCAGAAGCGACAAGTAGTTATATACCCTAATTGTGGTCCGCCTGCAGTGTTGCCAGATTTATTTTGTATATTGATGAAGACCTGCTTAGCTTCCAATGCGACATTCGACTCTTTGCGTATGGGTCAGTAAAAATATTATTATTTATTATTCTGAAACATACGATCTCTTGTTGTTTCTTCACCATTTTTAGTAGTTTATTGGCAACACTAACCTAATAAAATTGTCCGAGTGTATGTTTGTCTATCGGTAACATAATTACTTCTCAAAATGAATAATTTCAAGCACGCTGGAAATGGGCATATTGTTAACAACTTATTTTGGCCAGTGAGCACCGAAATAGAGATGATGAAGCCGCTTGGCTCAAGCTAATCGAGGGCGGAAAGCGATGTCAACCAGTGGCGTGTGATTTTCGCTCCAGGAACAATAACCGAAACTAATTATATGCCAAAAACAAACATACATTACTGTAATGATATTTATAAGAAGTCTTTTGGAAATTGATTTAAAATAACATAGGCTATTGATATTACTCGGTTACAGGCTAGTTGTTGAAGAAAATAGATAAATTAATAATATTTGAAGGTAAATTGAAATAGATTATTTGGATAAAATAACTATAGGCCCTAATATAAATCAAAATTGGAAAGTAATAAATGAAGCGAACTTGTTACCAAAAATAGGTTAATAACCTGCATGTATTCATTAGTATTTAATTATTTATTTAATTAAAATTATTATTTAAATTATTTAAATAAATTAAATTATTTATTTAGTATTTAATTAGTAAACCTAATTTGCAATATTTGCAGGTATTTGCTAGGTATTGAAGTAACCTGTAACTAGAAATATTTATAATAAATGAAAATAAAAGATTAATTAAAACACAAAAACATATTCAACATATAACAATATACTTGTATTTTGTGACATGGTATTCAGTTATTTAGTAGTTCTGTGAACTGTAGGCCTCAATCAGTATGGGTCAAAACACAAACATTAGTTGTGTTGTTATGTAAACACCATCGACCTTTATTGTTTTTCAAGACATTCAAAAATTATCTAAAGTTATTAAAATTGTCAGATTTAGAATACCTTCATGAAAACCTTTCGCTGGATACCCCACTTGATAGGTTTCAAATAAAAAAATATATCTTGTCGCATATACTGGGCGCCAAACAGCCATCGTGCATTTTTGAGCGTTCAATTTTTTTTTAATGCGCATTGACTCATATTTTACTAAAGTAATGGATTTCAAAGCCTAACAACTTTTTAAAAACGATATTAACAAAAAATTACGAAAATACAAAAATATTTGTCACGATGCCCCTGACACGTTAAGGAGTCAAAAATATTACTGACCATCATCATGCGGCCCATGGCACTGAAGTTTTTTAAATTTGGAATGTACTAATCAAGATCTTTCGTTTGAGACCCTAATTGATAGATTGCAATTTTGAAAATTCCAACCTATATTTTGGGCGCTATGAAATCTTACATTTATGAGCCTTGAGTTTTTAAAAATGTGTAGTAATTCATATTTTACTGAAGTAAAAGCTTAACAAATATTTGTAAAAGATTTAAAAATATGAAAACAAAACCAAAAACTGTACTAATGGAGCTCATGCACTCTAGAGGCACCAAATCTCAAATTTATTTGAATTTCAAAGCTTAATAATTAATTGTTGAAAAGATAAAAAAGTTTAAGAAAATACAAAAATATTAGTCATTGGTCATCTAGCGCTTAAAGGAGCTAACATTTGTTAAATTTGGATTGTACTAATCAAGACCAATAGTTTTATACCCCACTTGATAAGTTTCAAAGAAAAGACAAATATTTTCCGGCCCATAATTTGGGTTATGAAGCAGCCGTTGTGCATTTTGGGACTTGAAATTTTTATGTGTGTAGTGTCTCATATTTTACTCAAGTACTTAATTTCAAAGCTCAACGACTATTTGTTAAGAAGATAAAAATAATTTACAAAAATCGTAAAAATGACCCCCATGGGACCATCAGCAAATGCCCTTCATGTCGTATATCGGCATTTGCTAAATTTCATCAAAATCGGACAAAGTGTTGAAAGTAATCGCGTAACAAACAAACAAACCAAAAGCAAGATCATCGAATTAAAATATAGACTTACTTCCTTCCTTCAACTTATACAGAAATTAAAGTAAAAACTGGATCTACTAAAAAAGATTTTCGATGTACTATAACACAGCTGTTCAATACTTCTTTATAGGCTAGAGCCTATAAAGAAGTATTAACAACTGTGTTATAATACATCGAAAATCTAGCGTAAGTAGTTTATCTATGAACTGGTATATTTTTAGTAAATTGATTTAAGCGGGAAAAGTAATTTATCTATGTGATAGTTATAAAGGCTCTTGAAAAGTCCTTACAGCATATAACAAACATATAAGAATTAAATAATAATAAAATTATGATGTTAATTATTACATTCAATCTACAAGCCTAAACTATAAAACCAGTGCTGGAAAGTAAAGTTAATAATCACAAGTGTGTTAATAGATTGTATATCTTAATTGAAAAGAGTGTCTTCATTTTTTTAACATAAATGTGACAGCTGGAAAGATAACTTTGGTAAATTAAATATAGATGCAAATGCTTGAATTATCCCTGTTGGCCTAATAATAATTTGTCTACGGTCGTATATTTTTTTCTTATTATTTATTTATTTACTGGTACAAATTTCCAATAGAAGGTAATAAATTGTTACTTGGGGATGCTGCTTAAGAGACTGGAGGAATGGGTTTTGAATAATGATGTACTAAGTGAATTTCAGGCTGGTTTTAAGAAGGGTTATAGAACTTGTGGTAAAATTTTCAGTCTTACAAATATTATTAAGATGAAGTTAAGAGAAAAAGGTGAAAACTTTACTGTTTTTGTGGACTTCAGGCGGCGTTTGACTCTCCAATCTGACAATACGTGTTCTATAATCTTTATTCTAGGGGTTTGTTACAAATTTCTTGAAGTCTTGAAGGTTTATATATGGATAACGAGGCCAGTGTGTGGACATCTGACGGCTTGAAAAATAGTTTTAGAACAGAAAGAGGCCTAAAACAGGTATGTTTATTAACTCCTCTGATTGTTTCCCTTATACTTGAATGACATACATTTTTAGGTTTTTGGAAGATGGTGTTCTTTTAGCAGGTGTTAAAATAAATTCTTTACTCTATGCAGATGACATGGTTGTGATAGCGGACCATCCGGGAGTTTTGCATCCTATGATTGATAATTTAGCGAAATACTGCAGGCTTTGGAGTTTACATTGAACTTGGCGAAGTCTAAAATAATAGTCTTTAGAAAAGGAGTAAGATGTCTAAGAAGAAAAGTCGAAGTCTGAAGGCGAAAAAATTAGCGTAATAAATAAAGAATATAAATACTTGGGAGTATGGCTAACATCAAAATTGTCTTGGAGTAGACAACTACAAAATTGATTAGGGGTGGCAAAGTTTAGAATACATGTCACATATAGTAAAATATTTAATAATATCTGCAAAAATGGAAGTATTTAATGCCGTGTTTAGAACAGTGATTTGTTATTCACCTCAAATATGAGGCTTAATGTCATTTAAGTTAGGGTAGAATTTACAAAGGTTTTTATTAAGAAGCTGTATTGTTTGCCAAAAATATCAGTGATTTTATCGTATATTTAGAGACAGAAAAGAATCAGATGTTTTTGTATACATTGGGTTTGCACATTACATTTTTCAAAAGTTCTGTGTTTAAAGGACCACAGGTTGCCCAGGCAGAAGAGATCATTAAAAGAAGTAATTTGGTTTAAGGAGTTTAAACTTTTATGTGGAAAACATAATGTAGATTTATATAAATATCTGGACAGTAATAAAATAAAGTTGAAAAAGTAATAAAATATGGCGTAGAAAGATTACAAGATTGTATTAAAACAGTTCTTAGGAATAACTTAATATTTAAGACACAAAATTCAAGCATAATTTTTATAAAGAATTAAATTTTTATTTAAAAGAAAATAACTAAGCATGTGATAGTAATATTTTACAATTTATTTCTTGTATTTTTAAGTTAAGATGATAAATGTAAATGTTAGAGAAGAAAGGACTAAGGAGACATATATATGTTCAATAGCCTATGCAATACGTTAAAAATAGATAATATTTATTTGGCGGTTTGTCCCAAAAAATACTATCTGGCGGTTTGTCCCGGCATTACAAGAATTTAAAGTAAAATGGTTTGGTTCTGAAATATTAAGTAAGAAAGTGTGTATCGAGTATTAAATGGGAAAAATTGGCCAAAATTGGGTATCTTATGAAGCCTATATATATACAAAATGTTTAGTTGATATAAATAATATTAATAGATGGGTTATTGTATTGATTATAAATTTTGAATGGTTAATGCTAATTGTATTTTGAGAATATTAATGTAGGTAACACTCTACAGCATCCATGTACCTGAGTTTTTTCTGTATGTAATTAACAAATGTATTTATGGATTTTGTAGTAAATAAACTCATTAATAATAATAATAATAATATATTTATACATGAAACAATATAAAGTATTACAAATAAAATATAATACAGTAATTCACACATATATGCAAGCATTATAGATCCACATTCATTGATTATACACATTTAAAAAAGTTAAAATTAAAATTTCTCAAATATTAATAGGTTAGACAGATGTAATGGAAAGATCTGTCTCACAGAGCTTTAAAAGGGACTTACGAGATAGAGCCATCTAGTTACCCATGCAAATTCCAACAATGCGAGTCTTACGAGAAGACACAAAACGAGTTTCGACCTAGCTAACTAGGAGTATTTACTTAAAAATAATTCATATATTTACATTCTATCATACCGGTATCTTTATTTTTTTCTTTACGATGTTATTGATGTATGTATACACAGATGTTAACGGTCGTTTCTGTAGGACTGAACTTTTTACATACAAGTCCCTAATGTCTTTTCTTCTAGGATTTATACCATTCACCATAAGTTCACCAAATTGGTCAAAAATTGCTTGTTTTTCTTCACTTCCCCACACAATAGTCATATTTCTTCTCCTACCCTTCTTGGTTTCATGTACAAGGTTCTCTTCATCTGACTCGGATTGGTCATTTTCCTCAGCTGGATCATAGTAATGTTCTTTTGTTGGTGTTACTGTTTTTAATTAGTCTTCTTTTACACTTTTTGTTTTGACGTACAGGACTATCTTCTTCTTCTTCTGGCTCGGAACGGTAATTTTCTTCTGCTGGTTTATAGTCCCGATTGGCTGTTGGTGTTACTTGTTCTATACTCACATTGTCAAAATTCGAAGGACTTATTTCAGACACTACAGATGGTAATGACAATAAAGATAGGCTCGGTCCTACTTTTTGGCGATTTTTAAAAGCTTGCTACCTATTTTTGCCTTTTCTATTACTGAAAGAGGCAATCTGTAATTGGACTTGTGAATTTGAAGAGTGTGACCCATAAAAGAAGCTAACTGTTCTGTAAAGTGACCATCTGTATCGTGTATCTGTGATATGGTTGCAATATGGTGCCGCAATCCAGTTGCTGTGAAATGAGAGCGGTTTTTAATCCAAACTTATTTGCAAATTCAGATATAATTAGTGACCCATCAAAGGTTCGTGAGATTCAGGCCGAGCAAAAAGTAGTGCAGAACCATCACAAGATAGTTTCATTATTGCTCTATATTGAAGAAGTATTTCAATACCTTTCTTCATAATGTTTGTTAATAGAATAGGAACTTTTTATTATTCTTACCTGGCACATGGAAAACAAATAGATCGTTGTAGGCTTGTTTTTCTTCTTGTGATAAAATAATGTCAAATGGATTGTCATATTCTGCATCATTCTCTAGTGCTGAGTACTGCTCAAGAGTAGCTCTTGTTACTTCTCCTGGTCGCCGTCGACATAATACTATAATGTCTGCAATAATCACCTTACAAAGGGCCTCATATTTATGAACAGTAGGATTGTTATGCAAGGATTGAAAGAGTGGATCATAGAGCTTTTCCAATTCTGAGCTAACCAGTGCTATGTCCTCATCTAGAGGTCGCACTTCTAACTTTTTGCATGCTTTTTTTCCTGCTCTTTTCAGCATTCGTACCTATTTCAAACCTCCATTCCACTCGCATTAGATGTTGAAATCGTTCCATTTTGGATCGAATTGTATGGATTTCTTCTTCAGTTAAATTATCACTTTTGATACTTTCAGACAGCAAAATGTCAGAGCAAGCTTTCAGAGAAGAGCAAAAGCGATGAGATATACTTACTACACCTACAGTTCCTGTGTTGTTGTCAAATTCACCTAGAGTTTGAACTCCTTTAATTAAACAATCAAAGTTGTGTGGTTGAATACAATCTTCAAAACATGTTATATTCTCGTTGTCTTGTTCCATTTCTATAAATAGTCGAGATAAATCCCTCATTTTTGTTGAAACATATTTTCGGTGCTGCTGTTCACGGTGGTTTTTGAAGAGCCTTTTACCAAATTTTAAAATAAGAAGATCAGTTTTAGCAACGAGCGATATCATGTCATTTGACATTTTCATCAAAACCTCAGTTCTAAAACCATCAGTATTATCTTGTTCAGACTCTTTAAACTGCAAATGTGACGACGTTCTTAAAGCACGACCTTTTGGTGATGTTTCTTTCTCGCCTTCAGTCATTTCCATCAGCTTTTTTGGACATTTGCGTATATGCAGATATAAATTTTGTCTCAGAATCGATACAAAACAGTGCCTACATGTCGCATGAGTTAAAACACTTGGTTTATATGCGTTTTTAGATGGTTGTTTTTTAACAATGATCTCACCACTCCGCGGCTGGCGCTCATTATATATCAAACTTCCTCGGTTTTTTATGACATTTAACGCTGCAGTAATTCTTTTCTTCTTCTCTTTTTCTTCCAAGCCAACATATTTATCAAGCTCTTTCACTTCATTTTCAGTAGAATGGTGGAACTTCACATGCCGTGCAAAATGAGTAACCAAGGTTTGACAGTACGGGCAAAACCATTTCTTATTTATGTATCTCCTTTTCTTCACCTGAAACGGATATAAATTTACCTTATTTATGAAATTAACGTGTTCAAATACGTATACATGTAAAAGTAATATTAATTGTTTAAGTATTTGTATATCTACAAGTACTTGTAAATGTATTTGTACTTATTCATACAAAAATAATATACAAGCAGTACTTGTTAATACAAGTCATATAAATATATAAGAATGTGTACAACCACTTGCACTTTTATGTGTTCAAGTACTTGTAGATGTGAAAATATTTATATGAATACAAGTAATTGTATGTGTGCAACCCTACACATCCAAGTAAAGGTTGCGTAGATTACATTATTAGTCGGTACCTTTTAAAAATGAAAAGGGTGTGTTATAAAGTTAGTTATAATTAAAATATAAGGACTGCTTTGAGTAATCTATATTTCCAAATCTTTTTCAAAACAAATCCGTTGCACCTAAGTGAAATGTAAGCTCTAATAAATTCAGTTTGTTGAATTAAACTGTTGTGGTTATGGATTTGACTTACTTCTTTGTTATCTGACGCTGAGACCTGTTGTGCGAAATCATTCCGATTATCACAGTGACTTTCATTTGTTACATCTGAAGCTAAGCTGTGCTGTATTAAATCAATCTGATTGTCAGAATTACAAAGGATGAAATCAGAATTGATAATATCGTTTTCTGTTATATCTTCTCCATTTATAGCAGACCCTACAAAGAACAAGTGACTTCAGCAAACGCTTAAAACAGATACAAGTTTCTTCATTAAATTTATATGAAATAAATAATTTCATGTCTATGTAGAGTAAAACCTTGATAATTCTAGCCCCGGTAATTCTAGACTCCATGTAATCTGAGGTCGGTGAACCCTATCGTCATATTGAATCTACTCCCCATAAAACTAATGTTAACTAACGATGCAAATTACTCTGCTATGTGTTAGATCAAATTATGTTTGATATCTAATTTTAAAGGCCTTGTATGTGCGAATGTGATTTGCTAAACGCAATAAGGCGTTAGCACACCACTGTTTGTATTATCTAATAAATGTAGGTCTAAATTACAATAAGCTGCTACTTTAAAAAAAATTAGTAATGCTTAATGTTATTACTCAGCGATAAAAGTTCCTCCATAGTGCTATTAAAACAATCAAAAGTATAATTTTCCCAGTAGGCTACTTAAAATTACTTACTTGGTGACTCATTTCCTGAATTCAAAGCAATATTGCACATTGTGTTACAAAAGTAGTTCTTCAATAACGTAGGCTGTACGACATTGTCATGTAATAAATAAGATGATGTTTCCATTGGTACAATAGGATCGAAGTTATTGTTTGTTACCTGTCAGAAACAAAAATAATGTCATTAGGAAACTACGAAATTCTTAAATATAATTTATTGAAAATATCCTTAAAATTATAAAAAAATAATGCATTCCAAATATTTTTAAAACATTATATTAAGTAATATTAAGAAACAGTTTTATTGTTTTTCTAGTTTTTTTAACGTCCGACTATTGTGCACACTTGGGCTAATGCAGACGATGAAATGATTTATAGCGTATGAAAAAGCCAAGCCCTGGCCGGTAATCGAACCCGGGTCCTCGGGGTGAAAGCCAGTGCGCTATCAACTAGGCCACCGAAGCGGCTATTTGTTTTTGTTTGTTTTTTTTCTAGGAAGCCGCCTCGGTGGCCTAGTTGATAGCGTACTGGGCTTTCACCCCGAGGACCCGGGTTCGATTCCCGGCCAGGGCTTGGCTTTTTCATATGCTATAAATCATCCCGTCGTCTACATTAGCCCAAGTGTGCACAATAGTCGGACGTTAAAAAAAAAAATGTTTTTCTAGGATAGACTGCATTGAGTGTAAGGGTAGGTTAACTGAACTTTTGAATTGAATAGTAAAACATTTCGGCATCAACTTAAAAGAAACTTTAAAAACAGCATTCTTTGCTGCTCAGTAACATTAGTGCTAAACCTTTCAAATTAGTTTTTGTTTAAATAAGCAAAACCATAAATTTTACTTACTTCACTTACTAATTCAGATGGGCCTACAGAATGGTTTTGTTGCACTCCAGAAATAGCTGGAACAGAAAATCCACTTTTATTTCTCCGATGGGAATCTGCAGGAAGTTCTGCACCTTTAAGAAAAAAAATTAAAGTTGTCTCATTAGTCTCATATAGCCTAATGTAATAAGAAATAAAAATTTCAGTATTAGTACAGATAAAAATTAATTAAAAGTAGGCATGATACTCTAATAATAATAAGGGGTTCTTTTTGTATCGTTCGTAATTCCTTTTACAAATAAGCTATACAAATAATACCAGTAAGTACAAATTTAGAGTAAACAAATACGTGATATCAATATCAAGAGTCCGATAGAGCATTTCCGAATGCCCTTATCGGCACAAACGCAACCTAAAGCTATTACCCTTTAAGAAATGCTGAAGCCAGCTACTGTCGCGTTGTGCGGCTTCGCAGAATCGCAATAAGTAGGAAAGGTGCTGCATCAACCAGATACTGGCATTCATACATAAACAAACACATACGGCACGTATGCGAAACATATCAGTGACGTCAATGTAAGGGCCTACATTGACTAATCTTTCATCAGTAATAGATTCTTATTATAACAAATGGATAATATCATTATTGTTATTACGAACAATCATTTTCTTCAAATTATAACTTTTGTCCTTAGGTACATTTATGCCATAGTAGGCCTAGCATGTTACACTCGCAAACACACAGGCATCATGAAGTCAAGGCGGGGCCAATAAATGCAATATGTGTGTCTTGGGTTTTTTTAAAAATAATAATTTGATATGTTACAACCAATATTATATTTTTAAAACAAGAAATAAAACCGTATATACACAAACAATGAAACAATATGATTCGGTAACAATGGTCTTAACGAGTTAATTGCAGGCAGACAAAAAAATCAGACTTTTCTTACCTTTTAATGGGCAAAAAAAATTTTGCTACGTAACTTGTAAAAAACTCTGATTTTTTCTTAATAATTAACCTTAGAACATTCATATCTGTAAAATCCTATGTTGCTATCCGTTTAAAGTATTTTTGGAATCGAGACTGCGGACCGCTAGACTGAAATGCAGTGAGTCAGGAATTTGGTAGCGTAATACTAATTTTGGTACACTTTTATATCAGATCATAGGCAACCTGGTCACATGGTAGTTTATTATTTGTTTGATTTTATCGTCCATAAAGTTTTAAGACGCAGTGAAATTTAAGGGATTTTCACATTTTAAGGTGAAATTCACTATTTAATCACGGTTTTTTCACTGTAACCTAAATTCACGGCCTATTCCCGCTTGAGTGTCACCCTGTAATTTGTAATGTTACCTTGGATTAAACGCAAATTAAATAATGCCAAAAATTAGTTTCTGCCAAGTGAATTATCCCTAAATAAAGGACTTTAGGACTAATGTTTATGAGATTTGGATCCTAACAGGTTTTGTTGCATTTAAATGTATTAGGCCTACTACAGACAGTTAAAACATATACGAGACTCTAGATTAAATTATTTTGGACGGCTAATAAATATGGGAGGGATTTTAAAATTTGCTTAGTAAGAGTAGAATTTAGTGCTTAAAATTGTAGATTTGAGCCACTTTTAGACTAATTTGGTGAAAAAGTACTGAATTTTAAGTTACGTTTTAGGCAGTAGTAGCTTGGGCAAAGTTTTCTAAAAAAACTAGATCAGGGAATGTAATTTCTCTCGTGAATTGATTAAAAAATAAAGGTATAAATTTAACAAAAATGATAAAATTTAAAGCTACTTAGAAAAGATTTTTTACAGATATATGAATATCAGGCAATATCAATTTTACTTTTACCATTTTGGGTATTGTTTAGGCTATATTTTCATTTAATCTATTGAATGTTAAGAAAATTCATATTCTGTACCAATTCTGAATGAACTAGGCTAGTTAAAAACTTGTTTGAATTAATGAAAGAAAAATAAATGTGCTGAACGTGAGCCATACAATTCGGTAAAACAGGTTTTTCAATTAGTTTCTAACTACACATTTTGTGCAACAATTTAAATAATAATTTGTTAATAACTTTTTAACAACTGATTTAGCGACATTTTTAAAACTACGAAAGTGTATAGAAATTTACACTGCAAATACTTTACAAGATATTTTATAAGCTGCGTATATAACGAAAAACGTTGGCGTACATCGTATTTATTTAGTATGACGGCGTGATGTATCTACAAACTACAACGTCACGGCGTTTTCAATCCAACTGTCATTTCTAATATTACAAGACTTTGGTAATAAGTTTTATGAAAAATAAGGAAGTGAGTTTTATTGTTAGCTAAGTTGATCACTGTATTACTACTAAGAATGAAACCGTAGAAACCATTGACTTGTAAAGTACTGAAGGAGTGTTTGGTTTAATATAATACACAAATACCTCTAAAAGATTAAATAAAACATTAATTAAAACAAGTTTAATTAATTACCATCCCTGCAATCGTTTTGAGCCAGTTTGATCTTTTAAAGTATTTTCAAACTCCTGTAGAACCATGTTTTACCGAATTGTATGACCTACATTCAGTTCGACTAGTTGTTAGGAAATTTGTAGGTTAAGTTAGCAATTTGTTTACTTTTATCAAGGCTAGCTTAATAATTTTAATTGTCTTGTTACCAATTGAACTTTTTAATTTTACCTTTAGGTCTACGTGACATATACTTGTAACTTATTCGAAATATTGGGGACTAAGCAAACACATGTGGTTTCAAAAAGCGCTAAAATGCTAAAACATGATCGTATTCATTTTAAATCACACTAATTCATTACTATAAAATAATTTATTTTTATAATTTAGTTATAAAAATATATTTTGGCAACTAAGTATCAAATAAAATAAACTTGATTGTTTGAAAGAAAAAATATAGGCCTACATTTTTGTGCTTTTTATAAACAATCTTAAAAAATGAGAACCTTGAGGTAAAAAAATAGGAAGTTTTTTCAAACATAGACTATTTGGACTTGGATGATCCAAAAATATAAAAAAATATTTTTATAAATTATTTAAGCCTACTCTAATTATAAACGTAGCTCCAGCGTAAATGATTGATTAAGGTACGTGTGTACATTAGTTCTAATTATGCCCATGTTATTACAAGTACATCACATAATGTACCTAAAAGAATTTAAAACTGTCAATAATGCCAGTGAAAAACCCAAATATCCATTAAAAACGTGAATTACATTAAGTATAAATAATTAGTATTTATACTTAATTAATTTATACATTAAATTAATTTATACATGCATGATAATAATAGTAAATATTTAAGCAAATCAAAATTATTTCGTATTTGATTAAAACATAAGAACAGTTAAATTTCAAACTTACCTGGTATCAACTGGAAAATTGAATGTACTCTCCTGGACATGGTAACTTCAAAAACACAGTCTGATCAGCACTGCTCGTCTTGATAGACTACTCAACAGAGAAGTAGTAATCTAATGATAGATAACACAGGCAAACTGGCAACGCCGGAAATAAGGAGCTAAATACCGCGAAAACTCCTGCAACGTCATGGGACCACAAATGACAGTGTTTTGACACCCCTAATGTGGTCCAGATTTGTAGTCCTCGTGGACTACAATGACAGGTAAAATGATACTCGCTAGGACCACAATCGCGGGAGGTAGAAAACTATATATATATATATATATATATATATATATATATATATATATATACAGGGTGGGGCAGGGAAGTATCCCTACTTTTGAGATGGCGTTGTGTGTAGTGAGGATGTGTTGGAGGAGTGGGGGTAAGCTCGAATGACGCTGTGGCCATGGAATTTTCCGTTAGTACCGCCGTCAGTTGTAGACATGGCTTGGTCGAATGAGCAACGCGCTTTTGCAGTCGAAACGTATTTCTCTCAAAATAAGTCTATTGTTGCGGTGCAGCGTGCGCTCTTGAACTCGTTATCGGATTCCTACCCGCAATGCTGTTCCTGACCGCAAATCCATTTTGTTGTGGGTGGAGAACTTCCGTGCATGTGGTAGTGTAGTGCGTAAAGAGAGTTGGGGCTCAGAGGACCGTCCGAACTCCAGAAAATATTGACCGTGTCAGAAGATCGATCTTGCAGTCTCCTAAGCGTTCTGCTCGCAAGCACGCATCCAGCCTGGCGTTGTCTAATCATTACTGTGCGTCGTATTCTCCACGAGGAACTACACTTCCATCCATACAAGATGGTAATCGTTCAAGAACTCACACAACGGGACTGGCAACAATGAATACAGGCATGTGAAACTTTCATTGCTGACTTGCCAAATGATGCACGTGTTTTGTTCAGTGACGAGGCGCACTTCCACATTTCTGGAGTTGTAAATAAGCAGAATATGCGTTATTGGAGTGGTGCAAACCCTAGGGTAGTTCACGAGAGGCCTCTACACAGTGACAAAGTGACGGTTTGATGTGCAATCAGCAGTGAAGGCATAATTGGGCCTTATTTCTTCGAGGAGGACAATCGTTGTGTTACGATGGTATGTAATTCTGAACGGTATGTAAACATGCTCCAACAATTTCTTGAACCACAATTGCAACAAAATAATTTGGGACTAGTGTGGTTTCAGCAGGATGGTGCCACAGCCCATACTGCTAGAAATTCGATGGCTGTTTTGAGGAAATGTTCCCCGGCGATTGATCTCCCGGTATGATGACATTCCATGGCCCGGCGCTCGCGGATTTAACTCAGTGTGATTACTTTTATGGGGCTACCTCAAGAGTGAAGTGTTTAAACATCGACCCAGGACCCTAGAAGCCTTGAAGCATGCAATTCGCCTTGAAGTTGGCGCGTTCACAAGAAATGCTTCGCATGAGTTATGCGGAACTTTAGAACCAGGCTACAGCAGTGCATTGACAATGAGGGACATCACTTGCGTGATGTGTTATTTAAAACAAAGTAAAATTATTATTACAATTAACTTCTATCTGTACCCTTTTGATGCCACAATAAAGTTTTGTTCAAACATTTTTGGTTATTTTTTAATTTACCTTTAAAATTAGGGATACTTCCCTGCCCAACCCTATATATATATATATATATATATATATATATATATATATATATATATATATATATATATATATATATATATATATACATACATACATATAATGACTCAAAAAAAAATATATTAAACATTTTTTTGTTTTTTTTTTATTTATAAGTATAGCACATATTCTTAAGAAAAAAATAATATAAGCAGAATTTTTTACTAGCATTTTTAGTTAAGTTACACGTTTTTAACATCAAGGCAAAACTGGCATTTAATGCCTGGCTTTTTTGGCATACAAGTGCTACACTGTCACTGGCTTTTTTACAATAAAATATTGTCTTCTTGCCTGGCCTTAAAAGATTTACCAAACTTTACAACTATTGGCAGAAAGTGTTTAGGATCGAACCTCACTTCATTGTCTGGAGTCTGGCGGCTGTTCCAAGAGTTCATTTTGCAGTAGAAATTTCCTAATTATTTGATTGCAGAAATGCATCTATACTACTGAAATACAACTTTTAAAAATACTAATACAAAGTTTTGAAAAATTATAAAAGTAACACTAAACTTTTAAGCAACTAAAAGCTAAAGACATAGGATTAATTAATTTAAGTTGTAAGTAAAGTTGTTATTTGTTATTAACTGCAGTAAACTATTTGTTGTATTTAAACTATTATTTGTTATATATATCAATTAATCAAACTTTGATGTCATTTTTTAGGTGTAACAATATGGGAACTTTTAACATATGGAGGACGTCCTTATGAATCTGTGCCAGCACGTGATGTTCCAGAGTTGTTAGAAAAGGGTGAGCGCTTGCCTCAACCTCACATTTGTACAATTGATGTTTACATGCTTATGATAAAATGTTGGATGTTGGATGCTGAAAGTAGGCCTGCATTTAAAGAACTTGCAGATGAGTTTGCAAAGATGGCCAGAGATCCAGGCAGATATTTGGTTATTCAAGGAGATAGATTCATGAGACTACCTTCTTATTCATCTCAGGTAATTATATAGTTTCTGAATATATTAGAAAATCTATTCTTATTCTATTATGATGTTATATTCTTATAAATTTGGGAATTTTTTTCTATGGCAAACATGTCCATAGATTTTAAATGGATACCATTTTGAAATAGATAATCAGATTTTGCACGGTAATAAACTTGTATAAGCTATTACCAAAATAATTTCTGTGCCTAGTTAAGGTTATTCAAGTTTCTAGGTTATAATTATTTGTTACATTGCTTTTTTTAGGGGTTGTATTATTTTTGATATTTACAATTTCTAAAGTAGAGAGGCCGAATTTATAATTGGAACAGATTCCATAAAACAACATAAGTTTAGAAAATTAAAACATTCTTAGCGAAAAATTTTAGTAGGTATTTTAAATAAGTATTTAATCTACAGGATGAAAAAGAAGTGATTTCAATGGATGGATCTGATGGAGCTTTGGTTGATGCTGATGAATATCTGCAACCCAAACTGCAAAGAATTTCTCCACAATCTGTAACAATTCCTGAATCTCCAACCCCTCAAAATCAAACAAACTGGGATCGAGAAATGCTAAGATATGCTGCTGAACAACAGACTCAACAGACAATCACACACCCCCACCACCCTTCTAGGTATTGCAGTGACCCTCTTGCATCTAGAGGTGAGTTTTGTGGTAGATATTAATTCTTGCAAGTAAATTGACTTCTACAAATTAAAAATATGCAATGTTGGTACTTTCAACCAAGGAATTTCCACTAGAATTTTAGAAAAATGCTTTTGGTACAAAATTTAGGCAACAAAATTTTGATGAGAAAATTTCATTGCGATCTTAAGATTTGTGTAGAGCATACAAAAGTTGACATTTTCTTCAGAGTAATGATATTACCTTACTAGTTGATAACATACAAATGAATTTAGTTGTACAAAGAACAAGAATAATTGTATCCTGAACAAATTTTTAGTAAATATCCTTTCTAAAAAAATTCATTTTTCTGAATCTTTTTTCAGTAATGCAATCAAATTGCAAAATTTTATCATATACTGAATTTACAACTATTGTCATGTCATATAAAAATGGTCAATCAAGATTTACTTTTCCCACTTTCTTGTTGATAAAAGTGTTGAATACCTTAGAAAAATCAAGATTCTCTTCAAGAAAACATGATCATAAATAAGTTTTAATTTGGAGAAGCTCTTTCCACCACTAGCCACCGTGACAAACATTGTAAACAAAATGTGGTGAGCAATCAACATATTAGGATAAAGAAATTTGCATTTATGTTCTCTTAATGAAATTCAAAGTATTTTGCTGTTCATGGTTTTAACATTTATTGAGAACTTTGTAATATAGAGCTGTGCAATTGACATATGCTTTGTTATTAGAAGTTAATGCAAATGGCAAATAAGTGCAGGATGTTTTTCAAAGCTTCTTTTCTTTGCTTATGTTATGCAGAAAATCTCGAATAACAATATTGAGAAGTGGGCTAAAGAATTTATTTTAAATCGCTTCTCTGGCATTTTTGATGATGAACCCTTGTTCATCTGACTCTAATAGTGAAATTGTCTCCTTATGTAATTATTGTATCCTCTTTGTTGATAGAGAGGCAGAGTCAATGGCCAAAATGCAAAATGACAGTTTGCATCCTTAAATGCTCTTTGAAATCAATTTGTTTTGTATTCTTGCAACAATTCAGTATTGTGCTTTGTCAATTCCATGACTTTAGGAACATATACTGTTTTTCGTGTATTGTTTTTCTGATCGCATTGATCTGGAAAAGTAGGTTGTGCTAAATGACAAGTGAAACCATGTAGGGTAGTCAATATTTTTTAGTTAAGACATTTGTTGCTTCATATCAAACTTTTCGTGCTCCCCTCCCTATACTTAGAGCCCAGTGCAGCCACAAAGCTATCTCATCCTTTGAGCCACCCTTGTCAAGATGTATTGTTAATAAAAAGATACATATTCTTTTGTAATTATAATAAGTTGTACCTGCCTCACAGTCTACCCTGATTATTTCAAAAATTCAGAGCAAAAAATGTCCTATTATAAATAATTGGTAATCTTTTGAAAATAATAGTTTTTATTTAGATTTATTTTAAAATATTTATTGAATTTTAATGCACAAAACAAGATTACACAAAGGTACCTTCTTATTCTAGATTTTTTGTTAACCAGCCTACCTTATTTCCACATACTAAGCTGGTTGTGAAACGAGTTTACTCTAATAATGTTTCAATTATAAAATAAATTGCAGTTAGAAATTATTTAATACATTTTCAAGTAATTGTAAAATTGTCTTGTTGCTTTAGATTGTGATGTGTTGGATGAATGCAGCAGTACAGGAAAACGTGAAGCACAAGTTGGATCTCTAAAATTAGATTTGCCTTTAGACGAGGATGATTACCTCATGCCATCTCCTCAACAAAGCCAAACAACAACTGCATACATGGATCTTATAGGTGACTCTAAACTTCCAGGTATGCAATAAGTAGTAGAAAAATGCAGTTATGAAAGTATAAACAAATGTACTGAAATAGCTTTTCAAGTGTACATTAGAACTAAATTTAATCCTAATCATATTTAGAACTAAAGTTTCCCATCATTGCATTCTTAGTATGTGATAATTATTGTTAAAATTTACCTATGCCTGGAGCCACACTATACGATTTTCCCGTTTTTGAAATGTCTGCACAGATGGGTTCAGGCCACACAGTGCAGCGATATTGCATTATAGGCTTCTCCCTACCAAATCAACTCTTCTCCTGCTGTATCAACTCTCCTAAATCAACCTATCTTCACACAGTGCAGTGATCATATTAAATCTGACAATCATTATTTGTGCTCTAAATGCATGTGATAAAATTGAACAGAAAATTAAGTGCAGTCACTAGGTTCATCCATTCATTGTTAAAGACCCAGAAAGGAAGACTTTTAAGAAGTTTCATGAACACATCCAAAAATATGATTACAAGTTTTTTGGTCAGTACAGGATGGCTATAAAATATGAACTGCTAGTTTCACTGAGACCGTAAATAACCAAACCTAACAGTTCTCCAATCTCAATCCATGTTTTCTCTATCATGTTCTTGTAGGAGTATTCTGCCAGCTTCTTGTCACATAAACATATCTGTTATTGATAATTTCCATAAACTTATTCACATCAGACATTTTAAACTTATAAATTATACAATAAACATTTAGTAAAACCAATTTGATTGAACACAAACTAATTTTTAAAATACAATGCAGAGTGGATTTTCAACAATCACATTCCGTAAATCTGAAAATTGTCTTTAGGCTCCTAATGACTAAATGTGTTGTTGTTTTGTATATTGAAATTTTTATTATGCAGGAAAACCATAAAACATCATTTTTGGTAGGATCTGAGCCATCTGATAATGTTAGCATGAGCTGTCACAAAGTGATTTCAGATGGATGTGGTTTATAGACCAAAGGTATCCCTACATATCACTGATATTTTGTCACAGTAAGGAGTCATCAGTAGCAGGGGTTTGAGAGCTTACTAAAACTTACAGTACAGAAATTCAAAGATAACATTTATTTAATAAGACTAAAATCAGAGCGAAAATAAACAAAAGTTATACAATAGTCTTTAAAATAAGACACGACATAAATATTGGTGCCCAGCTACCAAGGTTACACAGCACCTTTACTATCACCATTTTATTTAACTTTATATATATACATAATCAGTTGACACTATTTAATGATGACAGTATCAGTCGCTGATACATTTAAAAATTATTATTTTTAAGTTATAAAAGCAGTAAATTATATATAAATTATATCAACATTTGTCTTCAAAAAAGTGACAAAAAATCTTTTTTTATTTAATTAAAATAAAACTTTAGAACAAGCATTCAAAATAATTTCATTCCTAATGTGTAATGTTTATAAGATAACCTTAAAAATATTAACCATTTAAAATTATTTTCCTGATAACAAAACTTATGTACAAGAGTATAGTTATACTTTACTATGTGTTATTTTTTTATTAGTAAATTAAGAAATAGACGATGTTTCAAAAAAAAAAAAAAAACTTTTTATAAAATACAAATACTTATTTGCAGTTGATCATGTCGATGGAAGTGGGATTTTACGAAATTATCATCCTGATTTTCTTCCACCACAGACAAGTGTTGATAACCCTGAATACCATCTAGTAGTTCAGCCCACATTAGGCATCCCACATCCTCAGGTAGCTGCTCATCCTAGTGCTCATTTGCACACACAAGAGTGTCAACCTACTGTCACTCAACAAAAATCTTCAGAAGAGGAATCAGATCATGAATATTATAATGATTTTGATCGATTACAGCGAGAACTTCAACCTTTAAGAAGAAATGAAACCACAGTATAGAAAACATAAACTGTGTATAAGTAAAGTGTATTTAGAAAATGTAATGTGAATAATTGTGTAAAGGGTTGTGAACACTGCGATTTGGTGTGTTACTTTTATAAACAAATTCTTTAGTAGGGACCAGTAATTTATATAAACATGTATAGTTAGTTTTATTTAATGTACATTTTGTATGTAAGCTTCTATAAAACTTTGAAAATAACTATTATAACTGCAATACAAGTAAAAACTTCAAAGTTCAACATAATATTTTTTTATTACCTGCAAGAACAATTTCTTTAAAACGTATACAAATAATATGCAAATTTCTAAAATCAAATCATAAAATAATAATTTTTATTGAAATACATTTTTATTGCTATTTAAATTAATTTAATATTTTGAATAATAAAAGGTTTTTTAATATATTAGAACTGAAGATACTGGTACTGTAATTAGAGGTAGACAAAAATATATAAATTTAATTTCAATGAAAATATTTTAATTTTTGTTTATCACAATTTATGAATTTTTACCTGTATATAAATACCATACTATTAAAAACCATTCCTAATTCTAAAGTTTGTGATTTTAAATTACAATAGATTTGTTTATATATGATACACTAATCATAATCTATTTTAGAATTTTGTAAACAGAAGATAAAATTCCAAATACATATAAAAATAGTTGTAGATAAATCAGATATTAAGTGATAATCATGCTCTATGATCATTCCAGAGTTTTAAACACAAATGTTTTAAATTTACAAATTTTTAAATTGTAATGTTTTACTTATCAGAAATAAATGTAAATATTTTTTTAGAACAAATTCTAGAGCTGATAGTTAGATTTAAGTGATAATTGTACAGCAGAAGTCAAAGTATAGTAGCTTAGTTTAAATTTACTGAACTGTTTTTGGCATCGAACTTATACGAACAATCACTTTTTAAAATAAGTTAAATAGTAACAAAGTGCCATTCTTATATTGGCTTCAATGTGTATATGGTTTATTTTTTATTAATAAGAATTTTAAATTTGTTAATACAATTATTTTAATCATTGTAATTGAGTGAAAAATACAAAAATTAAATGTATTAATAATAAAAAATGTACTTATATAAATGAACTTACTATATTGTAAATAAAGTCTGAAAGAAATACAGTGATAATTCAACCTTACTATCTATGAAAATTAAATTATTAAGTTCATATTATGCAGTAATAAAAACAGTAAGTCAGGTGTGATTACAATAACTGAAGTTTTAAAATTTAAAACTCAAAATATAAGTGTTTTTGAATTATCACTTGTAATTTTCTGAAGAAAGTTAGACTGTGATACTGTTGTTATATTCTTTGTATGTTTTAACTATAATTATGTTCACAATTATTATGTAATTATATAAATAAGTTTAACATAAATGACTTTGCAATATTATTCTTATTATTTTTAGTCAAGTCGTTAACAAAAAGAAACCATTGACAGTTTTTGTGCAAGTTTAAATTCAAATAAATCTCACAGTTAATGAACAAAAATTCCTATTGTGCTTTTGGGTCATTTCTAAACCTAAAACATTTCCTAGTAAGTAATGTTTATTTGAAAATTAATAAAGTGAAAATAAAAATCCATAATTACTCACTGTTGCCATATCAAAAGTATTTTTTTTCAAAATAAATCCAGTTTGATTAATATTGTAACAGTGCAACTGATTATTTATTCATTTTATTCATCATATTAATAATCAGATACAAATCCTTTGTAAATATACAGTAATGATTTCCGTAATTCAATATTGTATCACTGTAACAAATTAATTATTGCTTTCCAGCAATATTTTGAGTCCAATAGGCAATTGAGTACTGAAAGCGCCTAAAGCAGTTTATGAGCAGAAAACAAAATAAAAGTTTAATACAAAGTTAATGTTAAATGGATCTTTATTTTCTACTTTAATTGTTCAATAATTCAAAAAAAATGTTTGTATTCATTTAAGGCTTATAAAATTATTGTTCAGTAAAAAAAATGTTATTAATTCATTTACATTTTTGTAAAAAATAGATTATAGCAATAAATTATAATTATATTTTATGAAAATTAAGCAGAACTTAATTTTTATTTTTTTAAATGGGTCATTGTTTTCCACTTTAAGTGTTCAATAATGATTGTGTTTAAAAACAACATTGTATTAATTTAATGCTTGTAAAAGTATTTTTCAGTAAAAAATATTGGTAACTAATTTACATTTTTTTTTTTAGTAAATTGTAATTATAACAACAAATTACAATTCTGTTTTATGATAACTAAGCAGAACGTATTAATTTTGATTTTTAACGGTAAATGAATCTAAGTTTAAACTTTTTATTTAAAATCAAAGCTCAGTAGACTTCTTATATTCTCACAACTAAGGGATACAAATCATTATAACTGTCTATGTAAAGTTACGGTATATATGTTTTTGAACAGATGATACTATTACAATATTAAAAACATTTTGCACTACCATCTTTACTTAAAAGTTTTCTGTAAATATATATTAGTACATAAGCAATTTTATTTTAACAACAACAAAATATTTATCTTAAGTGCCATTATTGAACTATGTTAATTTAGCCAATAGTAACTTGCCAAGTACTGTTGATTTGTCAGATCCAACAGTACAGTAATAATGGACTTTCTTTCATAAGTAACGACTATAAGCAAACCAATATGTTATGTTATACAATAATTAAAACTTTGAGTATTTTATTTTTTAAGTCAACCAAATACAAAATTTATAATTTTTATTTGTTTAAAAAGTAAAAAAGATACAGGTATTTACTATCATGTTTATCTACTATCATCTTATAAACTAATACATATTTCATCTAAATGTTTTAAAGTTGAAATTGAATTAAAATAAAACTCACTTTTATTTAAAGAATATTATTATGTACCATGGCTAAAATGTGTCTTATGAAATATTTGTTTAGCTTTTAAAATTATTCAGTAGTAACCATTTTTACAAAAAAAAAAGAACATACAGAGTTAGTTGAAGACATATGTTTATTATTGTTATACAGTGTTTTTCAAGTATCTAAAAGTTACAGTTTAGTAGTTAAGGTTTAACTCAAATCTGTAACTTATACTGTTGTACCTATGATTATTGTAATAAACTTTATATTGTATCAAACTAATTATTGTCTGTCAATGCTTTGTTTTATTTCCTGATTTCTCATTAACCATTTGAAGAGTACACTAAAAGTACAAAAAAGAGTAAGGATGTCATAAGGCGACTTCATTATTTTTTATATTTACGTGCTGTAATTATTGTGTAAACAGAATAAAAAAAGATAATATGAAGTTATTTTATAAAGCTTTCTCAAATTGTTACATTTTCTTGCTAAATATAATAAAAGTAATACATTGGTGGATTACAATTGGGCATTCCCGGAAAATGGGATAGTCTTGCAATGTCAGTATAATTTCACATATGAAATATTGGCGATAGTTATTATCCTTTTCGTGATATTCGTAGTAAGAGAGTTTATTCCAATGTTGTATTAGTTTTTTTTAAAATGTTTATTATTTATCTGGTTGTTTTTCGGTTGTAGTTTTGTTGTTATTCCTTTTTGTTACAATTTACATACTGGTAAAAAAAATCGCTAATGAATTTTTTAGCGACATTAACCTGATTAGGCAAATTGTAAAAGTACATTACATGCCTAAAGAAGATCAAGTTTCTCGACACACAATCAACACCCAAGTATCAATAGACATTCCCTGTGGCTCACAGGATGTCATTTCAACCGACCTCTACCAACAAGTAGTGAAAGGAAAAGAAAAATTCAAAGGAAGTGTTATGTATGTTACAATAAGAAAACAAAAAAGAAAAGACACTTTCTTTGAATGTTCACAGTGTAGCGTTATACTGTGTGTAAACAGAATAAATGTGGCTAAAATGTGTCTAATAGTGTTTTGTGGCTTTTCACACAAAGAAAATATACTAAAACATTTTTTTTCATTTTTTATGTTTTTACAATAAAATAAATGGGTTTTGATGTTAATATGCTATTCACTCTGATCTTAGCTTTAAAGATTTCATATGGAGTCTTTGTTCACCGAAGGGATAATTTAAATTCTTATAAAATTTTAACAAATTACCAATTAAAATTAAAAAATTTCAAAAGAGTTCTAAAATGTGATACAGCTGCACAAAGTAAAGTTTTCTAAAATGTGATACAGCTGTACAAAGTAAAGTTTTCATTACAAGTCATGTAGAAAAGTATTGCTTAGATAATACAGACATAATTAATCAATTTTTAAGTGAAATTTATTTTCAAAATGAAAAACTTTGATTTTGTCTATGTATGAACAAAATAAACTGAAGTTAGCAACAATGACTGTACAGTGTTAACTAATCCATTAAATGTAATTAATTTGGTTAAATGTTTTTCATATCTTTACATGAGCTCAGAAAATCTTACTTAGCTTTTTTTGTAAACTTGTAATTTTGCTGATGAGGTTGGCGATATTAAGTAGTAGTTCATCTTCGCAGCTCAGATGGACCACATGTAGTGACTCTCAGTACTTTCTAGGGAGAGCCGAATTTTTTTTCTTGTCAGTTTCGCTAACATAACTGATGCAAGATGCACCAAGTAACTGAATGAGTAGAATTGCAGTTTCCATTGATATAGCAAAGTGCCACCTGCTTGTTGAATGTTGATATATAAAATTTGATGCAGAAAAATTGCATTAGAATTAGTTTTAAATATGTTTTTACTTTTGTTGAGCACACTTGGACTAATGCAGACGATGGGATGATGTATAGCGTATGAAAATGCCAAGCCCTGGCCAGGAATCGAACCCGAGTCCTCAACTAGGCCATCGAGGCAGCTACCCCACCCTTAAAAATCACCCTTAGTGAAAAACGTGTTTTTCAGAACTTTTACCATACCATTCATCCGATTGTCGTGGGGGTTTTGAATGTTAAACACATACACAAAAAAAAATTTTTTGATATTCATACTAATTACTTAGAACATGTTCATTTGCTTCTGTTGTGTTGCTAGTTTGATATGTAAATTAGCAAGTGTGTGTGTGTGTGTGTGTGTGTTTTTGAAGCAGTATTTAACCTACCTAATTTTTAATTAAGATATGTATTACTGTAATAATTCATTTCTTATTTTATTTCATATATTACTTTACAGTTTTATTTTACGATTGATAAATTGTTCTTGAATAATAAATTATGAGTTTTTGTAGGAAATATAACAGTCCAATTTAGTGTTATTAAAATATTATTAACAGTTTAAGTAAAATTACACAGGTAAATTTTATGGACAAACACATTTTTTACAAAATAATCTTAAAACTTGTATAAAATGAAAACATCAAACTTTGAATTTGAAATTAGAGACATTATTACAGTTAGATAATATATACCTGAAAAATATTTTACAGATTTGAGAATGAATTTGTATTAATTTCTGTACTCATATTTCAACCTATTTATTACTGTTTTTTTAGTTAATAGTGTTTATGGGTATTTAAATATGTAACAGTTACAAATACATGTAATATCTCTTGTGTGTTAACGTACTACTGCAATAAGTATTTGAAGTGCTATTATGTATTTAACAAATTGCATAATTCATGATTTCATTACATGTATTCTTTCCATCAATTTAGTTCATCACTACTTCCACTAATACAGTGGAATCTTGATAATGCAGTCATTAGGACAGAACAATGTTTGGATTAGGCGAAATAGTTTCAATAATTCAGTATAAAGTATTAGAATATGTCTAAATTTAGGAAATTGAGTGTACAGGAAGTCCCCACTTAAAAAAGGGGTTGTGTTATCAAAATTGTAATTTTAAGACACTAAGAAGTAGAAAAACAATAACAATGAATATATTGAAAACTGAATGTATTGACCATGAGTTAATAATAAAACCATTATACAAAACCTTTTTCTATATAAGGTACTTTTTCTATATATAGTACTGTATATTGTAAACTGTAAACATATTTCTTAAGTTAAACTTGTTTAATTATATATGTTGTGATTGATATTAGTATACTAAATTTGAAGTTGGAGACAGTAAAGTCACGCTAATAGAGAAATATCGGCATTGCTATAAAAAAAAACATGCTTAGTTTATGAGCAACTATCTCAATCTATACTCTAGCATCTAGTTTCAAAACATTGCATATGTTAGTCGATTTTCATCATAACACCAGAAAAACCAATAAAGATTATTAGTTTTGATAAATAACTTTTGCTCCTACATACAATGATACATTTTAAATATTTTAATATTTTACCCAATTTGTTTCATGTTTTAACTTTGTTCATTAAGTACAATCAATGTATTTAGTTATTTAGCAGTGTGTCTTGTATGAATCATACATATGCCATGCACTATAATTTTATATGTATTGTTCAAGTTCAGTATTGCTTATACAGTTTGAATACATTTTTAAGAACACTAAATTTTGTATTAGTACAGAATAGTTTAGTACAAATGTTTTTTTGTGCAATATAAAGCTTTTTTACATTTTTGCAACCATTAAATAGAAGTAACAAATACAAAACAAATTTGACCTAAATGTATTTAGATTAGGCAAAATTTTTGATTAACAGTGTTCAAATTAGAAAATTCCATTGTATTAAAAGTACTTGTATTAAAAGACTTTGATAAGTACTAAACTAATGCAGCTAAGATATCTAGTTAGGCTAAGCTGTAACTACAAGGACACAATATTAAAACCTGTTATTTTGCATCAGTTACTTTAAACTGATGTGTAACAGTTGCATGTACACACACACACACACACACACACACACACACACACACACACACACACACACACACACACACACACACACACACACACACACACACACACACACACACACACACACACACACACACACACACACACACACACACACACACACACACACACACACACACACACACACACACATATATATATATATATATATATATATATATATATATATATATATATATATACTGAACTGTATCAGTTGCTGATGTGGTTGAAAAAAACAGATATTGAAAAATATTACCTTGGCACATTACTTTCACCTATGCTCAGCCTCATGTATTAGTCCTATGTTCCACTACTATTTATATTTTCTTATAAATTTTAGATAGAGCTAATATTCTTATAAAATGCTGCAAACTTTCAGGGAATAACTGACCTAACTGAAAAGTCATTGATACAGCTGATCAGATGACACAACTGTTATGGCATTATTTATTTAAGTACTGTATAGTCAGTCATTTATGGGATAGTTACAAAAATAACTGGCACACTTGACAATTGTAGTTTGTTGAAAGTATAAAAGGAAGACTTCAGTTTCAAAGTGTATTACATTGTCATCAGCGTATCTCGTACCATCGTATGACCTACAACCCTTTAGTGTATTACGGCTTCAAGCATATAACCCTACAACAAAAATAACTGGGTAACTGGCTAAACAGGTTAATCAAGAACGCTTATTTATTTGGAACGTAATTTGTTTTGGCTGTTAGGTAAATAACATCCATCTCTAATAAAGGCATGAACAGCCAACATTTAACCTTGATAGTTGGAGAGCCATCTACTAATAATTTAGGCTACTAAGATCCCTACCCTAAAAGTCCGCCATGTTCAAAATCGGCACATAAACTTCGGCATTTAGAGTCAACCCGTGAATCGTTACTGTGTATAGTATGTCCATCGCTACTAGATGAGTACTACTGGAGTACTAGATCTTGTACATTCCAATACAAACTAGCACCCTGGAAAAATGATGAATACATATTAATTATTTATAACATCAACAGGAGTTATTTACAAAATCGTTCTTTTCCTTTTTTTTGATTAATTATAGAACCTATTATTAAGTACATGAAACGTGATGCAAGTATAAATAAATAGTTCTGCAGCTGCAACAACGCTGATTCGACTGGAGTCTTCGAATCCCAGTCAGAATACTCGTAACTGTGTTCTATAATCAGTAACACACAGTAACAAATGTGACAAAAAAAGCACAAAAGTACTAAGACTTTTATTTTGTTTATACTTTCTACCTAAATAAATTATTTAAACCTGTTTTTAATTTATAAAAATTATTGTTTTTTTTCTTTATACATTATACATTTTAATTCAGTTCATAATTATTTGTAAAATAAAAATTCATGGATGCAGTAATTCAGACCAAGAAAATTTTAGTATCAATAAAGCTTATTAATCAATAGTGTTGTATGAAACTTCATAAAGTATACAGTAGCAATGGAAGTTTTATTTTCACTGGATTTTTGACTGAAATTGTATTCTGGAAAATGAAAATAAATTTTTTAATAGTTTATTTTTTACTTAATGCTAAATACAGTATTTTAAACTTTGGTATTAATACTCATTTTATTTATTCTAAAAAAAATCTGGTACTTTTATTATCAAATCTTGTACATTTTCAAAGAGAAATTTAGTACAAAATTTTTTCCACAGTGGAGACACTGACTGCGTCACTTGTCACATGGTATTTGTGACGTTTGGTGTTTGTGTTATTTTGTTATGTCATGGTCATGGGCATGGCAGTTTGCATTAGCAATTTGGATTGTTTGTGATAAGTTCGGAGTTAATTACCAAAAAGTGACATTAAACTGTACTGCGTGTGTTACATTTTGTGTTATGTGGACGTCTAATTTTTGCAGTTTGTGTGTCATGTCAAAACTATTGAACTAGAAATAAAGAATAGTAAAAGTGTTGAGGTTAGAAACCTGTTTAATAAGAAGTAGACTAAAAAGGAGAAATTTAGCCATTTTATATATTTATTTATAATAAAATTCGATCAGATTTAAGACGTAGTGATTTACTTAATTATATGTAATAAACAATAATACACTCTTTTTTACCCACATGTTTTAGTAACTTAAGCTTTGTAGGTTATGAAATGTATGGTAGGTATTTAGGTACCTAATTTGTAGGATATTAGTCTAGGTTTATACACTGATTTTTTTGAAAATCACATATGCTATGCTATTAGATAATATTGGTTTACCTTGCCGGAAGTTGCATGGATTGTGTGGAATAAAGTTATTTAATATCACATTAAGCCAGTCCTATAAATTTTTGTGCCAAAATACTTCATTACGTGCCCATTAGTAATAATACAAAATATGAAAGATGAAAACTGTGGAAAGTTAGAAAAAATTAAAAAGAAAAGTGAGTGACATACTCTAAAATTTTTACCGCACGAAAGTAGAAAAGTTTTTCATCACAAAAACAATTAAATGCATGTAATTACCAATAATAAAAAACAATAGAAACTTTTAAAAAATGAGAACCTGACTAACATAGTTGTGAATGAAAAACCTATCTAATTTGGTTGTAAATGTGATAACGCATGCACATGATTACTATCTTATTTGACTTTGACTTGGTGACCTTGGCGTATATTATGTTCTATTAGTAAATCTAGCATATAGTTCTATTAAAAAAATCATAAAATCGTGTTATATGAAATTTAATCTTCTTTGGATGAATATTTCTTAATTTAATAATAAAAGAAAGAAATATTTATAAAGCATTAGCTTGATTGTCTGAATGTCATAAATGCCAAATGTTTTATTTCAAGTAAAAAGTAAATGGACTTCAGCTTATATTTGAAATTTTATCACATGGCCATTAGCAATAGTACAAAATATAAGTGCAAAAACTACGGGAAGTTAGAAAAAAAATTAAAATAATAGTGAGCTGCATAACCTAAATATTACTACTGCTCGAAAGTAGCTAACTTGTTTTTCATCTTGAAAATCATGAATTAAATGTGTTGAATTAATTAATAATAAAAACAACAGAACCTTTTTTAAAAAAGTTACTTTAATAGCCTAATTAAATTAACATGGTTTTTGTATGAAAGTGTATAGTATAAAAAATTTAACTAACTTGGTTTTGTATTAAACCAGTATTTTGTGAAAGTTACTAATCTTGTAATGACTGTTATGGTGGACATAAAGCAGCCACTACTTTAAAAAAAAGGTGAATTCTTTGCATATAATTGCATATTTGAATTTAAATCAATTTTAATTTAGATAAATATCCCCCGGTGATTTTTTTTTTAATTCCAAATCATGGGATTGTGTGTCGAACTTCATACCAGCATCTTTCGGCCATTTCGTGTAAACCAGCCCTATAATAAACAAGAATAACTTAGTGATTAACTCTGAGAATGTTAAAGCCATTATCAGAAAAGCATTTATAAGCCTTCCAACAATAAATAATAATTGTTATTCCCAGTAGAATCCATTGTTCGATAATGTGAAACAAGGATCTTTCAATCCGTATATTCAACTAGGACCAAAATGAATAAATACTTATAACTTTAGTGAATAACCTCAGTATTCATACCAAGGTGACCTTGGCGTAGTAAATGTAGCAAGTATTATAAAAGAGTAACTATACAGTTTTATTGAAAATTGCTTAAAATCATAACTTAAAATTGTAATTTCGTAATCATAAGAAAATTAATCTTCAGCAGTTAATAGAATAATCTCTTAATAGAATAATAAGATACATCAGAAAAAATTATTAAAAAATCATCAATTTTATGAGTTCAAAATATCAAATAAAACATAACTTTAATCACTCAACTGCACAAATAACACAGATTGCACTTTAATACTTGAAATATTAATTACTGCTATTATGCTCTAAATTTTTGTTGTTGTACTTAAAAAAATAGTTTTATCAGAACATAAATGGAGGTTAACCCTTTATGTCCCTTACACTTTTTTTACATGACTGAAAGTGTAATGTATTTGTTTACTTTTGAACATTTGTATTTCATATTTATTTATGCTTAATAGACATATTGAATGAATATTTTGAACTGGACACATACAGTAGGGCCTTAGACAAAAGAAACAAAACTTTTGTTCATATATGCAACACAAAATAAGTCACCTGTCCTTGTCAGCTTTCACCTGAACCATACATTTTTTTATTTATGTAAAATAAAGCCTTGCCCTTTGCTCAATTTTAAACATGTGAACTCAAAGCAAGTTGCACAGAAAAATCATCGCCTGATGCAGGATTCAAATTCATTCATGTCCAACACATTTTACTGTTTAGGGATGATTCCAGACATTTTTCATAAAGGTAGGCAGGATCACTCGGATGTTTGAGTGCTTGAAATGTGAACAGTTAAACAAATCTCAGAAGCCGTTGACTATTGTATTATTAATAGTTTTGTATGTTAAACAATTTACAATTTGGTTCTTATTAATTAATATATAGACATGTTTTTGCTAAAAAATTGTCAAGAGATGGGTATTTTATTTATATTTATTCAAAATTTATATTTAGCCTATATAAAATAAATGTTTGTTTTACTGTTCATTAGCACAAATGTTTAAACCAGTAAGCCAAAATAACGGGCAAGCAGCAGATCTGAAAATCTTGTTTATTTATTAATTTCAAATCTACATTCTACATAAAACCATTTCAGGTTGGGTTACAAAGTAATGTTTTTTAAACAAAATATTAAGTTTAAATTATTTATTAATGCATGAATTTAAATACTGATTAATACACAAACAAAAAGAACAAGTCTGAGTTCATTTTGAACGAAGCATAATCCACTTCAGCTGTAAGAATATTAAGAAACAATTAATTTTTAAAATATATACAGTCCAAACAAATAAAGTATATGATTAACCAATCGAATGTTTTTACTTGACTGTTTCACATTTGGTTTGTGTGTTTGTTTGTTAAGCAGTTTGATCAAACGCATTAATAATTTGTTATGACTGTACTTTGTATAAAGCCCAAATAATATATGTATAAGATTTTTTCTCATTCATTTATGTTTCAAGATGATGGGCTCTGACTTAATGATGACATTGTAAATGTCATTTACTATTTCCTGTAATACAGGCTGCATGACAAGAATTTGATGTTTTTGACATGATTTTGAACGACATAGTTTTTACTGCTTCATGAAGAAAAAACATACAATTTCCAATAAAGTTGGTCTAGGAACATTTTTCATAAATACAATGGTTACTGGTTATATTTAGGGAAAATGTTAAAGAGTTCATCAGAGCGCTGTTGTGAAGCGTCTTGTATATTATATAAGAATATACTGCAAGGTCTACTGTTCTTGAACTACTCGTGTATTTTATTGTGAAGTATGTAACTTACTACTTTATTTACATTATACCTACTTTTAATAAAATATGTCTATTAAACTTAATTTTTTAATGAAATGTGGGGAATACGAGGTGTGGAAATTAAATAACCAATAACCAGACTGGTTCTACAAAACATTTTATTGATCAATAATTATATTACAGAGTTTATCCACTTAAATGCTTTCTCCTTACCAATGCCTACAACGCTCCATACGAATTTTCCATTGTTCAAAGCAGAGCTGGAAGTTCACTTCTGTCAGCTTTTTGAGAACTTCCATCGCTTTTGATTTCATTGCTTCCATACTATAAAACCTTGTTCTCTTAAGCTCCAATTCAATCTTAAGAAATGAAAAAAAAATCACAGAGAACCAAGTTAGGTGAGTACAATGGTTGTTCCAACACAGAGATGCCATATTCCGTAAAGAGCCCCTTCACAGACAAGGCTGAATTGGCAAGCACATTGTCTTGGTGGTAGTGTCCAGGAATTGCTCTTCCACAAATTGAGTCTTTGTCTTCTCACTTGTTCACAAAGGGATGTCAGAACCTTGATGTAATAATGTTGATTGACTGTCTGATCTTCAGAGACCCAGTAAACTTACAATTCCACACACATTAAAAAAAAAAAAACAATCACCATGGCCTTGAAAGATGATTTTTGCTCATTTTCGCTTTTTTGCCGTTTTAATGAGGTAGGGCACTTTGTTTCAGGATCATAGGTAAAAAACCACAATTCATCACAAGTAATCACTGTGTAAAATTCTGAATTATTATCAGTGTTATTTAAAAACTCAGCACAAATGTTCATTCTCAATTCCTTTTGCTCTCGAGTGAGAAGTTTTGACACAATTTTGCACAAACTTTGCATATGCAATGATTCATGCAATATCTGATGGTCACTTTTTTTGTTAATTCCTGAGATTTCAACAAGAACTTCGAACTCAGACATCGAATTTCATAGATAAATTTACTAACATTTTTTGAATATATATATATATATATATATATATATATATATATATATATATATATATATAGTATATATATATATATATTGTATCCTAGCGAGTATCATTTTACCTGTCATTGTGGTCCACGAGGACTACAAATCTGACCCACATTAGGGGTATCAAAACACTGTCATTTGTGGTCCCATGACGTTGCAGGAGTTTTCGCGGTATTTAGCTCCTTATTTCCGGCGTTGCCAGTTTGCCTGTGTTATCTTTCATTAGGTCACTACTTCTCTGTATAGTAGCCCATGAAGACAAGCAGTGCTGATCAGACTGTGATTTTGAAGTTACCATGTACAAGAGAGTGAATTCAATTTTCCAGTTGATACCAGGTAAGTTTGAAATTTAACTATTCTTATGTTTTAATCAAATACGAAATAATTTTGATTCGCTTAAATATTTACTATTAACTATGATATTATTGTCATGCAAGTAGTTACTAATTATTTATCCTTAATGTAATTCACGTTTTTAATGGTTATCTGGGTTTTTCACTCACATTATTGACAGTTTTAAAATATTTTAGGTATATTATGTAGTGTACTTGTGTAATTTTTAACATGGACAAAATTAAAACTAATGTACACACGTACAGTAATCGGTCATTTCCGCTAGAACCACGTTTATATTTAGAGTAAGCCTAAATAATATATACAATATTTTTTTTATATTTTTGGATCCTCCAAATCCAAATAGTCTATTTTTGAATAAAAATTCCTATTTTTTGACCTCAAGGTCCTCCTTTTTTAAGATTGTTCATAAAAAGCACAAAAATGTAGGCCTATATTTTTTCTTTCAAACAATCAAGTTTATTTTATTGTATACTTGGTTGCCAAAATATATTTTTATAAATAAATTATAAAAATAAATTTTATAGTAATGAATTAATTTAATTCAATTTCAAATTTAAATTGAATGCAATTTTATTTTATTTTATTGTAGTGAATTAATGTGATTTAAAATGAATACCATCATGTTTTAGCATTTTAGCGCTTTTTTTGAAACCACAGGTGTTTGCTTAGTCCCCAAGTATTTCGAATAAGTTACAAGTATATGTCACGTAGGCCTAAAGGTAAAATTACAAAGTTCAGTTGGTAACAAGACAATTAAAATTATTAAGCTAGCCTTGATAAAAAGTAAAAAAATGGCTAACTTAATCTACAAATTTCCTAACAACTGGTAGAACTGAATGTAGGTCATACAATTCGGTAAAACATAGTTCTACAAGTGTTTGAAAATACTTTAAAAAGATCAAACTGGCTCAAAACGATTGCAGGGATGGTAATTAATTAAACTTGTTTTAATTAATGTTTTATTTAATCGTTTAGAGGTATTTGTGTATTATAGTAAACCAAACACTCCTTCAGTATTTTACAAGTCAATGGTTTCTACAGTTTCATTCTTAGTAGTAATACAGTGATCAACTTAGCTAACAATAAAACTCACTTCCTTATTTTTTCATAAAACTTATTACCGAAGACTTGTAATATTAGAAATGACAGTTGGATTGAAAAAGTCGTACGTTGTCGTTTGTAGACACATCACGCCGAGTCATACTAAATAAATACGATGCACACCAACGTTTTTCGTTATACGCAACTTATAAAATATCTTGTAAAGAATTTGTAGCATACATTTCTATACACTTTTTACAGTTTTAAAAATGTCGCTACATAAGTTATTTAAAAAGTTATTAACAAATTATTATTTAAATTGTTACACAAAAATGTGCAGTTTGAAGCTAATTGAAAATTCAGTTTTACCCAATTGTATAGCCCGCATTCAGTACAAATACAATTATTTATTACATTTATTTTTATTTCATTAATTCAAACAAGTTTTTAACTAGCCCAGTTCATTCAAAATTGGTATAGAATCTGAATGTTCTAAACATTCAATAGATTAAATGAAAATATAGCCTAAACAATACCCAAAATAATAAAAGTAAAATTGATATGGCCTGATATTCATATATCTGTAAAAAATCTTTTCTAAGTAGTTTTAAATTTTATCATTTCTGTTAAATTTATTCCTTTATTTTTAATCATTTCACGAGAGTAATTACATTTCCCTGATCTAGTTTTTTAGAAAACTGCCTAAAACGTAACTTTAAACGGATAGCAACGTAGGATTTTACAGATATGAATATGTTTTAAGGTTAACTATTAAGAAAAAATCAGAGTTTTTTTATAAGTTTCGTAGCAATATTTTGTTTGACTATTAAAAAGTAAGAAAAGTCTGATTTTTTTTTTGTATGCCAGCAATTAACTCGTTAAGACCATTGTTACCGAATCACATTGTTTCATTCTTTGTGTATATAGGAGTTTTATTTCTTGTTTTAAAAATATAATATTGGTTGTAACATATCAAATTATTATTAAAAAAAAACCAAGACGCACATATTGTATTTATTGGCCTCGCTTTAATTTCGCGATGTTTGTGTGTTTGCGAGTGGTTACACATTAGGCCTACTATGACATAAATATACCTAAGGACAAAAATTATAATTTTAAGAAAATGATCGGTCATAATAACAATAATGATATTATCCATTTGTTATAATTAGAATCTATTACTAATGAGTGATTAGTCAATGTAGGCCGTTACACGGATATCACTGACATGTTTCGGCACACGTATCGTATGTGTTTGTGTACGTATGAATGCCAGTATGTGATTGATGCAGCAACTTTCCTACTTCCTGCGATTCTCCGAAGCCGCACAACACGATAGTAGCTGGCTTCAGCATTTCTTAAAGTGTAATGGCTTTAGGTTGCGTTTGTGCCGATAAGGACATTCGGAAATGCTCTAAATAAGCACAGCTCGGACTCTTGATATCAATAAATACTCTTGTTAAGCAACAAGTTTTAGGAGAGATAATATTTTTGGCATCTTATAAAAACATATCAGCATGAAGATTTTTTTCATTAAGATGGTAGACAGTAAGATTTATGAGACTAATGAGACAACTGTAATTTTCTTTCTTAAAGGTGCAGAACTTCTTGCAGATTGCCGTCGGAGAAATAAAAGTGGATTTTCTATTTCAACTATTTCTGTAGTGCAACAAACCCATTCTGGAGGCCCATCTAAATTACTAAGTGAAGTAAGTGAAATTTATTTGTTTGCTCATTTTAAAAAACTTATTTGAAAGGTTTAGCACTAATGTTACTGAACAGCAAAGAATGTTGTTTTAAAGTTGATGCGAAATCTTTTACTATTCAATTCAAAAGTTCAATTATCCTACCCTCATACTCTATCCTAGTCTATCCTAGAAAAACAATAAAATTGTTTCTTAATATTACTTAATAATAATGTTTTAAAAAATTATTTGAAATATATTATTTTTTTAATAATTTTAAAATATTTTTAATAAAGTATATTTAAGAATTTCGGTAATTTCTAATGAAATTTTTTTGTTTCAAACAGGTTCAATGTCAAACTCCAAAGCCTGCAGTATTTCGCTAAATTATCAATCATAGCCTGCAATACTCCCGGATGATCTGCTATCACAATCATATCTCATCTGCATAAACATCTTATTTTAACACCTGCTACAAGAACACCACCTTCCAAAAGCTTCAAAAATGTATGCCATTCAAATATAAGGGAAAAAATCAGAGGAGTTAATACATATCCCTGTTCTAAAACTGTTTGTCAGGTCCACACTCTGGTCTCGGTATCCATATATAGACTACAGTCTTCAAGACTTCTGGAAATTTGTTACAAACACCCGTAGAATAAAGTTTATAGTACACATATTGTCTGACTGGAGAGTTAAACGCCACCTTGAAGTCCACAAACAACAGTAAAGTTTTCACATTTTTCTTTTACCTTCAACCTAATAATATTTGTAAGACTGAAAATGTTATCACAAGTACTATAACCCTTCCTAAAACCAGCCTGAAATTCGGTTAGTACTTCATTATTCAAAACCCATTCCTCCAGTCTCTTAAGCAGCATCCCCGTGAACAATTTAGAAACGCTGTCAGCAAAGGATATTCCTCTGCAGTTACTTACACCATTTAAATTCCTTTTCTTAAAAAGTGGAAAAATTATTGATTTTGAAAAGCTCCTTGGTACATTTCATGTATTGATGTACTGAACTATTATTTTATTTTATTGTCTCATTTTGTACGTCAATTTATAATATATTTTGTTTTATTTAATATTTGTTTCAAGTTATTTGTTCTAATAAAGTTGTTTAAGATTAAATTTGTATTTCTTGAATTATTTTTCATTTGAAATATTTCTTCTTAATCTCGGGTTACTGGTTCGTTGGTGTTTTTAAATTTAGGTTTACTATTGAGATGGGTTCATATGGCCAACAGCAAAACTCGCATGTACGGTCATAGGATTAAAAAAAAAAACTTTTAAGCCAGAGGTTAATAATAGTAATAAACTTTCTATTATTACTGACTAACAGCTGAATCAGCGTGTACTATCGGAAAAATTAATTTGAGTAAAAATCTATATTAAGTAATATATTCAGTAATCAATAGCTATTGATTATATCAGTGATTGACAATATATCAGTGATCAATAGCTAAATAAGCATGTACGATTGGAGAAATTAATTTGTGTCAGATTCGATTTTATTTACCAACAGCTAAAACAGCATATACGGTCAGAAGGTAACCAAGAGCTAAATCAGGATATATGGTTAAGCTATTATTAAATTTATTATTAATACTGACTAACAGTGATAATTCAAGGCTATTGGTCAAAAGAGATAATTCAAGCATATTTAATTCAAACAACTGTATATGTAACTTTTGCAAATAGTGTACCAACATTACCACTAGCACTAAGAATAAGTTTTAAATAATAATTTTTTTAAATGATCATATTACTAAATATTTAGGTGTTTTCTTTAATAGATATAAGAAATGGACGGATCATATAATTAATTTACGTAATAGAACTAAGTATTTGGCATATGTGTTTGTTAAATTAAAAAATATTATGTCAAGTAAAACTATATTAAAATATATTATGGGCTTTTCAACAGTATTGCCACATATGGTATAATAGGCTGGGAGCATATTATAATTCTCCTTGCCATTATATAATTTACAAAAAAGGATGTTAAAAATAATAAGTAATGATGCTGAATTTCAAAAACATATACTAAACTTAAATCAGAGTTATATTTTGACAGCGTTGTTAAGAAATTATTATAATTTAAGCAAGGAATTCATAAATAGTAACAGTATCACAAGGCATAAGTCTATACAAATACCTACTGTATATAAAGAACCTGGTAAACAAAAAGAATATAAACACAGCTATTATGTATTTTAATAGACTAACAAATGACCTAAAAGCTATTTCAATGTAAGTAAGGACACACTAAAAATAAATTGAAAAAAATGGCTGCTTCCAAATGCATCGTTACCATAGTCATTAATTGGAAAGAATTATATAGATATATTGAAATAAGTTATTGGTTGTGGTTTCTAAGGTAATGTACGTCTTGGAATTTGGTTTGGATTTAGGTTTTTGGTTTCATTTTTAAGATAAACTATGTATGATTGTTTTGTATTAAACTGTGCCGTGCCGTATACAGGTAATTTATTACCTTCTATGGGAAATTTGTACCAGTAAATAAATAAATAATAGGAAAAAATATACGACCATAGACAAATTGTTATTAAGCCAACAGGGATAATTCAAGCATTTGCATATATATTTAATTTACCAAAGTTATTTTTTTCCAGCTGTCACATTTCTATTAAAAAAATGAAGACACTCTTTTCAATTAAGATATACAATCTATTAACACACTTGTGATTATTAACTTTACTTTCCAGCACTGGTTTTATAGTTTAGGCTTGTAGATTGAATGTAATAATTAACATCATAATTTTTATATGATTTAATTCTTATATGTTTGTTATATGCTGTAAGGACGTTTCAAGAGCTTTTATAACTATCACATAGATACATTACTTTTCCCGTTTAAATCAATTTACTAAAAATATACCAGTTCATAGATAAACTACTTCTTACGCTAGATTTTCAATGTACTAGAACACAGCTGTTCAATACTTCTTTATACTTCTTTACATTTTAGTTTAATTTCTGAATATATTTGTTGACGGATGGAAATGAGGTCTATATTTTAACTCGATGATCTTGCTTTTGGTTTGTTTGTTTGTTACGTGATTACTCTTGAACACTTTGTCCGATTTTTACGAAATTTGGTAAAAACGTATATGACATGAAGAGCATTTGCTGATTAGTTTTTGGACTCCCTTGGTACACCAGGGGTCCCATGGGGGTCATTTTTGCAATTTTCGTAAATTATTTTTATCTTCTTAACAAATAGTCGTTGAGCTTTAAAATTAAGTACTTGAGTAAAATATGAGCCACTACATACATAAAAAATTTTAAGTCCCAAAATTGCACAACGGCTGCTTGATAATCCAAATTATGGGCCGGAAAATATTTTTCTTTTTTTTGAAACTTATCAAGTGGGGTATAAAACGAAAGGTCTTGATTAGTACAATCCAAATTTAACAAATGATAGCTGCTTGAAGCGCTAAATGCCCCATGACTAATATTTTTGTATTTTCTTTAACTTTTTCATCTTTTCAATAATTAGTTAGCATTGAAATTCAAATAAATTAGAGATTTGGTGCCTCTAGAGTGCAGGAGACCCATTAGGACAGTTTTTGTTTTTATATTTTTAAATCTTTTACAAAGCTTTGTTAAGCTTTGAATTTTTTTTTACTTCAGTAAAATATCAATTACTACACATTTTTTAAAAATTCAAGGTTCATAAATGTAAGATTTCATTTTAGCGGCCCAAAATATAGGTTGAAATTTTTAAAATTGAAATCAATCAATTAGGTCTCAAACCAAAGATCTTGATTAGTACATTCCAAATTTAAAAACTTCAGTGCCATGAGCCGCATGATGACGGTCAGTAATATTTTGGACTCCTTAACGTGTCAGGGACATGTGACAACATTTTTGCATTTTCGTAATTTTTGTTATTATTTTTAAAAAAAAGTTGTTAGGCTTTGAAATTCATTACTTGAGTAAAATATGAGTCAATGCGCATTAAAAAAATTGAAGGCTCAAAATGCACGATGGCTGCTTGGCGGTCCAGTATATGGGCCAGGATATATTTTTTTATTTGAAACCTATTAAATGGGGTATCAAGCGAAAGGTTTTCATGAAGGTATTCTAAATCTGACAATTTTAACAACTTTAGGTAATTTTTAATGTCTTGAAAAACAATAAAGGTCAATGGTGTTTACATAACAACACAACTAATGTTTGTGTTTTGACGCAAACTGATTGAGACCTACAGTTCACAGAACTACCAATGAACTGAATACCATGTCACAAAATACAAGTATATTGTTATATGTTGAATATGTTTTTGTGTTTTAATTAATCGTTTATTTTCATTTATTATAAATATTTCTAGTTATAGGTTACTGCAATACCTAGCAAATGCCTGCAAATATTGCAAATTAGGTTTACTAATTAAATATTAAATAAATAATTAAATAAATAATTTAATTTATTTAAATAATTTAAATAATAATTTTAATTAAATACTAATCAATACATGCAGGTTATTAACCTATTTTTGGTAACAAGTTCGGCTTCATTTATTACTTTCCAATTTTGATTTATATTAGGGTCTATAGTTATTTTATCCAAATAGTTATTTTATCTATTTCAATTTACCTTCAAATATTATCAAATGTTATTAATTTATCTATTTTCTTCAACAACTAGCCTGTAAACTGAGTAATATCAATAGCCTAGGTTATTTTAAATCAATTTCCAAAAGACTTCTTGTAAATATCATTACATTACGTATGTTTGTTTTTGGCATATAATTAGTTTCGGGTTATTGTTCCTGGAGCGACATCACACGCCACTAGGGTTGACATCGTTTTCCGGCCTCGATTAGCTTGAGCCAAACATCTTCATCATTTCTATTTCGGTGCTCACTGGCCAAAATCAATTGTTAACAATATGGCCATTTCCAGCGTACTTGAAATTATTCATTTTGAGAAGTAATTCTGTTGCTGATAGACAAAAATACATTCGGACAATTTTATTAGAGTTAGTGTTGCCAATAAACTACTAAAAATGGTGAAGAAACAACAAGAGATTGTATGTTTCAGAATAATAAATAATAATATTTTTACTAACCCATACGCAAAGAGTCGAATGTTGCATTGGAAGCTAAGCAGGCCTTTATCAATATACAAAATAAATCTGGCAACACTGCAGGCGGACCACAATTAGGGTATATAACTACTTGTCGCTCTGGCCCACAATCAAATGTAAAATGATACGCGAGTGGGACCACATTCAAGGGTGTTTTGATACCTGGTGTCAGACAATGGTTGTGGACCACATTTGATTGGGAGGTGACAGATGCAATTACAAAAAACTGTTTGAATATTTTTTCGTGAAAAAGAAATTCAAGACTGAAAGGTATATTTTGTACTTGGACCCAAACCGTTATTATCATTTATCATCAGGCTTCAGAAATATATAGTGCTTAAAAATGGACTACAATTGATGGTATTTTGATAGATGGACTACAATAGGTGGATCTAGGTAAATATATATATGTGTGTGTGTGTGTGTGTGTTTGTGTGTTCGAAATTCTCCGAAGATCAGCTTCAACAGTTATCTGAAAAGCTGAAAAACCAATGTAATTTCTTAAAATTATACCTTCAACTTTGCTCTTGTATGAAGATGCATACTCAAGTTACCGTAGGAAATATTAAAAAAAAAAAAATAAAGTTACACTTCTAGAGTACTTAACTCGAAAAAAATTTACCAAAATCTAAACCCTGACCGTTTCTTCCCGATTTATTTTTGAACCGTAAATCTATTTCAAATGTAATACACTGACCTGATATTAGCGCGGGTCGTCTATGTTTGATAGCTTCTTATACATAAAAAAATTTAACAAAATCTAATGATTCAATTTTTACTAAAGTTTAACAAAATATTTGCCGAAAATAATGAATTTATTAATAAAAATAATTATAAATTATAATTTTAATTATAAAGTGTAAGTGTGTGTTAGACTCGGTTAATTATTATTAACCGAGTCTAACACACACTTACACTTACAACACTACACTTACGATTAACACTTTACACAAGCACTTACATTTAGGGAGGCAATAATAGCCTCAATGTGCTTTTCGCCTTAAAATTAAGTAAAAAAACGAAAATAATTATTATTCATAAGTATTTTTGTAATAAAAAAAATGGCAATTAGATGTAAACAGACAACCTACATGTAAATATAAATCGGCGTCTCGGGCGAAATGTACAAACTGACATTTTTTTGGATTCTGGAACCTGGAAACGGTCACAGATCTGTCAAAATTTCAGGATTGTTTTTCTCCACCATCGCTGTACTGCGTCTAATGAGAAGGTAAAAATATTGCGAAATATTTGAGGGGAAGTTTATTTACGCTATTACGGAAAACACGCGCCTGTATGTACCGACATGTATTTACGCTATTACGGAAAACACGCGCCTGTATGTACCGACATGTATTTACGCTATTACGGAAAACACGCGCCTGTATGTACCGACATGTATTTACGCTATTACGGAAAACACGCGCCTGTATGTACCGACATGTATTTACGCTATTACGGAAAACACGCGCCTGTATGTACCGACATGTATTTACGCTATTACGGAAAACACGCGCCTGTATGTACCGACATGTATTTACGCTATTACGGAAAACACGCGCCTGTATGTACCGACATGTATTTACGCTATTACGGAAAACACGCGCCTGTATGTACCGACATGTATTTACGCTATTACGGAAAACACGCGCCTGTATGTACCGACATGTATTTACGCTATTACGGAAAACACGCGCCTGTATGTACCGACATGTATTTACGCTATTACGGAAAACGCGCCTGTATGTACCGACATGTATTTACGCTATTACGGAAAACACGCGCCTGTATGTACCGACATGTATTTACGCTATTACGGAAAACACGCGCCTGTATGTACCGACATGTATTTACGCTATTACGGAAAACACGCGCCTGTATGTACCGACATGTATTTACGCTATTACGGAAAACACGCGCCTGTATGTACCGACATGTATTTACGCTATTACGGAAAACACGCGCCTGTATGTACCGACATGTATTTACGCTATTACGGAAAACACGCGCCTGTATGTACCGACATGTATTTACGTTTTGCAATTTACTTTAAACCTGTTATCAATAAATCTATTTCACCGTCGATAAATTTTATATTGCCGTTATTTATTTACTGTTCATGTCTCGTGCTTGGTGCTTACGTCACGTGTATCGAACAGCTCTTGTAGTGCTGCGCCCATTGTTATTTGTTATTTTTAGTTTTTTTTGTTTTTTTTTTTTTAACGTCCGAATATTGTGCACACTTGGGTTAATGCAGACGATGGGATGATTTATAGCGTATGAAAATGCCATGGCTCTGGCCGGGAATTGAACCCGGGTCCTTGGGGTGAAAGCCCAGTACGCTATCACCAGGCTACCGAGGCGGCTCTGTTATTTTTGTTTTGTGTTTAACGTCCGACTATTGTGCACACTTGGGCTAATGCAGACGATGGGATGATTTATAGCTTATGAAAATGCCAAGCCCTGGCCGGGAATCGAACCCGGGTCCTTGGGGTGAAAGCCCAGTACGCTATCAACTAGGCCATCGAGGCGGCTCTGTTATTTTTTTTTTTCGTGTTTAACGTCCGAATATTATGCACACTTGGGCTAATGCAGACGATGGGATGATTTATAGCGTATGAAAATGCCAAGCCCTGGCCGGGAATCGAACCCGGGTCCTTACGGTGAAAGCCCAGTACGCTATCAACTAGGCCATCAAGGCAGCTCTGTTTATATATATATATATATATATATATATATGTTATTAGTGTTTAAAAAGTAATTTACCGCCAAATCTCTTTCCATAAAAAAATATTTTCCGCCGACTTTTTTGTGTTTAGAAAGTGGTTGGAATTAAATTCGGTATGTTTTGTTTTGTTATATTAAGGCGAAAAGCACATTGAGGCTATTATCGCCTCCCTGAATGTGTGTGTTTAAAGTGTTACGTGTTGTAAGTGTAGGTGTGTGTTAGTGTAAGTGGTGTACCGCGAGGGACTTGTGTGCATCCTCTCAATAGATGCAGCTAGTCTGCTCCCCCCCGGCGGGGAACTTCGGTAAGTAGTGCTGTTGTTGTGGTAATTGATTTTAATTACTTCGATTTCTACTAATTGAAGGCAAAGTCGATTACTTCTCCGTAATATACTAAAACCAAAGATAAATTCAAATTTATAATTTTCATTCCCCGAACATTACCATAGCGAAACACTAGCACACACAGTATGCACTGTATACATTCAGTTTATCTATGAAACTGATTATGTTATTCCACTGTAGTATCTAGTACGAATATTCTTTTGTGTTTGTTACGTTTGTATGAACGTCTCGAACGACAAACTGTGACAGTTTATTATGTGCGCGATACAAGATGGATCCGCATAATGTTATGTAGTATAATATAAAGCAGTGAACAGGTTCATTGGAGCGTCACGACACAAAATGAAAATATGTCTGCAGTGAAATCCAGTCGCGAGATTATACAACGGTGAAAGGCTTTAAGTGAATAAGAATATAAGAATTATATATGTGTATATATATATAAGTTATGGTATTGTTTCGAGGATGTCGCTTTTAAAAAAAAACAACTTTTTTAATAATTACAATAAGACTTTAATATTCACTTAAAACTTATTATAATTATTTAAGTTCGTCTCATATGCATTGAGATGCGAACTGAGTGAAACCTCGATTAACACTGAGCTCCTGCTCTTTCTTCTCTAGGTACATGAAAATGCTTACTGTGCTAAAAGCTAAACTGTCAGCATTAAATATAGCTAAGTCTAACACTAAATCTAGCAAAGTTTACAATAATTGTCTATATAATATATATATATATATATATATATATATATATATATATATATATATATATATATATTATTCAAGATATGGTTTCTGTTTATTCTTGGTCATACTAATGTAGACTTTTACCTTTTGTAGGTTAATTTGGAGGGGGAATTATTGTCTGTTTTAAAAAGTGGCTGATATTCTTAATTATAAAAGTACTAAAAAATTAACTAAAAAAAAAAAAAAAATACTACCAGCTTCTAATGCAGAGCATTAGTAGTTTGCCAGTAACATGGTGTTACTCTAGAACACACAAAATTACATTATTATTACTCTGTTGTGATCAACACTTACAGTACATTATTTTGTTAATTTTCCTGTAATATAAGTAGGTCTACTTGTCCTACTTATATAAAGGTCAAGTATATGTTATAGGAGTAACATAGAGAAAAAAAAATATTTTGACATCCTCAGATACTCAAGTGGTTTTATGAAAACAGGTAATTGTAATTGTTTATTTTATATGAACAAGATAAAATAATATGACAAACAAATAAAATAATAATGTGACTATGACAAACAATATGCTGAACCATTGAACCTTGAACCTGAACCTTGAAATGAAACCACTAGTACTGAATTTAGTTAAAAGAAAATAGCATCAAAAGTGTTGTGTGTATGCGTGCGTGTGTACATGTGTATGGCACAATTTGGTCACTACAGTTTTTTTAAAACTATCATAGCTTCTTTTACAAAAGTCAGTTCATATGAAATCAACCAATAATAACATAATTTGTTGTTGGCCATTAAACTTAATACAGTTAATTTTTATTGTTTATTACTGATAATTTTGTTAATGTAAGCGTACACTGATAGAGATTTTTTACACTGTTAAAATCTATTGCTTAAATCTGTGCTACTGCCTTAAATCTGATTTTTTAAAATTAAATTTGGCTATTACTCTTCTTTTAGGTACAATAATTTATTTGTATACCAAAATGACTTCTTAATTAACTGTGAACTAGTGTATCAATCTTTCATTACTGTGCCGATCTTGCTATTTAAAAATCAAGTAAGTATCTTAAATTTAATGTTACATATTGTATGAAATATTGTTATAATTTACTATAATGATTATACGTTTTACCTTTGTGTGTATAAGGCAGTGTAGATATGTGTATATATATATATATAATTCATATTATATTTCTGAAAGTTTGTGTGTTTGTTTGTTTGTTATTCAATCACGCTTTAACCACTGGACCAATTGAGATGAAATTTGGTACGTATATGGTTTAAGTATCAGAGATACATATAGGCCTATTCCCGTTTTACAAAACGTCATTATACTACTTACCCATCCCAAAATAATTATCAGTTTTTAGTTTTGTAACATCTGTTAACTATAGTTAGGTTTAATTACTGTTTACTGAACATGAGATTTAGGCACCTGAGATGGACATAGATCTAATCCCATTTTACAAATCTTAATCTATGTTTTATTTATTGCAAAAGTATTGTTTTTAATGTTACATTTTCATCTAATAATCACAATCTGGTATTTTTCATTTAAGACTATTCAATGTTTTTAAAGCAGAGTGCAGAATATATATATATATTATATACAATTTTATTAGGATACTTTAATTGTAAGGTAGTATATATATTTGTGTAATTACATTATATGAAAAATAGTAAATATGCAGTGCAGCATCTATTGGAGTTTTCGATATTTTTCTTACTAAAATGCTTTATTGTGTGCCCAAAAGCAAAAATCCAAAATATGAAAGCAGGAGAAGTACGATAAAAATCGAAAATAAAAGTGACCAACATAACCTCAAAATTGCTACCGGCGAAAATCGGTACCGTGTTGTACTGATTTTAGACGTATTTTTATTGTTTTACTGATCTACAGATCAGGGTTTGGGTGATAGGAAACACATTTTTTAAAAGAATAGTGCATAACCTAAGTGACACGGTTGTTAGGCCTAACACGGTGATGCGTGAAAAAACCTTTATATTTTTTTAAAGATTATTTGGCTACATATCCTAACTGTCACGGTTGTTAGGCCAAACACGGTGATGCGTAAAAAAACCTTTATATTTTTTTAAAGAATACTGCATATCCTAACTGACACGGTTGTTAGGCCTATCACGGTGATGTGTGAAAAAACCTTTAAATTTTTTAAAAGAATACTACGTATATTAACTGACACTGTTATTAGGCCTAACACGGTGATGTGTAAAAAAACTTTTATATTTTTTTTAAAGAATACTACATATCCTAACTGATATGATTGTTGGGCCTATCATTGTGATGTGTGAAAAAAACCTTTATTTTTTTAAGGAGTTTCCAAACCTTAACTGACATGGTTGTCAGGCCTAACATAGTGATGCGTGATAAATCTTTATATTTTTTTAAAGAATACTCCATAAGCTAACTAACTTAGTTGTTAGGCCTAACACGGTGATGCATTAAAAGAACCTTTATTTATTTTTTTCAAAAGATTACTCCATAACCTAACTGACACGGTTGTTGGGCCTAATACGGTTATGCATGAAAAAAAACTTTATATTTTTTTTAAAGAGTACTCCATAACTTAACTAACACGGTGATGCGTGAAAAAACCTTTATATTTTTTTAAAGAGTACTACATATCCTGACACGGTTGTTGGACCTAACATAGTGATGCGTGAAAAATCTTTATATTTTTTTACAGAATACTCCATTAGCAAACTAATATGGTTGTTAGGCCTAACACGGTGAAGGATTAAAAAAACCTTTATTTATTTTTTTAAAAAGAGTACTCCAAACCTAACTGACACGGTTGTTGGGTTGAACGGTGATGCAGGAAAAAACCTTAATTTTTTTTAAAGAGTACTCCAAAACTTAACTAGCACGGTTGTTGGTCCTAACACGGTAATGCATGATCTTTAATGTATATTATGATTGCGGGCAAAGCCGGGTAACAGCTAATCATATTAGGCTATATTTCTAAAAGTTTGTTTTTGTTTATTTGTTTGTTATTCAAATACACTTTAACTACTGGACCAAATGAGATTACATTTGGTGTGAACACGTTTTAGGTATCTGAGATAAACACAATACTATTCCAGTTTAATTGTATAATAATGACTTTTTAATAATACTGTATTTTATTAAAATATGACATGACCCTGTTTTAGCGTATCGAGTAGCAAAAATTTATGTCTGCCGAAAATCATAAATCATATAAAATTGTATATAGCAATATATTAAAATGAAATGACCTATTTTAATTTGGAAATTGACTATAAATTTTATTGCTTACATTATAATTGCAGGCAAAGCCGCAACGGGTAACAGCTATTATATATATATATATATATATATATATATATATATATATATATATATATATATGCAGAGGCACATACCTTTCTGCTTGTGATGCCAAGAAACAAAATTTGTATCATAATGTTTATGTTTATGACATAAATAAAAAGCTTTATATTTTTTATTGTCTTCAGGACATGTTGACATCTCTGGACACAACAGTGGGGGTGTTTTCAGCTCATCCCACAACTGACACTTTCAATTTCACTAAAACAATATGGTCACCCCTTACACTCTAATCAATAAATAATATTTGATGTCTTTGAGGTTGTTTTAAGTAATAGTGATGTGGTTTCCAAAAAAAGGAACTCAACAATAAATTTTTTACCTTAGAATTCAAGTGTTCCAGTGATAAATGACTTGCTGGAAGTTTTTTCTTTTTAGAATTAAAATTTTTATTTTCCACTAAGATACAGAAAAAAATGAACTATTACTTATAAACTTGGACAAAAGAACAAGTTATATGTTACAAACAAAATAAAAATGTGTTGCTAAACTAAGTACTTCCAAAATAAAAATATTTACAAAACAAAAGTAAAAAAATTAACTGCTCATACAGAATAAAATTATATATCCCATAAAAAAACTCCCCCATAAAAAATGTATAATATGTAAATACATGAAAAATACATAGATTTACCACACAGTTCTCAAACGTAACTGAAGGGTTCCTCATTTTCGTCACTCATAAAAAAACGAAATAGACTTTCGCCATTTAATTGGAATATTTATTCGACATTTCCTGTAACACCTATTCCGATTGCAATGTGATTCATTCGATTGTTTTATGATTCATTCTATGATTTAGTCCTACTGGAGTGTAAGCAACAAAAACTGGATGACTCAGCGAGCCGGAGTACTCGAATAGATAAGCAATCTTCAAGTAATGATTGACGAGGCCAATACAATCTAGTAGCATCGAGATGTTTTTACAATCGAATAAATTATCTTGTAATCGCGCATCGCGAGTTTCATGCACGTATACAATAATTCCATATAAACCTAAGTACATTCTTTGTCTACTTCAGGGTAATAAATCTGTATGATAAAACCTAAAAAATATTATTTATTGTAGTATACATATATTTTTTTTAGGAGTCACATGGAATACATAAAATTAAATATGGAACTAAAAAAAAAAAAATGAATATTTCTTCAAATTGTTTCCAATTCTAAAGGGGAGCGCTGCAGCCCCTCCCCTGGATCCGTCAGTGCTCATGAAACATGATACTGGAGACAGTGAAAAATATTTAAAAATAACTAGTAGTAAAGCTTTTGATTTAATAATTATTAAAAACAGATCATGTAGTCAAATAAATTATTTCTAATCGTTAGTAAAATACCGGGCATTTCTTGGAAGCTCTCTGGGAGATATAATTGTATGTAATAACCTGCCAACAAGAGGTGTATCATAAACCTTCCAAAGAGAAATATGTACTTACAGAGTGCCATAGATCTAGTTGATGGTGTTACCACTTCCTCTCAAAAAGATCTCATCCCACTCTAGGAAAGAATTTCAAAAGTTTAAAAACGCCTATACATTTTGATTTCATTCAGACTTTGAAAGGGAAAAATATATAAATTCAAAAATAATAACGCGCGCGCGTGTATATATATATATATATATATATATTTTTTTTTTTGTGTTTAACTCCGATTATTGTGCACACTTGGGCTAATGCAGACGATGGGATGATGTATAGCGTATGAAAATGCCAAGCCCTCGCCGGGAATCGAACCCGGGTCCTCGGGGTGAAAGCCTAGTACGCTATCCACTAGACCACCGAGGCGGCTCATATATATATATATAAGCATGTATGAGCCATATGAATATCTAGCTAAAAATTTCGATAAAACGAAACCTGGTTTCCAGGTACAAAAAATACTGTAATTGGTATTTGTAAGCAGCGCGTAGTAAAATTTTCTTTTTTCTAACGGCTCAGTAAATATATTTACACAGTGTGCTAGAAATATAGTAGGAAATTCAATTACATAAATAATATATATTTATCTGTGATGCTCTCTTCAGATGCTTCACAAATAAAAAATGAAATACTTAGGAGTATTTTTTAAAATTTTTCGAGCATTTGAAAGAGATTAGGAATATGAAAAGTTCAACGTTTTTCTGTTTCAATAATTAATTACTTTTGGTTATTCAACATGGCAACGTGTTTATACGTAGGAAATCAAAACAACATGATTTCTGAAGAAAAAACAGCTGTAAACGTTTTGCAGAATGCCACCTGACGATCAACTGGTATGAAGCTTGGATATTGAACTGAATTGGCTGATCTTATTTGTGATATTATAATGGATAAAGAAACTTGTATGTCTTTAGAGCTGATAAAACAAAATACAACTTTTTTCTCCCAATCTGTAGTTTATTATGTGTGTCATAGATTTAGAAAAAGGTGCTACAAAATACATTTCATATTACTTGACAGTGCATGAAGACAAACCAAGCACAATTAATTGGATATTTGAACTGAGCTTGTTCACGGTATTTCTAATTATCGTCAGAGATATATTAATTAATAACAAATCCTATAGACAGATTAATACTGCAGAAAGGGTAGGACAAAACGTGCCAACTGCACCCTCACTGTATTTGTTTATCGCAGCTGTGAAGATAAAGAATGATGTAAAGTAACAATATTATGCGTTTTCCTGCATGTCCTGCTAAGGTAGTTGTTAACAGTCTAGAAAATTATCAGTTAGCAGTTGTATCTGTTATTTTTAACTGCTGATTCTAATTAGCATTAACAGATAACAGCTGCTAAACAAAATTAGCGCTTTTGCCCATCAGTACGTGCTACAGTGGCGCGGCTCTAGTGTTCGATGTGTAAAGCTTCGTAAATCCGACTAAATCCATATTTCATATTCAGTGTACGGATGGGAACTTCTGCTATTTTTAAAAAATATCAACGAAATGTTTGTTGGAAAAAAATAACTGTTTGGAAAAACAGTTTGAAAAAACAGGTTTAGAAAAATGAAACTCGAAGTTGTATTAGCAGCTAAAACATAAGCACAAACTATCAGTTTTCTAAGACTACTTTTTCATTCCCATTACCACCATGTCCTTAACTGTTTTTGGGTGTAAAACATTTAGAAAAAAATAATTAAATGTAGTAATAATTAAATTACATTCTCAAAACGTAATATATATGTATGCCATTAAATAGCCTTTGCATATTTACAATTTAGAATATTTTTAGTTGATTAAAAAATATTGATGATTGATAATAAATATAAAAAATACGTTTAAATAAAATTAGGTTATGTATTTACAAATTAGGTTATGTATTAAAATTAGGTTATGTGAGATGTTACTGTCATATTTTAATTTGGGAGAAAGTAGGTTTTCATTTTTCAACACTGAAAAAAGTAACGTTAATAAGTAAAATACAGTATAGTAATAAGAACATAGGCCAAATATGTTTAAATAAAATTGGCTCTATATAGTTACAAAATTATAGGTTATTATAGGTTAATGATAGGTTATTAACATTAGCATTAGCAAAAAAATTAGTTTTCCATTTTACAACACAGAAAAAATATAAAGTTTATTGTAATAACATATTTAATTGTAACATATTTAACATATTTAAGTGTAACTGCCTGGCTTTTGCGGATGATCTGGCTCTCATAGCCAAGGACTGGTCCGAGGCAGAATTACAAATTAAAGAGTTGCAGAAGCAAGCCATTAAAGTAGGTCTCCGAATCTCATTTGAGAAAACCAAAATACTAACGAATATTAAAAATGCACCACGACATATGGGAGTCGGTAGTCATAAAATCGAGAGAGTTGACCACTTCAAATATCTGGGTGAATGGATCAGCTGGAACGCCTTAGAAAAGAGAGCATTGGAATCCAGGATGTGTAAAATGGAATTGGCGTTTCAATTAACCAAAGAGGTGTATAACAAGAAATCGTTATCCTGGAATTCCAAACTTAAGCATTATAAAACTGTGATCAAACCAGAGGCTTTATATGCATCTGAAACTCTTACACTCAATAATAAGGGATTACTGGACAACCTAGAGAAGAAGGAAAGAAAGTTAATAAGTAAGATATTGGGCCAAAACTTTAGAAATAATGAAGTAAAGTTGATTTCTAATAAAAACCTGTATCTCAAAATTGAGAGACTCTCAGATAGCATGAGGAAAAGACGACTTAGTTTTTATGGCCATATTAGTAGGATGAACAGCAGTAGACTTACTAGGCGGATCTTTGCTTTCTTCAGAGATCGGAAAACGAAGAGTAATTGGTTCAGGCGGGTCCAGGAAGACTTAACTGAGCTGGCGATATCAGATGAGATGATTGACGATGTACTTAAACTGCGAAAACTTTTACATAATGAAAACCTAAGGTTCCAAGAAAAACCAACATCTAAAAGGGACGGGGCAGTCTCGGATGAAAGAAGGAAGCAGTATTGGATACAGCGGAGGGCAGCTAACGCACATCAAGGTAATTGATTTGGCGTACCCCAAAGTGGGTGATCCGGATGAAAGAAGAACATATTTAATAAAACAAATGTTTTTAAAGAAAATATGTATTTACAGAGTGCCATAGATCTAGTTGATGGCGTTACCACTTCCTCTCAAAAAGATCTCATCCCGGATAAAAATAAAATGTAAGACGTTTGTAATATTTCCCATCACAAAAAATAGGTTTATTCACTTTTAAACACTGAAAAAAGTAACCTTAATAAGTAAAATATAGTAGTAAGAACATAGGCCAAATATGTTTAAATAAAATTAGCTCTATATAGTTACAAAATTATAGATTATTAACATTACGTTATTATAGGTTATTAATATTAACATTAGCAAAAAAATAAGTCAATGATTTTAAAAATTGTTGATTTAAAAAAATGTTGTGTTTTAAAAACATATATTTACATTTTACAACACAGAAAAAATATAAAGTTTATTGTAATAACATATTTAACAAAACAAATGTTTTTAAAGAAAATTAGCTCTGTATAAAAATAAAATGTAAAATATTTGTAATATGGAAACATCACAAAAAAACAGGTTCTTCACTTTTAAATACATATAACAATGATACAAATTTATTCTTTTATCATTTCTGAATTTCCATTCAGAAACATAATCATTTCTACCTTTTTTGAGGTTAATCGTGTCCGTCTTTCACTTAACAGATTTTCAGCCTTTGAGAATAGCCTCTCACAAGGTACAGACGTTGCAACTATGTTGCATCTGGTCCTGTAAAGTTCTGCCAAATTAGGATAACTACTAGTTGATGCATTTTCCACCAATGGAGTGGACAATTATTCTCACCAGCATCATTTATCCGAGGTAGAATGTCTTCGTTCATGTAGCTGTCTATTTCCTTTATTGCTCTTGCTGTACTGTTGATAGTTTGTGGATGCATGTCAGACATTATTTCATTTAAAATTCCCCAGGCACTTATGCTACTCTGTAGAGGTGTAGGATTTACAACTGATTTAGATGTAGATGGTTGATGTGTAACTGGACTACAGCTAGTTTTACTATATTTTTCAATTAGTTGAATGACTAAATAACGAAGTTTTTCTTGGCTTCTTCTAAGGCTGACTGGTCCTGAAAAACATGACTTTTGTACCACGGATCTAATAGTGTACAGAGAGCATTTTAAAGATTTAATAACGTTTTTTGCTGCATCATAATACTGATTTTTTTCTAATTTTTCACAAATACCTTTCAGGCATCTAGTGACAACAATTACTGAGGTCCCAGTCATGTACTTCTCACCACTCATTGATTTTGTCATTTCTTTAAATGGACTCAGTATTTCACAGATCTGCTTACAAATTTGCCACTCCTCAACAGTTATTACTGGCAGATTTTTATCGAGTAAAGCAATAGTCGCCCTGATTGCTTCTTCTAGTTCAACAAAACGTTTCAACATATAAAATGTTGAATTCCATCTTGTGGCAACATCATTTATTAACTGTTTTGGTTGTGAGCAACCAGTTGATAGCTGATATTTTAAAAGTTTTTCATTTGCAGAACAGCTCCTTTTGAAGTGCCCTGCAATTTTTTAAATTTTTTCTGTAACTGGTAGAATTACTTTAAGGGACTCTTGTACAATTAAATTCAGACTATATGCATAACAGCCATAATGTTTTAGTTGTTGTCGGAAACACTAAAATTAATTTTATTTTCAATATGCCAATTTTTTATTATTTCTTTGATTGATTGGAATAAAGGCACAGCTGTGTGATTTCCTGGTAAATTGCAACATTGAATTAATATTGTTTTAAATTCAAAATTGTTTGTAATGTAGTGGCCAGTAATTGCTAAATAACTCTCATTTACGCAGGAGGTCCACAGATCTGTTGTAATGCAAATTGTTTTTGCCTCCTGAAAAACAGTTTCCTTTACAGTATCTATTGTTTTGTTGTACAGATTCGGAATCATGACTGAAGAAATTGTTTTCCTAGTTGGAAGTTCGTATCCGGGAATCCATTTCATTAATTTAGAAAAACCAACATCTTCTACAATGGAGAAAGGCTGATAATCTAAAATAATTAAATCAATCAGATCACGATCAATTAGTTTTTTTTGTTAGGTGTAATATTTAAAAAAATATATGATCCCATTAATTTCTGTCTTTTAACAGGTTGTGGGTTTTCATATTCTGTAGTTATAGAAGGTAATACCGGTACGCTACATGTAGATGCATTGTTTGTCGGCACATCTACAATTTCTTCCCAATAATTAATTGTTTCTCCAACAGTCCTAGAAATTAACTCTTTGTATACAGAAACATGCTTTCTCTGTAAATGTCCTTTCAATTTAGTCGCACTGGATTTATAAGATAAAGCTTTTTTACATATATTGCAAAAAGCCTTTTCATTGTCAATTTTAGAAAAATAGTTCCAAATGTATGTATGTGCCTGTCACCTCTGGTAGCTAAAAAGGCAATAACGAAGTAAGTGCTTAGGTTAGGAATAATTCTAAATAGAAAGGATAAGGAAATTGCTCACCTTACTTCTTCCTCTTGTTAGATTTCCCCCTTAGCCAAGTCTTTTTGAGTCTGCAGTGTCGCACAAAGGAATCACAGAGCCGGGACTGTAAAACGGCAGTAGCGATGTTTGACATTGGACTGGCCTATCAGTTGAATATAGGGAGCTGTCTAGTAGTGCTATTTCTTCTTTTTGTCACCAGATAGTGGCAGCTCCCAGTAGTCAATTTAATTGAGCAATTAGGATAGGTAATGGAAGGTATATTTAATTTTAAGCGCGAACATACCCCCCACCTAAATAAAGAAGTTATTTAAGTTATAAGTGTTAAGTATCGAAAAACAAAAAAAAACTAAAAGGTTATCTTGAACTGAATGATGATACCCAACACATCAAAAGAAAAATGAAAATGTTTACTTGTACTTGGCAGTACAAACATAATTGTCGACCCATAAGGGGTGTCTACTTAGCAACTAACACAAAAAACCTAAGTGTAGGTATAAGACTCAAAACTAAACTTAAAGTTCTTGAAAAATGAGAACAAAAAACACTACTTTGTTGGTAAAGGGACCAACTTAGACACTGGTCTCCGAAGTGTACCAGCAGCAGTACGAATGGAAGTGACCCTTACAATTCCATCGTGTCCTGGAAAGGTTTCATTAATTCTTCCTAACTTCCAGCGAAGTGGCGTTGAGTTAGCTTCTTTTATTAATACCAAGTCTCCACACTTTAAATTGTTAGACTGCTGAGTCCACTTTGATCTAGGAAGTCTTCTTGATCTAGGAGTATGAAGGTACTCCTGACTCCATCTCTTCCATATATGTTGACTCATTTTTTTTTAACCAATCTCCAGCGATCAAGTCTATTTTGAGGAATATCTAATAAGTTTTCTTCCAGCAGACCCACTATGGGGCTCCCCACTAAGAAATCACCGGGAGTTAAAGCGTCGAATTCTTGAGGATCTGTAGACAATGCACACATTGGTCTAGAATTTAACATAGCCTCCACTTTAATAAATAGAGTCTCTAGCTCTTCCCAGGTAAGAACCTGCACTCCAATTACACTCCGCAAGTGCTGTTTGCAGGAGCGTATACCTCTCTCCCACAATCCTCCAAATGTGGGACCCGCGGGGGGACTGAAAGACCATGTCACATCCCGTGGAGAGCAGGCATCCAAAAAACTTTCTTCTGAGGAAATCTCCTTCAAATATTTGTAGAGTCCTGTCAGATATCTATTTGCTCCAAGAAAATTCGTTCCTTGATCGGAATAAATTTTTTGGCAGTGCCCTCTTATGCCCATCAACCTATCCATTGCAGCTAAAAATGAGCTGCTTGTTAAATCAGAAACAATTTCTAAGTGCACTGCTTTCGTAGCTAAACATATAAATAAAGCAAGGTAGCACTTGTGAATTTTTGCATTCCTTCTTTTACTTTCTTTTATGTAGAAAGGTCCACCTAAATCCACTCCACAGTTTAAGAAGGGACGTTCCAATTTCACTCTCACATCGGGCAAGTCACCCATAATAGGTTGAAAGGACTGTGCTTTTAATTTTACACACACCAAACATTGTTTTATTCTTGCTCTGATCACATTTCTAATTCCTAGAATCCAAAATCTACGTGTCACTAGCGATTGCAGTGCACGGGGTCCTGCATGAAGATAGCAGTTGTGAAAATAATCCACTATTAAATTCACCAAATGATGTTTTTTAGGCAACAAAAGAGGATGTTTAGAAAGAGCAGGGAGGTCAGAGTGACGTAACCTACCCCCCACCCTCAACACACCCCGATCGTCAATAAAAGGGGTTAAGGATGATAAGTATTTTGAACAAGATTGTTTGTTCGATAATGCATTCATCTCAGAATGAAATTCCTGTTTTTGTACACCTTTAACTAAAAATTCCATGGAATTCTGCAGTTCTAAAACTGTAATGGATCCTCTTTTCCTGGAGGTCTGAGGTACTCTCAAATTATGTACAAAACGAAGTACATAAGCTGTAGAACGTTGCAGCTTAAGAAGAGAAGAAAAACGATTAATAAAGTCGTCCAAAAAAGGATTCGTTGAACTCACAAGTGAAACGTAGGAGGGCTCCTTTGTTTCTGGAACCTTCTGCAGGAGAGAAGGTGTCTTTTTTGGCCAGTCACCAGAATCTAATGATAACCAATCAGGTCCTTCAAACTACTTAACGTTATCCACGAGATCCGCTGGATACAAGCCTCTGCTTGAAAGATCTGAGGGATTGTGGGCAGTAGACACATAGCCCCACCATTCAGGGCTTGAGTTTTTCAATATCTCAACAACTCTGTTTGCTACAAACGTTTTTAATAAATAAGGTGGTGTTTTCAACCAGCTAAGTACTGTTGTGGAGTCTGTGAAAGTATAAACTTCTGAAATCTTAATAATGGAATTTGATAGAGAAATAAAATGTTTCAGTAAGCTTGAAAGAAGTACTGCACCATTTAATTCGAGACGAGGAATTGACAAAGTTTTTAATGGAGCCACTTTGGATTTGGCAAAACATAAAAAAACCTTATTTGTGTTCTTATTTTTCAAATAAATTGCTGCACTATAGCCACGCTGGCTAGCATCACAAAAACCAATCAAAATATTTTCTGTGGCCCATCACTATTTACAAATCTTGGGACCTTAATTTTATTTAATTCCTGAAGCTGAGCAAGAAATTTTTTCCAGCGAACACACAATGCATCAGGCAATTCAGCATCCCAATCCATGCCTACAAGCCCTGAATAAAGCACTTTGCAGTAAATACAACTGGTGATAAAAGCCCAAGCGGGTCATAAATACCAGTAATCAAACTCAAAATTCCTCTTTTTGTGAATTCTTTCCTCGCCGGAAGAACCTTGTAAAACAGACAATCAAGCCTTGGCTGCCATTGAATACCTAACATACTAATAGGTTGTTCATTTATTTCTCCGAAGTCCATACTGAACTCACAATGATCAGCAGGCAATCCCTCTAGAATAGAGAGATCATTACTGGCAAACTTATGCAACTCAAGTTGTGCCATTTTCATCAGGTTTACAAGCTAAATCAGAGGTCTTGCTAAAAGAGCAACCTCTTTATCAAAAAACCCTTGAATTATGTTATCCACATACGTACTATTCTTTACTATCTCTGAAGCAAGAGGAAATCTCTCTTTTTCATCTTCACTTAATTGAAGTAGCACCCTATTAGATAAAAAGGGAGAAGATTTAACACCATAAGTCACCGTAAGAAGTTCAAACTCTCTCACCGGCTCTTGAGTAGACTCTCGCCATAGAATGTGCTGAAAAGCGCAATCTTTACTCTTGATCATTATCTGGCGGAACATCTTACGTACATCCGCGGTAAATACAAACGGATATAATCTAAATTTAAGTAACATGTCCACAATCTCCTGATGTAGTTTTGGCCCTTTAAATAATAAATCATTCAAAGATTTTCCTGTGCTCGTTTTCATAGAAGCATCAAAAACGCATCTAATTTTTGTCGTGCTACTTGACTCTTTAATAACAGGGTGGTGAGGTAAAAAATACTTTCCTTCACCTTTTATCACCTCTCTCATGTGTCCTAAAACTTGATATTCACGCATGAAGTCAATATAATTCTTTTTAAGGTCTGGATTAAGTGCCAGGCGCCTCTCCAAAGAATGTAAACGAGAGAGAGCTTGTGAAAAAGACTGACCTAACAAAGAAGGGTCTGCATTAAAGAGCAATGGGACCACATAACGTCCATTCTCAAGGCGAAAATAATTATTTTTAAAATTCTCTTCACAGGTAACATCTTCAGGATTAACATGAAGACAATCTACAATGGGCTGTTCACACTCCCAAAACTTTATAAGTGCCTCTTCCAAAGAGGGCTTCAGCATTGTAGGCAATGCGACCAAACTATTATGTTTGTTTGGCCCATGAATGTGAACCTTTCCTGTTACAATCCAACCAAACGCGGAGCTCAAAGCAGTGAGCCCACTTTTTTTATCATAAATTTTTTCGCCGTCATACAACAACGGAAATAAATCGGCTCCAATAAGTAAGTCAATTTTTCCAGTTTTATTGAATTCTGGATCCGCTAATTTTAAATGTGAAAATTTAGAATTTTCAGCAATGTTGATATCCGCCATCGGCAAATCTGAAGTTATTCTGTTGACAACTACACTTTCCGTAATAAAGGTCTGGCTTCCAAATACTGACTTAATCTCACAAGTCACAACACCTTGAATATTGGACAACTTGTGATCACCCAAACCTGCAACTGAGCAATGATACTTTCTTCTTTTGAGACCTAATCGTCGCAAACAAGAAGTTGTGATGAACGGAGTCATTGATCCAGAATCAATAAGCGCCCTGACGGGCTGATAGATACATGAACTATCTTTTACTAGCACAACAGCTGTGCCTAACAATACCGCAGTACTGGAATGTTCCAAAGAGGTACATGCAGTTTGCTGTTCCTTCGAATTAGAACCCGCAGGTTCGTCATTATCCGTATAATTAGCGGAATCATTAACTTTTTCTGTTTTAAAAGTCTCTTTCTGTGCAATAGGAGTCTCACTTTGAAAGCACAATAAAGTGTGATGTCTCTTTTTACAGTGGCGACATACACCTTTGACAGAACAATTAAAACTAAAATGGTTGCTTTTTAAACAATTAAAGCAGCGCTTATTTTTGAGTACCCAGTCCTTTCTTTGTAAAGCATTCAGTTTAAGAAAGGTGGCGCACGAAAACAAGGTGTGCGATCCTGCACAAAAGGAACAGTTAACCTTGCTTGTTTGAGTATAAGCAGCCAAATTGGCACTTTTCTTTTTTCCCATAAATCGCTTGGGAGTACTTGGATGCAAAATTCCAAGGTTTTTGGATGAGGATAAAGATCCTGTCGTATTATTATTACTTGACTTGGACTTCAATGTTTCTAAAACTCTGGTGTGTTCTCTTATGAACTCAAGTAGATTTTCAACAGTTGGTATATTTGTCGTCAAAAATTTACTCTCAAATTGTTTCCTTGTTGAAACTGGGAGTACCTTTAAAGATAGATACAACAAAATAAAATCCGCTAAATCTTCGATCTTGAGATTCCTAAGAGCGGAAGTGGCTTCATAAAATGTAGATAAGAATTTATTTAAATTCTTTGAATTTTCCACATTCAATGGAGTGAAATCACAAATTAAATCTAAAAGATATGAAGCAATCAATCTTTTATCATCATATTTATCAGTCAATAACTTCCAAATAACAGCGCGTAATTTGCCTCTGTAACGGGCAAAGTCCTAGCAATTGACAAGGAGTTCCATCTAAAACCGAAATTAAATACTGCAATTTAGTCACATCATCCAGATCGGCATTACTATGAATTAATGATACGAAATTATCTGAAAAACTCTGCCATTCAGAAAGGTTAGTACCATCGAAAGTTTTCAAAGAAATTTTCGGTAAGTTTACGGAAACCTTTTTTGAAGAAGTAAGTACAGTAGGGACCTTAAACTTCGAAGAAACGTTCATTATCTCGATGTACAAGGTTTCAGCTGCTTGTAATTTTTGTTGATAAGTATCAACACTTTCTGTCGGATGATTAGTAACTGAGATTTCTATGATATCATCAATAGTATTTTCATAACTAAGGAAAGTTTCTTCTAACTTCGCTAAACGTGTATGAAACTCTGGGATTTTAGACTTGTCAGTTCGAAGTAATTGGGAAACATCATACAACTGCTGTATGCGCAAAAATAATTTTTCTAGCCTAAATAATAAAGTTTTAATTTTCGGATTTTTACCAGACATTTTAAATTAATAAATTTTACAAAATTTAACTTACATAAATTTGTACCTCCACAACTCATAAACTTTACAATTAGCAAAGAAAAATAAATTAAAATTATTTTTAAACGGAAGTTAAATGAAATAAATAAATCCAGTTGACTGATAACTGATAGCCTAAAAGTAAACAAGAGAACCCGAAGACACACATACGCAGGTAGAAACCCTTCCTAATCTGATGACCTTGAGCCTGCTCCAACCTTCTCTCAATAAGATTTTCTTTAAAGAATAATTTTTTTGCAAAAAATAAAAAATATTCATTTTTTTAAAATTACATCCACTTCTTATTTTGCCAAGTACAAGTAAATATGATATTAAATAAAATTTCTAATATCAAAACACTAACTAATAAAATTATTAAATTAATAATTTTTGTATATAAATTCAACAAATTGAATTGTAACTCAAAAATTGAATATTCAGCCTGAAGGGCCGAAGTCTCGTTATATCCGGCCCGGAGGACCAAACGTTCGTTATGTATGTGCCTGTCACCTCTGGTAGCTAAAAAGGCAATAACGAAGTAAGTGCTTAGGTTAGGAATAATTCTAAATAGAAAGGATAAGGAAATTGCTCACCTTACTTCTTCCTCTTGTTAGATTTCCCCCTTAGCCAAGTCTTTTTGAGTCTGCAGTGTCGCACAAAGGAATCACAGAGCCGGGACTGTAAAACGGCGGTAGCGATGTTTGACATTGGACTGGCCTATCAGTTGAATATAGGGAGTTGTCTAGTAGTGCTATTTCTTCTTTTTGTCACCAGATAGCAGCAGCTCCCAGTAGTCAATTTAATTGAGCAATTAGGATAGGTAATGGAAGGTATATTTAATTTTAAGCGCGAACAGGCATCTAGTGACAACAATTACTGAGGTCCCAGTCATGTACTTCTCACCACTCATTGATTTTGTCATTTCTTTAAATGGACTCAGTATTTCACAGATCTGCTTACAAATTTGCCACTCCTCAACAGTTATTACTGGCAGATCTTTATCGAGTAAAGCAATAGTCGCCCTGATTGCTTCTTCTAGTTCAACAAAACGTTTCAACATATAAAATGTTGAATTCCATCTTGTGGCAACATCATTTATTAACTGTTTTGGTTGTGAGCAACCAGTTGATAGCTGATATTTTAAAAGTTTTTCATTTGCAGAACAGCTCCTTTTGAAGTGCCCTACAATTTTTTAAATTTTTTCTGTAACTGGTAGAATTACTTTAAGGGAATCTTGTACAATTAAATTCAGACTATATGCATAACAGCCATAATGTTTTAGTTTTAAAATATCTTCCAGAGCATTTGTAATATTGCTTGCATTGTCGGAAACACTAAAATTAATTTTATTTTCAATATGCCAATTTTTTATTTTTTCTTTGATTGATTGGGATAAACGTACAGCTGTGTGATTTCCTGGTAAATTGCAACATTGAATTAATATTGTTTTAAATTCAAAATTGTTTGTAATGTAGTGGCCAGTAATTGCTAAATAACTCTCATTTACGCAGGAGGTCCACAGATCTGTTGTAATGCAAATTGTTTTTGCCTCCTGAAAAACAGTTTCCTTTACAGTATCTATTGTTTTGTTGTACAGATTCGGAATCATGACTGAAGAAATTGTTTTCCTAGTTGGAAGTTCGTATCCGGGAATCCATTTCATTAATTTAGAAAAACCAACATCTTCTACAATGGAGAAAGGCTGATAATCTAAAATAATTAAATCAATCAGATCACGATCAATTAGTTTTTTTTGTTAGGTGTAATATTTAAAAAAATATATGATCCCATTAATTTCTGTCTTTTAACAGGTTGTGGGTTTTCATATTCTGTAGTTATAGAAGGTAATACCGGTACGCTACATGTAGATGCATTGCTTGTCGGCACATCTACAATTTCTTCCCAATAATTAATTGTTTCTCCAACAGTCCTAGAAATTAACTCTTTGTATACAGAAACATGCTTTCTCTGTAAATGTCCTTTCAATTTAGTCGCACTGGATTTATAAGATAAAGCTTTTTTACATATATTGCAAAAAGCCTTTTCATTGTCAATTTTAGAAAAATAGTTCCAAATTATACTTCTTTGATAGTTAGCCATAATTTTAAAACATGTGACACTAAAAGATTTGATTATGTTGAGATGTAGCCTATATTTCGCAAAATTTTAGAAAAAGTTCTAAAATATCTTAAAATTATTCAAGATATATACAAGAGTAGATATTGTGAATTTTAAAAAGTCCACACATCCAATAAATAATTAAAAACTATGCACTTAATTCTAAAAACATAAAAAAAGTAAAGGAAAACTTTCAAAATTGTTCACTAAATAGTTTTAAATTTCTAAACACAAAGTAAACTACGGAGAAAAACTAATATAAAACACAATTATGGCTGTTTTTACAGTTTAAAAAATGTTTGAACAACAAATTTTACATTTAAAACTTTCAAACAACTCGTTTGAAAAATAGAGATAAACTTTGACAACGCCCAAACAGTTCTTACTTCACTACGTTCCAACAAGAAATAGAGGGAAAACGTATAGCAAATAGCAAGTTAAAGAAAAGGTGTTTGTACTGTTTGAATGAAAACAGTTTAACGTTTTAGCGCTTGCGGCAACGTTCGAATATAAGGTAGGTGTTGGGGAAGTCCAAACTGTTGTTCCTTGTTTAACAAATCACGATCCAGTCCAATTCAAACTGCTTGTTTCCGTTTGGCAAAGCAGTTTGTTTTTCGTAAATAGAAAAACAGTTTGTTTTAACAGTTTGGAGTTTTCTTACCCATCTCTATGCTACAGTGGCGCGGCTCTAGTGTTCGATGTGTAAAGCTTCGTAAATCCGACTAAATCCTTATTTCATATTCAGTGTAGTATGTATTGAAATATTGATAGGTGCGATTATTTTGTATGTATTCATTTTTCTGTGGTAAGAGGTCCGCAGGTTCAAATAATTTCTACCGTTGGATTTTTCCGCTTGTTAAAAATCTCTTCTTCATTAGTGTAATTGGAATATTAAGATTTACATCGTTGAAATAGCTTCACACATGCGCGCGCGCGTCATTGTGTAACAAAAATATTTAAGTTGTTGCCGCTAAAGTTACCGGTACCAACTTTGAATTTCTCTCTGAGCTGTTAATTTTACGAAATAAACGATTTTTTAACTAAACAAACGATAACTAACGCGGAACAAACGATTAAAGTAGTTATTATTTTTTTTAAGTCACAGTTCTTTAAATTCACTCCGGAAGAAACTAATGTGAAACAAACGATTAAAGTGTTATTTTTGAAAAAAAATCGCAGTTGGTGTTGCTAGTACCAAGTTTAAATTCGCTCCTGTGGTGTTAGTTTTATAGAAAAAACAAAAACTAATGCGGAACAAACCTAAAAAAAAAAAAATTAGAAAATAAAATAGTAAAGAGGTGCCTCCAACTTTAAAAACGTTGCTGACACATCGTAATATAGTCGCCGACAATGCAATACTTCTGTTACATATCCATCTCATCTTTTAATAGACGATAGTGCAAAGCATTAATTCGTCTGTTATTCAATTACTTTATATCTATTGTTTAATTTGTGATTTATTGATACTAAAAATCATTTTAAATTATAATGTCTTTATAATTGGATAGAGGCTAGTTCTAAATGTTAACGTGTAAATGACTAAGGAAGGTTTTCAGATAAATACACTGTTATATTTAGGCGTTGTTATTCATCATGAATGAAGACTGAAAGTGTGATATTAATCAGCGACCAAGTAGATCTTATTCAGACTACAGTAAAAGCCCGCAAATCCGGCACCTTCGGGACTTTGACAGTGTCGGACTACCGGAAATGCCGGATTATTGAGGCGACTTTGACAGTGCCGGACTACTGGATTATTGAGGGCTATAAAAAAAAAAGCGGTGGAGCAAGGAGGAAGTTAAAGAACATTTTACTCAGAGAATAATAAAAAAATACACTTTCTTTGCTTAAAGAACATTTTACTCAGAGAATAATTAAAAAATACACTTTTTTGCTTACATTCTATAATAGAATTATAAGTTTTTATTTTGACTTTGGAATATCTTAATTTTATTGTGTTGGCTTAAAATAAGACCTAATGTCTTTTTGTTTTTTTAAATCACCTTTTTTCTTTAAAAATTCGTTCAGATAACGCGTCATCACTAATAATGGCGCCTGAACTCTTATCAATCACGCTTGATTTTTTCGTACTCTGCCGATCGCGTCTCAAGTGTACAGTACAGTACATATACTAGTCTTACTATTATTATTATTTTTAAAGATTATTTAATGCTGGATTATTGAAAGTTCCGGACTATAGGATGCCGGATTAGAGGGCCTTTACTTTATTAGGTTCGAAAAAACAGTCATTTCTGTCGTGCATGATTTTCGGGCTAATATCCTGACCGTCAAAATTGTTTTAGGAATTTAAAACTTGCAGCACATTAAAGATCATTAAATTTTCTAGAAATTTTAATTTTCGAAATTTCTGTAACTACAATAGTTTTTGTGTATATTATTACTTCAAAAGTTCGTTAACTTTAACTGCTCGTATTTTTTTACCAAATTAAAAAGTAATCAACTTAGAACTACTTACCTTTAAATTGACATATTGATAGTAATTTTTGGTTAAAAATTGACTGCCTTACATAATATTTTTTTCAATTAAGGTTATCATTATCGCCGTGAAACGCACATTCTATGGAAGCGCGCAAAGCGGTTTTGGAATGTTTCTCTGGGGGGCTAAACATTGTTTCTAACGGATATTGGAAATAGTTATACCAATGAATACAGAATCTGTTTTACCTGCATTAATTTTATTTTTAGTAATGTGTACAGAGTTAAGTGAAAATACATTGTGTTACAAAAACTAACTTATAATAAACTTTCTTTATTGTTTATTTATACCCAAAAAATTATTACAATGATGATACATTGCAAAATACATAGTAATCTGCAGAGGGATAACAATCCGTGTGTGCAGTCTGGTTACCTTATAAAATAAAAAAATACACTGAATAGAACACAACTAACATTAATCTAGCAACATTGTAATAAACATTCTGTTTAATCCAATTTTTCATTTTATTATTAACTAGGTTTTATTTTTTAAAGTGTTTAAATCATTTAGGCAACTTATTAAAAGTTATTATTGCCTTAATGTAGCTGTCCATCATACCGATTTATTCTTTTTGGCAAAATCACACTTTTATTTCTAGTAATACTTGATGAATTTTTAAATTTATTAGAAAATACATTCTAATGAAATCTGACCGATTGAAGAGTAAATAGTTGATAAATATCGAGAGCTTTGCAATTAGTAAAAGATTAGTAAAAACTATTTTAAATATATTAATCTAGCGGTGTTCTTGTGCCGGGCTACTGTTTTTTTTCTAGGAATAAAAATTATAGTTTATTTGAAAGTTGACTTTAAAATTTTATTTAAGTGTAAACTGTAGTAAGTTTAGAAGTCGTGAAAACATTCCGTTTAAAATAAACAAGCAGTTTTGAGTGCTCGCCAGTTTGTTTCAAATATGAATCGCTTACTGCAGAAAGGCAACTAGTCCAACAAATACGCATTTTCAGTTTTTTGATGAAAATCGTTTTAAATAGGTCAACACATCATTTCCATAAAAAGCATTTGTCCACCAAGTAGTATGGCTGTAGCAACGCCTTCAGTTTCCTGTTTACTGCAGACAAGTCCCGGACTTGTTCCCTACCTGCAGTAAATGAGATTTTATAGTGACGCAGCGGTGGCCAGTTATCGAACTACGGTTACCTAATTTCTAATTCCAAAGAAAATTATTCACTTGGTTTTGACCAATCTGCAAAAGATGCCTGTATAACTTGCAAAGAGCACAATTTAAAAATTAAAAGCCCCTTTCTCAACGAAAATGCTAAGAGAGTAGCTGTTGCAGAACTTCCTCGTGCATAAACGTAGGGTTAACAAATTTTATTCCTCACATAGGGGAGTCACTGCCGAATGTATGAAGAACCCTGAAGGAAAGATTGCACTGATTATATGGCTAATTTTTACATTATATTCCTGTTCAGGACATTTACTAGTCCATAACCTAGGTACAAAGCAAATGACAGTTTCACGAAGGGGAGGGAGGTGAGAGCTCAAATGAGGTGTGTGCAATGTTAAAGTGGTATATTACCAATAAAATTGACAAGGGTGTCCAAACCTTGTACCTTTTTAGCGATAACTGCTACGGCCAAAATAAGAACAATGTTTTGGTAAGGATGATGATGGGACTCTGAAATCAAACGCTTCAATGTGAACAAAATTATTTTCCCAATTAGAGGACACTCCTTTATGCCCAATGATATGCAGACCATATGCTGACCTGATACAAAAACCCTCAAACATCAACAAGTTTTCTATTTTGAATGCAATTAACTACAGTTCCTGGTAGCTTGAGTTTTACAAAAAGACACGTCTGAGGGATGACTCCTATAGTAGAGCTGCCCCTAAACACCTGAAAAAGGCTTTCAGTATTTCAAAATATCGTGAAATGACTTTTTTATCTGAAACTCCGCGTAGTGGTAAGTATATTATGAATATTTCTGGCTTGACAGAAAACACGGTTAGGCTTAAAACTCTGCTGACAATTTTCAGCTACCTTCAAAACAAGCCAATAACTACGAACTGCTTATAAAAAAGTACAAAAATGTATGATGTCAAGAAAACTTTGGTCTATATACTCGTATCTCAAGACAAGACGCAGTTCTGGTGGTCATTAACATCGTGGCCTGTCATAACGGAAACATGAGCTAATGACAATGATGACTGAGATATTTATAGCTCTGAAATGACAAATATTAGTTATAATTTGAGAATATATTAGTTTAATTTGTATAATTATGTATTTTTTTGTAATGAATTCAACTAAAAATATGATTGAAAAATTGATTTAATGCAAAAAAGGAAACATGTCTACAAAAAAAATCCCCTACACATAAGTATTTTTTAATGCATACTGTGGTTATACAGATAAATATAATTATTTCATAAATCATCATGAAAATCCTGCAGTTATGAGTTTAAACAGTGTTTTGTATCTTCTGACAAATTATATAATATGGACATGTTGTTTTTATGCAGTAAGCGATTCATATGCGAATGGAAGTTTGAGGCACCAAGCTATCCTAGAACCATTTCATTTAACAAATACAGTATACGTATACAGATTTCATTGAAATCTCTACAGTTGTTTCATATCGCGCACCGGACAGAAACGACATTTTAACGTAACAGGCCATTTTGTTTCGGAGAAGCAGCCATTTTGTTTCGGACCAATGAGTTCCAAAACTTACTGACAGTAAAAGTTTTCATTAAAATCTCTCAAGTCGCAAGGAGCAAAGGAGGCAATTGTTCTCCCTTCCAAATATTTTGAATATTTTTTAAAAATTTTATGTTATACAAATATAAATAAAACTTGTGCAAGTATATTTTACGTGAACATGATTAACGTATTTGTTCCTGAAAATTTAAAAAAACAAGGCCGTCAAAGATATGTTTTTGATAATATTAGATTCGATTTCAAGATTAAAAATTAATTTTTGGTAAAGATGAGTGAAAGTATAAAACGAGTAATCTTTTGACCGCGTATCCCGTGTTTCACGTTTATATGTTTGGAATATTTTGTGCCAGTCCTTGTTATAATGGACAGTTCAGCTTAGCGAGCTGTATTCGTTGACAAAAACAGACATTTAGTTTAGTTTGTGCCGTGTGGCCGTATTTCTTTCGATACCTTTGTCTCATGTCTTCGACTTATAAACATTAAAGTTTTATGAAGTAAATACAGCACATTGTTTATAAATACGTTTAGGTATCAATATAAAAAAAAACATTGTTGGCTACTAAGTCTGAATAAGCGCGTTGTACTTGAGTCTAAATATAAACACTCGACAAAACCAACCTTTTCAGTTAAAGCACACACAACGTTAGCGTATCAAGAAACAGTTGACGAATGTGTATTGGTAGTAGGGATGGGAACTTCTGCTATTTTTAAAAAAATATCAACGAACTGTTTGTTGGAAAAAAATAACTGTTTGGAAAAACAGTTTGAAAAAACAGGTTTAGAAAAATGAAACTCGAAGTTGTATTAGCAGCTAAAACATAAGCACAAACTATCAGTTTTCTAAGACTACTTTTTCATTCCCATTACCACCATGTCCTCAACTGTTTTTGGGTGTAAAACATGTAGAAAAAAATAATTAAATGTAGTAATAATTAAATTACATTCTCAAAACGTAATATATATGTATGCCATTTTATATTTACAAAATGCAATGAATTTCTAATAGAAGCATTATTTTTTTTACTTAAAAATTAAATAGCCTTTGCATATTTACTGAAGTGCAAACAATTTAGAATATTTTTAGTTCATTAAAAATATTGATGATTGATAATAAATATAAAAAATACGTTTAAATAAAATTAGGTTATGTATTTACAAATTAGGTTATGTATTAAAATTAGGTTATGTGAGATGTTACTGTCATATTTTTATTTGGGAGAAAGTAGGTTTTCATTTTTCAACACTGAAAAAAGTAACTTTATTAAGTAAAATATAGTAATAAGAACGTAAAATGCCTCAAACTAAATTGTTTGCATTTCAGTAAATATGCAAAGGACTATTTAATTTTTAAGTAAGAAAAAAAGAATGCTTCTATTAGAAATTCATTGCATTTTGTAAATTTAAAATGGCATACTACATATTACGTTTTGAGAATGTAATTTAATTATTACTACACTTATAAGGATTATTTTTTTCTAAATGCTTTACACCCAAAAACAGTTAAGGACATGGTGGTAATGGGAATGAAAAAGTAGTCTTAGAAAACTGAACGTTTGTGCTTATGTTTTAGCTGCTAATACAACTTCGAGTTCATTTTTCTAAACCTGTTTTTTTCCAACTGTTTTTAAAAACAGTTTTTTTTCAACAACCTGTTCGTTGATATTTTGTAAAAATAGCAGAAACGCCCATCCCTAATTGGTAGATTGTTGTGAACTCTAGCCCAATTGTGCACAACAGTCAGACGTTAAACACAAAAAAAAAAAAAAATGTTGTGAACTCTGCATTATTTATTTCTTTGAACTGTATTATGTTTAGTTAGGCATTGACGAAATAGAACAAGTAACTAAAAGAACGTTGTTATATGTGAAAAGAAGTTATACACAGACGCAGATTTTCCTGTCGATCAGTTGGATTTAACGCTGATTCTGAAACATTTTGATTACATCGCAGAAAATAGAAAGCATTGACGAAATAGAACAAGTAACTAAAAGAACGTTGTTATATGTGAAAAGAAATTATACACAGACGCAGATTTTCCTGTCGATCAGTTGGATTTAACGCTGATTCTGAAACATTTTGATTACATCGCAGAAAATAGAAAATCATTCTGTTCAGATAACTCGATGTGGAGTTGATAATTCAAATATACAGTACAGTTCATTGATTCAGTTTGTCTAACATTACAATGGCGGATCTGCGGGCGATAAATTTTTCATAACACGTTTCTTAATTGATTGTAGCTTTGTTTGTAAATATTTCGATGACCTAACGTCGAAATTAGAAGAATAATTTGAGTAAAACTTGAAACTTAAACCTTTAAAATGTTTTGGCGGCTCTATATAAAATCTATAAAAAACTGTATATAGTATATTCAGAATCGGTGTCACTTCCGTAAAGTAAAAAGTAAAAATATTTTTACCTTCAATCTCTATATTTTTTATTTTTCCTGGATTCGAGCAGCTTCAAAAGTTATTTTCAACAAATTTTATAGTTATCGGTTGTTATGATCCCTAAAAAAATTCTAAATTTTGTTTATTTAAATGAATTGTCTAAATAAACAATTGTCTATATTGCTAAATTGTTACTGAATTAGCAGATTGTATAAATTAAATCTGCGTTTTAAAAAATAGTTAATGAAGCTTTGAGCTGTAAAATATCAAGTTGGGCTAACTTAAATAACAACTCAAAATGTAGTTATACCAATTAAAATTGGCCAGTATAGAAATTCAAAATTCTAAAGGATCACTTAGTCTCATTAGATTTCTCAGTGACTTCGAGAGGCTGGTGAAGTTACATCGGTTCGACGAAAAGTTAGTTTTAGGTCGGTCTCGGTAAGTTATTTAGAGAATTTAGTGTGTCATTGTGAAATAATATGAATTTGTAAGAAATAATTAACTGTGAAATGTGTAAACTGTGATTAAAGTGAAATATTAAAATTCAACTCTTCTAACTTTGAATTCCAGTTTCATTTATGAAGTGACTTTTTTTACCATTCTTCCTCTACAAATCAGTCGGTCTCTCAACTGGCTAACCGCACTTCCACCATCATCTAAACGCACAACAAACATTTTAAGAAGCGTTGAATTTTAACATTTAACTTCAGTCACAGTTACACTTATTACATGTGTAAATACAGTTAATATAAAGTTAAGATAAAGATAAATAACCAAATGCTTTCATAATTGTTACAGTACAACCCTAATTAATACAACTATTCGCGTTTGTTTTGTGACAATTACACTGGATAATAGGGATGCATGGTCACTTCGTTTACGAGAAACGCGCGAACTTGATTTTGCCTAGAGTTCTTAAAAATGACAAAATATTTTTTCTTAATGGAAATACGCTATGTAATCGTACTTAGAATTTCTGTTCCGTAAAATGTTTTGCATAGATTCGAATCAGTATTTAGTTCAATATCTGTCCTGTCTTATTTTTAAGTTTCATTATAGCAACACTGCAATCACAGTGTAACTGATGCACTGATGTCATGCCTCATGATTTGGTTTATTGCCTTTGGAAAATTTGAGCTTTTTCAACTTGATTAGTTAGATTATCTAAACAGTAACATCCAATAGCAGAAACAGTTTTCAGTGATGTGCCAGTACAAATCACAGCTACGCATTACATCACCTTATTTTTTTATCACATCTTAATCTTTTTAGTAGTGCACTTACTTCCTTTCGTAATTTTATTTACTAATTTAAAAGCTTACAGATCAAGATATTTTTACATGTTTTAGTAATTATATTGTTATTTGTAATAAATAAATCAATAATTTACCAACTTTATATTTACAAATTAAGTTATTGTTTTTTACAGGGAAAAAATTTTGCGGCCACCCTATTTTAAGTCACGTGGATCGGTAATCATTGTTTTTAGATCTAGCCGATTTTTTGAGCCATTTTATCTGCGTCTCGGCGGGTCTCATTCAGCCTCGCCGCCTTCCTCCCAAAATGTGTAGGCTTACCTGTGAAAAGCTTAACAGACTAGGCCTTTATTGTAACAAGACAAATAAATACGGCATTTTGAGTGCCCGTCATTTTGTTTTAAATAGATGTTTCAGTGTCAGATTACTTAAAACCTTGTCACAGTTCCATATACTGTACCAACAGAAAAAATGTTTCATTAAAATGCTTGCAGACGTTTTCCCGTGAAAAATATCTGTTGCAAACAGGTATCACAAAACAACATTTTCATGTTCTAGAAAGAAGCCTTTATAAAACATTAAACAACATATTTTTTTAAACTCACACTATAAGAATTTCCAACAATAAAAACAAAATTACAAATTTAATAACGGGTACACTTTAAGAAAGAAAAGCAATATTGGCTAAAAGAGTTACAATTTTCTCTATGTACTGAGCATTAAAGTAAATGTAAGCCTACATTTTGTGAATACACTTATGTAACCGGCACTCGTTAATTGCCCACCTACCTTAAAAATGAATTGAAAGCCTTATATTAAATTTGTAACAGTTGGTGTATTTTTGATTTACACGAAATTACTTTGATTTCGTGCCTATCAAGTTATTGGTCGTTATGCCACTGTTATTTTTTCGCCTGTAACTTGGCAGTAAAACCAGTCGATAAAAAATTAATAGCTAAGAAAAATTTATCTTTATATTTTTTTTTCTAATTATCAAGTTATTTTCATTAAAATATCTTAATTTCATTATTTTTCGAAGATTAGGTTGTTACCTTCGTGTTTAGTTTCAGTTCTTCAGCTGTTACCATTATGGAGTCATAAATTATTTGTAGAAAAAAGTGTATTATTGGAAATTTAATGTAATAAATGTAAAAAAAAAAATTGCGAAAACAAACTTTAAAATTACACTTGTAGCCTGTAACTTAAAATTTAATTAATTGATGGTAATGTATAAGTTTATTTTATAGAATACTTCAAATCATAGTGGTAGAGTGGGGTTGACAGTTAAGCGTGATTTCAACATGTGTCAATTTTGTGCCGATATGTAGGTAGTCACCATTATAATGGTGTTAATTATAATTTAAATATGTATTGTTTCATTAAACTTACTTACATACGTAATAGTAATAATAATGAATAATCTTGTACAAAGTACGTGCAAGGTATAATTAGCTGTAAGAGATCTAACAATTTTGTGATAAATTGACTGCATATATAAAAGGAGTTATTATACTGTAATTTAAAAAGTGATTGTAAAACTTATTTATGTACGTACATAATGTTTACATTACATTTTTATTAAAAAACGCTTCAAACATAAACAAAATCAGGAAAACATTTTGTACAGGTGTGATACGTTTCGGCGGGTTGACGTTTAGTGGTGGGGAGAAGACGGCATCCTTACTCCGCTACATGAGCGTTATCTAACCATATATATAAATACGAGGTAGGGTCAGAAAGTTACCGGAATTGGTCAATGAAAATTTATTGAAATTACGTACAATATTTTAACGTTATTTTCCTTCAAAATACTTTCATCCTGCATGTAGATACACTACTTCGACCGTTCATACAATTGTTGGCAATATTCCTGAAGCCATTTTTGGAATTTCGTCTAGCCACTTCGTTGCAGTTTCCATCACTCTTGCGTATCAGCAAAATATTTCCCTACAATGTCATTTTCAAACGTGGAAACAGGTAAAAATCCGGCGTGCAAGGTTGGGAGAATAGGGGGGGGGATGTTCCGAGGTGGTAACATTGTGCTTGGCAAGGTATTGCTTGCAAGGTCATCAACGTAGATATGACTGGGCATTGTCGTGCAACAAAAACCAATCGTTTCCCTGCTCATTTTCCAGATAGTGTTCAGAATTGTTTTCAGATAGTTCATTGTTAACTTTTACCTTCAGGAATAAATTTGTAGTGAATGCCCTGGAAATAAACAAAATCGCCAACATCACTTTACCCCGGCTTCTGTCCAAGCGACATTTTCCCTTTCTTGGTTATGTTTTTGATTTCCACTCAGCAGACTGACCTTTCGTCTGAGGGTCGTAAAGGAAGGAACATGTTTTTACAGCAGGATTTTTACTTGTTTCCACAACTGAAAATAACATTGAAGAAACATCGTTTTGCTGGTTAGCAAGAGGTGATGGAAAATGCGACGAAGCGGCTAGACGAAATTTGCAGAAATGGCTTTCAGGAGTGTGTTCAACAATTGTATGTACAGTGGAAGAAGCGTGTAGGCCTACATGTTAAGAGGAGAGTAATTTGAAGCAAAATAAAGTTAAAATATTTTGTTTAGTTTTTTCAACTAATTTTCTTTGACCAATTCCGGGAACTTTTTGAGCCTACCTCGTATATAACAACCCCTGAAGAAAGTTTCTTAAAAATTTCGATATACAGAAACCTATACACTATTCAGTCAGACATTTGTTACTTTTAACTATACATGTACATTGCTTAACACTATACTTCTTATATTGATTACTAGATATTGAAATTCTTTATTTAATTACTTGCAGAGCGGTGTTCGATAATATTTGGAGTTCGGCACCGCTGTTCCTGTGTCGTGTAACGCGTGTACAGATATGTAATAGAATACATCGCTCCGAACACCGGACAGTTTCTGAGTCTGGCCGCACTATGAACACAGTGTTTTCCCGTCATAAATCTTTAATTATTTGCTAGCAGCAGAGGAGAAGGGGTGTGGGCCATAATTAATTTTGTATCTAATTTTAATGAACCATTTGTTGAGCGCCACGTTGTCTTTAATTTTTAATATAATTTATACCCCATTGTTTAGGCCAAGACAACGAGAATGCCTGTGCGCGGTTACAATGCTCAGGGCGACCAAAGAAATCAAAGTTGTTGCTTTTCAAAAATTTATAATTGTCTTGTTTTTTTTTTTAGTATGACACATTAAAAGTTAAAAAAAGTAGTGACAGAAAAAAAATATTTAAATTAAGTACTTCTGTTTTCGTATAAAATTGAAAGGGAAAAATAATAATTAAAATATAGCACACTTATATTGATAAATTAGTTCAACTTTCAGTAAGGCAAAAAAAAAAATCAAAACTAAACTTTAACTTTAACTTAAACTCAACATCTAAACTTAAATCTTTACCAACCTTTTGAAATATAACATCTTACACAATAAATGTCATCCACCAAAACAAACTTTAACAAAACAAAAATAACTCTTGAACTAAACTATATTCTTCTGGAAGATAAAAGGTTCACTAAAAGTAAGAAATATTATTAGTGACGTCACTATGACTAACTAAAATAATAATAAACCAGGGCCCTTTACAAAAATATATTAGTGAAAAAAATGAATTAAAGATACAGACTTTAATGGTATTAAACAGCTTGATTGTTTATTTTCCCGCTAATCAGAGTTTAGTGGTTTTCCCCTAGGGTAGCGGATATTTCTTTTCTTAATAACGGAGCTACAAAATCGGTGAAAACACCAAGTTCGCACTGTCAAAATTAAAAAAAAATCTCATTACTGGCACAAAAAAAAAAAAAAAAAAATAGGCCTTACGCATGAAATTTATGAGAATGTTCGCGAGAGTGTTCTATATCCAAAATCACGATGCACAATTTCCCTTATCTGAGCGCCGTAACCTTGCGCGAGTTAGCCTTAGCGTCACTCCAGAACAGACTCGTCGGTCGTCTCAATCGTTCCTTCCGAACAGCTGTTTATTTAGGGATAATCTTATTGTTATTACACAATTCAACTTATATTTACCTTAGATATCTAATTGAGGATCTGAGATGTCTCAGTTTTTACAGTACACGCAGCTATAATAGGAGGTATGGAAGTTTCGGGGGGAACTACACCCCTGATCATCCTTGTGTACGTCACTGTGTGTAGTGTTCATTAGATAAAGATTAAAAACAGATTGTTTAAGTTTCTGTCATTTCACCTTCAAGTAGTCCTGTCATATAAAATAACAATAATACAGCTGATCTGATGTTTTTATTGACTCGGTAGTACATATAGTTCCGTTATTTGCAGGATATTCCAAGAAAATAATCATACAACTGATCTGATGTTTTTATTGCCTCGTAGTACACATAGTTCCGTTATTTGCAGGATATTCCAAGAAAATAATAATACAACTGATCTGATGTTTTTATTGCCTCGTAGTACACATAGTTCCGTTATTTGCAGGATATTCCAAGAAAATAATAATACAACTGATCTGATGTTTTTATTGCCTCGTAGTACACATAGTTCCGTTATTTGCAGGATATTCCAAGAAAATAATAATACAACTGATCTGATGTTTTTATTGCCTCGTAGTACACATGGTTCCGTTATTTGCAGGATATTCCAAGAAAATAATAATACAACTGATCTGATCTGATTTTTATTGCCTCGTAGTACACACGGTTCCGTTATTTGCAGGATATTCCAAGAAAATAATAATACAACTGATCTGATGTTTTTATTGCCTCGTAGTACACATAGTTCCGTTATTTGCAGCATATTCCAAGAAAATAATAATACAACTGATCTGATGTTTTTATTGCCTCGTAGTACATACATAGTTTCCGTTATTTGCAGGATATTCCAAGAAAATAATAATACAACTGATCTGATGTTTTTATTGCCTCGTAGTACACATAGTTCCGTTATTTGCAGGATATTCCAAGAAAATAATAATACAACTGATCTGATGTTTTTATTGCCTCGTAGTAGTACACATAGTTCCGTTATTTGCAGGATATTCCAAGAAAATAATAATACAACTGATCTGATGTTTTTTTTATTGCCTCGTAGTACAACATGGTTCCGTTAATAATACAACTGATCTGATGTTTTTTTGCAGGATATTCCAAGAAAATAATAATACAACTGATCTGATGTTTTTATTGCCTCGTAGTACACATAGTTCCGTTATTTGCAGGATATTCCAAGAAAATAATAATACAACTGATCTGATGTTTTTATTGCCTCGTAGTACACATAGTTCCGTTATTTGCAGGATATTCCAAGAAAATAATAATACAACTGATCTGATGTTTTTATTGCCTCGTAGTACACATGGTTCCGTTATTTGCAGGATATTCCAAGAAAATAATAATACAACTGATCTGATGTTTTTATTGCCTCGTAGTACACATAGTTCCGTTATTTGCAGGATATTCCAAGAAAATAATAATACAACTGATCTGATGTTTTTATTGCCTCGTAGTACACATGGTTCCGTTATTTGCAGGATATTCCAAGAAAATAATAATACAACTGATCTGATGTTTTTATTGCCTCGTAGTACACACGGTTTCGTTATTTGCAGGATATTCCAAGAAAATAATAATACAACTGATCTGATGTTTTTATTGCCTCGTAGTACACATGGTTCCGTTATTTGCAGGATATTCCAAGAAAATAATAATAACTGATCTGAACTGATCTGATCTGATGTTTTTATTGCCTCGTAGTACACACGGTTCCGTTATTTGCAGGATATTCCAAGAAAATAATAATACAACTGATCTGATGTTTTTATTGCCTCGTAGTACACATAGTTCCGTTATTTGCAGCATATTCCAAGAAAATAATAATACAACTGATCTGATGTTTTTATTGCCTCGTAGTACACATAGTTCCGTTATTTGCAGGATATTCCAAGATACTAATCCCTGCGATTAACGAAGGATTACTGTATTTTCAAAAAAGAGGTTCTTTTACTGTTTTATAATCTATCACCGAAACAATGATGTAACATGAACACTGCAAGCAAACAAACTGACGGAAGGCGAACAGTGCTGGAACATAACTGATAATATAATTAGTAATGGGTTGCTATTTAGCAATCTGTTATTTTTGTCTGATAATTGGTTTTAGCATTAGAAAAATGCTAATCACACTTGAACTGCAAACTGTTAAATAGCAGGGTCAGAGTACACTGCTTCCGACCTGCTACGGCGCTAACTGCTAACCTCTACTGCTGTTGAACTTGTTAAACGTTGAAGCTGCTAATCTAACTGCTAAACACATTGTCAGTGTTTATTTCCATTGAATATTGGCTATTATTCTGAGATTCAGACTGTCGAATATTTTTACTCTAACTGCTAATTTAAATGTGGAATTTTGTTTATAAATAATAAATGTAATACAATTTAAGTCAAATTTGTACTTTTTTAGAACATACGACTTATAAGAGGAAATTATTTAACATACAACCACTTATTTTTCTATTTTTTACACTCAATTGTAATTACAATAAAGTAATGCATTTAGTAAATGTTACTGCAGTACAACAAAAATATATATTACCAGAAGTACGACTGCCTGGTGAAGTAAAGTACGAGGTGAGATACCTAACGGGAACATTTTACTTAATTACGGACGTGAATAAATAATAAAAAAACTTAAAACACAGACCTACAGGTAACCTACATTTTTTTTTTCGTTTCACCCTCTTTGGGGTACGCTGAATCAATCATTTCTTGCGCGCTGTACTTTTCTTTGTTCCCAGTAGCTCTTCATTCTTTCCGATCTTCTCTTCCTCTCCTCTTCCGAAATGACAGGTTTAGGTCTTATTTTGGCTTTATCTTGGAATCTTATTCTTTCGTCTTTGGTAATTATCTTAGCAGTTTGGTCAAACAATGAATCTTCTGTAATTTTTAATTCTATTAGGTCTTTTTCAATTTCTTTAAACCAGTTCGGTTTTGTTTTACGATTATGGAAAAAATCAAACACCTGTTTCGTCAATCTATTGGAGTTCATTCTAAGAAGATGGCCGTAAAAATTTATTCTCCTTTTTCTCATAGTATCTGACAGTTTTTCAATTTTCTTATAGAGAGCTTCATTTCTTATATATACAACCTTATTATCCTGAAATTTTGTTCCTATAATTTTTCTTAAGATTTTCCTTTCCGTTATTTCAAGTTTTTCTATCTGGCCTATGCGATTCATGGTTAATGTTTCTGCTGCGTACAGTGCTTCCGGCTTGATCACTGTTTTATAATGTTTAATTTTGGACCCCATGAAAGGGATTTCTTATTGTATGTTTTTTCGTCAATTGGAAGGCCAATTCAAGTTTGTTTCTCCTGGATTCCATTGCCTTGCCCTCATCTGCATTCCAACTAATCCATTCACCAAGATATTTGAACTCTTTTACAATTTCTATTTTCTGTTCTTGGATTTTAAGGTATTTATTTGGGTATTTGTTGTTTGTCATGATTTTGGTCTTTTCAAACGATATGTTTAGACCTATTTTAGCTGCTTGTTTCTTCAATTCAAGAATCTGCTCCCTTGCTTCCTCCATTGTTTCAGCAAACAAGGCCATATCATCTGCAAATGCAATACAGCTAATTCTGAGATTCTTCTTTTTGTAACCCAATAAGCTACATTTATTAAATACAATATCATTTTTTTCATAATTTTTTAATTATGAACATGAATAAATAAAAGTTGTTTAAATATCATTTCGTGGGTACCATAAAAAGGAAATTACAAATGCTTTAAAATACTTCATTCCATATTATTTACCATTGTGTCTAAACAAAGCAAACACAATTAATTGGATTTTTATGATATTTTCTCATTATTGTCAGAGGTTTAATGCTGGTAGATTACAACAAAATAGAGATGGGTTAGAAAACTCCAAACTGTTAAACTGTTTTTCTATATACGAAAAACAAACTGCTTTGCCAAACGGAAACAAGCAGTTTGAATTGGACTGGATCGTGATTTGTTAAACAAGGAACAGCAGTTTGGACTTCACCACCACCTACGTTCTATTCGAACGTTGCCGCAAGCGCTAAAACGTTTTTTCTGCTATTTTCCTGCTAAACTGTTTTCCTGCAAACAGTGCAAACACCTTTTCTTTAACCTGTTATACTTTCCCCCTCCATTTCAAAGTTTCTTGTTGCAACGTAGTGAAGTAAGAACTGTTTGGGCGTTTTCAAAGTTTATCTCTTTTTTTGCGAGTTGTTTGAAAGTTTTAAATGTAAAATTTGTTGTTCAAACATTTTTTAAACTGTAAAAACAGCTTATAACTGCATTATAACTGTAATTGTGTTATATATTAGTTTTTCTCCGTAGTTTACTTTGTGTTTAGAAATTTATAAATATTTAGTGGACAATTTTGAAAGTTTTCTTTTACTTTT
>CM040183.1:51785308-51802808 GCA_022606455.1 Callitettix versicolor
TTCTCACCTACGTAAGTGCACAAACTTACATATGAACATACGGACAAAATGTCATGTACACTCAAAGTTGAGGTCGGGATAATGTGACGGGTTTCGGAAACCTCAGATGCTTTCTTCACCTTTTCTCCAGAATACCTACATAGGAGCTGCGAATATACTTCTATTTTATGGAAGTAAAATAGGATCTTTTACATTTTATATTTCTTTTGTCTCGGGCGGGGCAGTCGCCCCTCCGCCCTCTAATGATCCATCATAATAAACTCGGCTGCAAGAAATATGGTTCTTCTCGTCTATAAAAATGTATGCAAGTTAGTGAATATCCTGTAACATGGCAAAGATGTTATTTTTTAATTCATGCTCTGGTCATATGCCTGTAGATAACGATAGAAAATTAGGTTTTAGGAGTACTTAGTGACCTGCAAACTAAGGGCCACTCCAAAGTTTCTTTTCCGCAAAACGTCTGCAAGGATAATAAATTAAAAAAAAAAAAAAAAACTGGCGGAAGTATCACTTCAAAGGAACCAAACTAACCAACCACGTGGATCTGCTTCAAGCAATATCTAAACTATCTTCTAAAAGTTTATTAAGAAATAATAGTTAAATAATTTCGTGCAACTTGTAATTCTCTAAATTTCCATAAGATGTCGCTAAGCGAGCTACTTTAATGGCTGTATTTCACATACCATTTAAACTTTTATAAATATGTTAACAAAACATACTTATTTATAGTTATTTAATTAAAGGGAAATTAACAAAGCAGAAGACCTAGTTTGACTAATATTTGCTCTTTCATATACATGAAGCAATTGTTATTTGTCGTTATTGTTATTTATTTATTGCGCTTTTACGGGCATGAAGACTTTCATTATAATAAAGACTTTTATCAACCAAATTTACTGTAAGTTTTTTATAAACTTGTTCTCTTTCCAGTCGTAAAAGATCGCTCAGCGCGTTTACTGATGGTAATTGTAACATCACTTAATTTAAGGTAAAAATAATTGAATTATTCACATTATAAGCCGGGGGGCAGCTCGTAAATAGACATTTTTTTAGAATTAAGTCTGGAATATTTAAGGACGAGTTGTACTGTCAATAAATTATAACTTTAGTATGTTCTTAACTTTGGAAAATTGTTGAGTACACTCCCGCAAAGGTTTCTACATAATAGTTTCAACCACACACCATTATAATACTTGCCCAGGTCCAAAATTAATGTAAAGTATTTACTCAATGAATTACTATACCATTCATCCGATCACTATGAAACTTTGGGAAATTGTTGAGTACACTCCCACACAGGTTTTTAGTATAGTGCTTTCCACCACACGCCATTATAATACTTGCCCAAGCCAAAACTTAATATAAAGTATTTACTTTATGCATTACTATACAGTTTCATGGCGATCGGATGAATGGTATAGTAATATATAAAGTAAATACTTTACATTAATTTTGGACCCACAATGGCGTGTAGTTGAAACTACTCTGCCAGAAACCTTTGTGGAGGTACACAATTTCCTAAGGTTTCATAGCGATCGGATGAATGGTATAATAATGCATAAAGTAAATACTTTACATTAATTTTGGACCCATAATGGCGTGTTGTTGAAACTACTCTGCCAGAAACCGTTGCGGGAGTGTACACAACAATTTCCCAAAGTTTCATGGCGATCGGATGGATGGTATAGTAATGAATAAAGTAAATACTTTATATTAATTTTGGGTCTGGGCAAGTATTGTAATGGCGTGTGGTTGAAAATACTATACTAAAACTCTTCACGGAAGTGTAGTCAACAATGTGTCAAAATTTGAGCTCAATCGGTGCAGAACTTTCTGAGTTTTTGAAGCGTACACATAACATTTATATAAATATATATAATATATTATAATATATAATATAATATATATAATATATTATAATATATATAATATAATATATATAATAATATATATATATATATATATATATATATATATATATATATATTATATATTATATATTATATATTATATAAATAATGATAGGGAAAGCTCTGTAGATATACAGCGTAGGTGGGAAATAAAATACCACCCGCGGACCAAAATGATTCAATAGAAAAATCCACCAGCGTCTGTCTTGTATCAAGCGGCTTGGTGGTCAGCGTTTGTTCACCAGAGGTGCGACTGTAAATCCAACCTCATGGCTAACAACCTTGAGTGTATTCTTAGAGGGCTTGTCCCTCTAACATTTCATAACAAGAAATCAACAATTATGAACATGCACACTGTAAGAGATATTAACCCAGAGAAAAGCAAAAAATCCCTATCCTGGAACACTAAACTAAGGCACTACCAAACGGTAGTTAGGCCAGCAGTCCTCTACGCGGTGGAAACACTTAAACTGCATACAGCTCAGGACGTAGAGAAAATGGGAAAGATGGAGAGAAGGATTTTACGGAAAATATTGGGTCCAAAGAGTAACACAGGGTTAGAATATAAACAGAGGTCAATTGGAGAGCTTTATTCCAAAATAGAAAAAATAACAGACGTATTCAGGAAAAGAAGACATCAATTCTACGGACACATATACAGAATGGAGAACACCCGACTAACTGAACAGGTCTTCACAATATTAAACAAGCACAGGAACAAGATAACCTGGTTCACAGAGATAGACAAGGACCTGGCAAACAACGCAATAGACTCAGAAATTATAGGAGACGGAGCAATATTCAGAAGTACAATACGGCAGCTTGAGTTGCGGGAGAATAAAAGACCCACGTGCAGTCTCCTGCACATGGGAGGAGGAAGAGAGTGGACGCAAGAGGACAGAGAAAACCACTCAAGGAAAATGAAGGAAACATGGGCTAAGAAGTTGATTAAGCATGCCCTCAAACAACTATTCGAGAAAAAAAAATATAAATAATATATTATTAAAATATAAAGTTGTTTTGCATAGGTTTTGTCCTTAAAGGCTTATGTCCAATGCTGTAAATGTATGCTAATTTACATACGTAGTAGTAATAGTAATAATAATATATATCTTTCTTTAATTATTAATAACAATAATAATGATATATCTTTCTTTAACTAAGCGAGTTCTACTTGATACTGAAGGGCCTGCAACACACTTGACGGACTGTAGTCTCGATGTTAACATACATTACGGAATTTCTATCTAATTACAGAGGTCGATCTCTAAGTTATAACACCGTTCCTTTGAAGGAAATACCAATGAATACAGAATCTGTAAGAAGGACACTTCTTGCATAGAAAAGTCAGCGCATTTTATTCGACCGATAATGCTACTTCGATTCCCCGTCAATAGGCAGCGCTGCATGTTTTTTTTCTAAACTTGCAGCTTAGAGAGAGGTAGGTATAGGGAGGGGAGCATTCTCTTTCTCTCTCGCTGTCTGTCTTCTGTCTTTCCCTCTCCAAATCCTACCCTAACGTTTGACCTGTTTGGGAAATTATGACTACAGGGTCAACTTGTGAAAGTTATATTTGCAAACAAGTAATGAACCTCTTCCCGCCCGTCATCATCGGTTCTGTCATTGAACGGTAAGTTATATTAATATACAGGATTGGTCAAACGTTGTCGTGACTCATACTTTTCTTGTTTATTTATGGAGAAAAACCAAACTTATTAAGCGTTTAGAAGACATAAAGATGTACATTTCAGTGCATGAGGAAACTTTGTCTCGGCCTCCAAAATCTGCAATTACCCCATACTACATGTACTAAAAAGTACATCTTTATGTCTTATAAATAACCATTTCATGCATTTAGTTTTTCTCCATTAATAAACCAAAAAGTTATTCGGGTGTCCCGATATTTTTGACTAACACTGTATGTTAATAAACTGTTTGTAAATAATAAAAGCTTTGTGAATGAAACTTAAAGCAAAAATTATTAAAATGTAGCATTTATCGTTTTACTCTCTGCCTAAATGAAGTATAAAAAAACGTTTGGTGATCGTAAAAAATTTATCTTTAAATGTTGATTGGTCTATTTTACCAGGAGTCCAAAGAAATGGTTTTTGGTTGGATGTCTGTCCATCTGTACCTGTTTCTGTAACTAATTGGCTGTTTAGATAAAATTTAGCATGTGGCTGATTTGCCAATATTTCAGGCAATGGTTCCAATAACTATTAATCCTCTAACAATAGAACTTTGAGCTGGACAAGTAACAATAATGTTTATTATTAATTTAAATAATTATTAATGATATTATTTATACACATAATATTGTAGAACAATTTTGTACAAAGTATGTACAAGATATATTGAACTGTTAAGCGTTAACTATAACTATAAAAGCGTTAATTATAATTTAAGTATAGGGCTATTATTAATTTTATTTATATACAGTAAAGAATAATCTTATTCAAAGTTTGTGCAACGTAGGTATATTTAACTGTAAAAGCTCTAACAGTTTTGTATTAGATGAGCTGGTATGTAGTATAATGGCGACCATTTTTATTTTTATTATTGTAGGCCTATAGATATAATTATATCATTAATAGATATAATAATAACATTCATTAATGCTAGCGTCCCCCGTTGTGGCTTCACCCGCGCAATTTTAAATTCTCAACTATATATAAATTTCATTGAAGTTTATTCTTTTCTAACTGATTATGAATTAATGGAATAGATATTGAAAATAAATTAATAGATAATGGACAATAAATTTTTAATAATTTTTAAATGATAATATCAGCAGCAGAAAACAAAGAACCCTCGTTCTTATTATTCTAAATCATCATTCATTATCACATTGAAAGACATTTTTTTTATTTGAGCTCGGAAAAAATGTGTATAGAAATATATATATATATATATATATATATATATATATATATATATATATATATATATATTTCGAGCCCTTACAGTTCTTGTGTTTTTTAAAGACCTAAAAACAACAATAGATTAATATAATAATAATAATAATGATGATGATGATGATGATGATGATGATGATGATGATGATGATGATGATGATGATGATAATGATGATGATGATGATTGATTGATTGATTGATTGATTGATTGATTGATTGATTGATTGATTGATTGATTGATTGATGAATGAATGAGTGATTGAATGATTGAATGAATGAATGAGTGATTGAATGATTGAATACATACATAAATACATAAATAAATAAATATAAAAAATAATTTATTTAAAAAAAAATATTTTAAAACTTCGCTATAAACTACGTTTGAGGTCTTTTCATCTGGTGCTAAAATAACTAAATTTGTGGATGTGCTGACTCTGGAGCATGCTACATAAAATTGTCCATGTGAAAAACAGTCTTCTCTTACATCAATCTCTGCAATTTTCAAGGTATGACCTTGAGATTTATATATCGTCATAGCAAAACATACTTTAAGAGGAAACTGTATTCTCTTGAATTGGAATGGATAATCTGATGATATCATTGATGTGTGAGGAATCAAAACTGATTCACCTTTTGCAGATCCAGTATAATTTCAGCTTCTATCAGGTTTTTTTGGAGAGCAGTTTTACGTAAACGTGTACCATGGCGCAATTTAGGTGGGCTAAGATTTCTCAGAAGCATTATTGGAGCACCAACTTTTAATGTTAACATATGTGGTGGAAATCCTGGAGGGTTTAGCGAGTTAAGAAATTCAGCTGGATAATTAACTGCATCATCTAACTTCCAATACTGAATTTACAGGTCTGTATTCCATATTTTCTGCTTGGAAAGAGTCTAATAATATTTTGTTTCTGCTGCTGTATCATTTTTTGACGTTAAAATGGCCCTCTCACATAACCATTCTGTAGATATCCCTTTGAGATTTTCGATGCCAGGATATATTTTATGTGTAAGATATTTTAAAGTTCTTACTACTGTACATAAGTTTGGTGGCAATGTAATTTTTCCATCAGATTCTGGGTATTTTCCATCTCCTATTTTTAAGAGAAGTTCAGAAAACTGTCCAGCAATCTTGTCTCTTCCTAAATGTACTCGCATATTTTTTGTGAGAGAGTTTCATTATCTGAGGCCACAAATATGGAGTTTTGATATATGCTGCAATCTCATTAGCCCGAGTTCCCCTAGGTGTAACTGGTATTGTTTGTCGAAAATGTCCAGATAGAAGTACTATAACTCCAATTATTAAATTTTAATTTTTCATATCCTTTAGACAGTTATTTAGAGCTTCAAATCCTTTTTTATGTGGCATTGAGCTTTCATCCTAAACTATGAGCTTGCATTCTTTTAAAACTTTTGCCATATTTGATTGTTTATTATTATTACATTTCGGAGTGTTGATGGTATTCAGGTTAAGTGGCAATTTGAATAGTGTGCCTCGATATTGTTGTAAGAAGGTATCCTGAAAATTTCAAGTCTCTAGTTATAATAGTATTGGCTGTATGTTGATTTTTAAAGTTTTACTGGGCAAGTACTTTAATGGCGTTAAAACCAAATTTTTGAAAAATCCTGTTTTAATGCATGCCTATATGGTAACATAAATGTACCCTGAAAATTTCAAGTCGCTAATAGTTTGGCTCTGCGTTGGTTATGAATCAGTTAGTCAGGATTTCTTCTTTTATATACTAAGATATATATATGTATGTATATATAATTAAATTTATTATGCAATATATATTTAACTGTACACGCTATAAAAACTTTTGTGTGGTAAACGGGCCGGTATATGGTATAATTTATGACGTAATTTATGATTGCAATAATTGTTATTCATATACATAATTTTACACAAATAAACATGGATCAATCAAAAAAGTTAGTCAATAGCGCGTTTTGAACTGAAATCGTTTAGTTACATAAGCAGAAAACCGCGTGATAATTTTCACCTGATACGATTTCAAAGTATTTTCTCTGTCAAAATTAACATGTATCATGTTTTAGGGCATGTTTTTGTGCGCATCGCGTGATGCGAGTGCACAAATTTATATTGATACTAAATAGCGTATGTATTTTGCGCGTCACAAGTCTCATATTATTTTCATAAGTAATTAAAATAAAGACAATAAAATGAATATTACTGAAATTGTATAAACAATAACAAATAAATGTTATATTAATATTAAAAAAAAATATTTAAAAAATACAATACATATAATTATAATTTTTAAGAAAAAAATACCAAATCTAGAGCAATTTCTTAATTACAAATTTCTGTTACTGAACAAGAAATAAAAATCATGTGTCATGTTTCGAACAAATTACCGCAATTAAAATAAAAAGGAAGAGAAAACAATGATATATGATTTTTATTTTTGGTTCAATAACAGAAATAATTTTTTTTTTTAGTCAGGCGCTCTGAAAGCGTTCGGTTCAAAAAACGGTTTTTGAAATAATTTTCGAGAAAACTATTAAAATCAGATTTTTTGAAAATCAGGTTAATGATTGTGCACAAAAATATAATCCATATAATCCGTACTTACTTAAACAAAATGTATGAGTTCTTACAGCCCAAATACCAGGTTCTGGAGCTTTAAGAAAACTACTCATCAGATTTCGTAGGTTAGTAATTGAAGTCAGTGAGCAAATTTTTTCTAAACAAATTTACGGTTCCGAATTAAACCGGAAAAAACGAAAAATAAATCCAGGCTAATTTATGCGGATTTTAATGCCGATATTTGTTTTCAGCAGTAGGTTATCCTGGTGTTTATGTTTGAGTTAAATAAAATAAAAGTTTTTTTTGTTTTTTCTTTAAAGAATTTTACAGACAGACCAGACAATCGAAAACAAGAAAAAAATTCATAAAATATGATTACTGGAAGTTTTTTTTTATTTTGACTTAAGGAATAATTTCCAAAAGTCTGAAAACATAATTTTAATCAATCTTTATAGTATGTTATGTATGCAGCATAATTCTTTTATTTCTCCGTTTTTTAGGATCTCATATATTAATAGAAAATAGAAAAACTGGATAGCAAAATAATTTTTTAGCACTATAGTTTACTATGTTAAAAATTGTAAAAATGATATTTTTTATAAACTGGGTACAACATGTCAAGTGAATCAGATGTAATTTCATTATAACTCCAAACAAAAAAAACCTTTTTTCTAATTCTCATGTGGGTTCTTATTTAATACTCTACCAACTTCTTGTTTATTATGTAGAACAGCACTACTTAAAATATTTTAGGAATAGTATGTGATCCAATGTAGTAATTGATCCAAAGTATGCTATTTTATACAGTTTTTTAAACTACTTTAATTTTAAACGTTTACAATGCATTTACATTAATTAAGGTTCTACTAAATATTATTGTTAAATTTATCAAATAGTACTCAGTCAAATGTATAGTTCAACTTCAGAAAATCATGATGTCGTCGTTGTGGTATAGGAAAGGAAGAAACCGATGTTTTGTATTAAATAGTCAGGCTTACTGCCGTAATGAAAACGAAAGTTTAGGAAAGTTGACCTGGGTCGTAAACACGAATAATTTTCGCTCAACCCTTCAGTTGTTTGGTAGGAAGAGAGAGACAGAGAATGCCATCACCCCTATATTTGTCTCTCTCTGAGTTACAAGTTCAGAAAAAAAAAACATGCAGCGCTGTCTATCGGCGGGGAATCCAAGTGGCGTTCTCGGCCGAAAAAATGTGCTGACTTTTACAGGCAAGAAGTGTCTTTCTTATAGATTCTGCATTCATTGGTATTTATCTGTCTAAAAAATCCGACCAACATCATATGTTTTCGAAATATAAATAAAATATATTAAAATATTAATATTATACACAATTTAAAACCTTTATGGGTTGAATTTTTTGGAAATTCTCTTCTTAGTATTTGCTAACATAATAGATATCCTCAATACTGTATATCAAGACTTCCCTCTATACCAACGAATTTACCAAGGCTCTACATTGATTTTATCTGACAGAACAAAGCCGCTTAAATATTGTACTATTGTTTTATATAGAGATAGAAAGTAGAAATATTTTACTGTATATTCATATGTTATCAGGGTTTAGCATTGTCAGTATTGTCGTGGTAAGCCTACAGCCCTTGAATTTGTAGATTGTATACTGTATTTGATACTTATTTGCAGAACACATTGAAATAAGGATTTTGTTGATTGATTTCTGATTTGCGATTGGTTTATGGCACTGCACTGAGACTGTTACTGCACGTCACCATATCTGTATTACGTACAGTGTGTGTGTGTGTGTGTGTGTGTGTGTGTGTGTGTGTGTGTGTGTGTGTGTGTGTGTGTGTCACATTTAGTTACTTTGCTTGACTGCAGAGTGCGTAGTCAGAGTGGACAGCGACAGAGTGCAGTGCAGAAGTGCTTACTCCAGAGGTGCAGTCTGCTGGAGGCGTTTGACAAGTGTAGTTCGTTATACGTAGTTTAGGTAGAGTTGACGAACATCGAAGTAGTTCAGTCTTCTTTATTCTTTAGGAATTGGAACATAGTCTTCTTTTATTCTTTAGGAATTAGAAGTATATACCACACGCAGTAAGCAAGCAAAGCGGTAAGAAGTTGTATGTACTGTATGTAATTTCTTATAGAAGTGATGCTCCTAAGTAACCATATAGTATATATATTTTTGTAATAGTTTAATTTATAGGTCTAACCTAACCGTGGACTGCATTAGCTTTAAATCCAATCAAGGTAAATGTGCATTAACTGGACACGGTATATTTAGTAACGCTGGTCTGGGGTATTTTAGCGCTAGCGCTAACTTAGGGCAGCTATTTTGTCCATGTCGCGCCAAAATGCTATATTCCATGCCTATTTGTAATAATCGAGAATGTAAGTGAGGTAAATACGGGAAGATAAATAAGGGTATTTATGCAGTAGGGAGACGCTTTATTTTTGTAATAAAATTTTTTTGTCTTTTGTTACCTACTTCATTATTCAACTAAGAGATTTTGACATGCATAACATATAATTTCTTATAAGTTACGATTTTATGCAATTATTAATAGAACTAAGTATTTATACAGTGTGTAGGTTGGTTTCCTTCAAATAATGATTTTAGATATTTTTGCCCACCACTTCCCAAATAAATTAATAATTCCAAACGAATCTTTATTTTTTAGCTAAAAAGTTTTTTGTTTTATACCTTACCTAATATCGCACATTCACCAGCAGAAAATATTTTTTTTAAAGATTACAATTTTAAATCGAAAACGACCTTCACTGCATATTTACCTGAACTATTTTATGACATTGCTGTCTACATTGGATAGAGCATGATTTCATACGCCAAGAAGAAAAGACGATAGTAATTTACGCATAATAGTAATGGTTTGTTTTATACCTTATCTAATAACGCATATTCACCCGCGAAATTTTTTTTTAAAGATAATTTTAAATCGAAAACAACCTGCATATTTACCTTAAATTATTTTGTGACATTACCGTCTACATCAGATAGAGCATGATTTCATACACCAAGAGCAAATTTAATTTTTGCAGTATTTTTCTTACGGTTATAAAATGCTTTAGTGAGACTTCGTAAATTCATAATTTTAAAGTATTTATTGTTTGCTATTGTATAATATGACTATTGGTAAATATGACAATCACATATTGTCAATTTTTGTAATTTTTTCACCAAACCACTAAATTACAAGTCTGTTAGTAATAGTACAAAATTTAGTGTGGAAACTACAGGAATTTCGAACAAAATTGAAAATAAAAACTGCATAAACCTCAAAATCTCTAGTGCGGGAAAGATAACTATTCATTGTGAATTCTAAATAAATTCTATGAATTGTGAAAGATAAATTCATTGTGAAAACTATTAAATGCATGTTATAACAGTGAATTTTTTTTTTTTAAACTTAACATGTTTGAAAGTGTTAATAAGCACTTTGGTTGCAATAATAAAACATTTTCCTTATCAAAGGTACAACACATTCCAAACATAAACTGGAATACAGGTTCATGATTACTAACTCATTAGACTTGCTCACTTTTGATGATAGGTGTGGGAAATGTAGCATGTTTTTATTTCATTTGTCAACAGCTTTTATAATCTAATTCCTTTTTAAAAATATTGTAAAATAAGTTACCCATAAATAAAACCTTCCACGGGTCAGTAATTTCTTAATTCATTACTAAGTAATATTACTAATTATTAACTAGTAGAAGAAGAAAATATAAAAATCATTACTATTGCATAAATGGTTAATTCATAAATATCTGCCATTTTATATGTATATATATTTTTTAACCGACTATTGTGCACACCTGGACATAAGTTTATATATACATAAGACAGCTTTTTCAACCGAAACTGGACACTATGAATTGTGAGAATGCCGTTCGGACTGAAAAACAGCTTACCGACATTTCAACGTATAATGAATCCATAACGAAACTTGCCTAGTCTTCATTACTATTGCATAAATGGTTAATTCATAAATATCTACCATTTTATATATATATTTTTTTAACCGACTATTGTGTACACTTGGATATAAGTTTATATATACATAACACACACTTGGATATAAGTTTATATATACATAACAGCTTTTTTAACCGAAACTAGACACTATGAATTATGAGAATGCCGTTCGGACTGAAAAACAGCTTACCAACATTTCAACGTATAATGAATGTGTTGCATGAATCCAGAACGAAACTTGCCTAGTCTATCTCGATGACTTTAATATAATTAACTTGCTTACAAGAACACTGCAGAGACTTAAGAGAGGTATTTGATAGATTAAGGAGAGCTAATTTCAAAATATAATTGGAGAATGTTTAAGAAAGAAGTTGTTTATTTAGTAGTAACACCAGATGGAGTAAAGTCCAACCCAGAAAAATTAGGTTATTAAAAATTACCCAATTTTTAACAACCTAAACAACAGCTAAACAAAGGGATTTCTCTGATTACTTCGGATATTACGAAAAATTTATTAAACATTTAGCAAAAATAACTAAACCTTTTACCAGTTAAAGAAAAACACGAAATTGACTCTAATAACCCCGACTATTTAAATTTGCTTTGAAATATGCAAAAATATATTGACTAACAAACCAATTTTACAATACCCCGATTTCGAAAAGGAATTTATATTATCCGATGCTAGCAATTTTGCAATAGGAGCAATTTTAAGCCAAGATAAAAATGGAAAAGACCTTCCCATAGTGTATGCTAGTCGAACTCTTAATGACAGTGAGACTAACTATTCCGCAATTGAAAAGGTGTTATTCGCAATTGTATGGGCGACAAAACAATTAGGTCTTTAGTTATTTGGATGAAAGTTCAAAATTTATACAGGTCAAACCTTTACAATGGTTGTTGTGTTAAGGAACCGAATTCTAAACTTTTAAGATGGAGATTAAAATTAGAAGAATACAACTACGAAATAAAATACAAAAAAGGTAAAAGAGGTGTCTTCAATAAATCAAGAAAGGAAAACAGCTGGAATAAAACCAAGACACCATAATACTAAGCAGGAAATTCATTTATCTAAAATTAAAAGACCGTGGAAATTCAAAAACAAAAAGTAACCCAGCCCTAAATCCTGTTCCAGGTTCCTCCCTTTCCTTGATAGAGCTACTGCTTCATCTTAGTATTATCTCAACCAAAGAATTGCATACTGAGATAATAAAGTCTATGACTAATATGGTGAAGGATTACCCGTTGAGCCCAAGGCCAGAAAATATGTGGGAGTTTAAAAGGCTTGATTGAAGTTAATTGTGTTAGATTCAAATAACATTGTGTATTTTATAAACAAGCATATTGTTGAAAAAACAAATTTTAATATTTATAAGTTATATTCTTTACCAGCTAAGTATGAATCAGAATTCGTAACTATTATACTTAGCGTCTAAGAAGCTAATTGAGAAATTTCAAGGGAAGCTACTGTTCAACCAACCAGCAGAAGTTTTGTTTAGGGGTGGAGAAGTTATATAGGCAGTAATTGTAGACTTGGCTAGATTTAGTGAAGACGTACTTTTTAACATGGTAAACATTTTCATTAGTTATCTAGATAATTATTTGTAGACTGCTAGATTTAGTGATGACAATGTAGTTTTAAGCATGGTAAGCATTTTCATTGTATGTGGAGAGGGAGGAGCATAAGCTCACTGTTAGTCCAGTTTTCACTCAGTTTGCATCTTAATGAATATGAGACTAACTTAAATAATTATTATAAGTTTTTAAGTGTATTTAAAATTCTTATTGTAATTAATAAAAGTTGGTTTTTTAAAAAGCGACATCCTCGAAACGCACGTACGCACGCACGCGCGCGTGTATATATATATATATATATGTATGTTTTCGAGGTGTGTGTGTGTGTGTGTGTGTGTGTGTGCGTGCGTGCGTGCGTGCGTGCGTGCGTGCGTGCGTGCGTGCGTGCGTGCGTGCGTGCGTGTGTTACCCTTTCGGTGATAAATATTTTACTGCAAATAGTATCCAATAGTGCTCAACGTTTTTTTTTACAGTAATTTCCAGAATTGCCAGGTGATTTGTTTTTGAAAAGGTTTTTCAAAACTAACTTTTTAGTTTACTGACCGATTTTTAGTTTTTTTATTCTCTTGGGGAAATGTTTGAACTAAAACATAGTGCTATTTAGAAAACAGTAAGAAAATTTAAAATAATAAAAAAGTGAAAAAATACGTAACTTAAGATCGTTTTTGAAAATTTTTCAAGTTTTTTTCATAATAAATAAAAAAAAATAGTCAATAAATTTTATATTCCTAAAAAGACAATTTGATTTTGTACACTGACAATATCATTTAAAATTACTAAAAAAATGTCATCTTAGTTTTTTAAATAAAAAACAGTCGATCACATTTCACAGAACTGTGAACGTTTAACGTTAAATATTTAATTATCTGACTTGTTTCAATGTTTAGCATCTCATAAAGTTTACTACATTGGAATTTAAAGTAACAAATAAATGTAAAATATTGGAAATAAGTCTTCTATACATACACTAAAATCAGATATATCTAACAATTTAACAGCAGTTTTGTTTCAAATACATTTGTGGTGCAGTCCTTTCTTTTTACTCCTTGCTGGGTACTTGTTTTGGTGCAAACATCAGTTCTTTTTTCTGTTTTCTGGAATTTTTTCAAGAAATTGAGGGTTATCCATCTGTTTACTCTAGTTGTTGTTCCATGTCTGCTGTGTTTGGTCTTTTTTCTTAAGTTATAAGTCACTCTTTTTATTAAATATTTAGAGTATGACCTTAACCCTTGAAAGGTAGTATTAAAAAAACTTACTGTATGGGTAGTGACACTATAGTTCAGAAACATATGACCCTTTGCTAGTTCTGCTGTAAAATGATATAGCCTATTTTGTTTATTTTTATTTATTTCAGTTAAGTTCGACTTTTTAAAAAAAATAGGCACTAATTTAAAAAATACTTGTAAAAAACAAAAATATTTACATAAATGAAAAAGAACAATTTTTATAATTTAATGATTTAAAGTTTTATTAATATATTTTCCAGCTTAAAAATGCCTGTGCTAGTTTAATATATTATTCAAAAAATGTGGTTAAAATAAAGTAATACCTCTAAATAACTAACTAAAATCTACTTATTTATTTTTATACTAAAATTAACTAAAACTTCTTAACATTAAACGTAATTTGTAACAGCAAGTTTTGCATGTAATTTTTTTTTTATCTGCATTTAGGGCAAACATTTCTTTGATGTTCGCCACAAATAGTTTTTCTGCTGTTGCAGTGAACTTATGTCACGTCTTTTTCCTGATATTGCAAAAAACAATACTTCCTTGCGCCTCTGTAGTCTGGCATTGGAACAACTTGTTTTCTTCCGCTGAATTCTACGTAGGACCTTCTCTACACAAATATTTAAAAGATGTTATCCATACATAGTTGAAGTTGTTTACACATTGTTATGTGAAGAATGTGTAAAACATGAAGCTTTCTGTCATTGATTCATTTCTTCTATAACGTTGGAGAAGAACTCATTAGTTTTTTTACCTGATGCATGGTGTCATTTTGATGGATAGGTAAATTCACAGAATTGTTTGGGCTACAAAAAATCATGTTTACACAAATGACTGCGTTCACAGAAACTAGATGTTTACACAGTGTCATAAAGTGGAATCGTAATAGCTTTTTTTCATGACAAACATTGAGTGCTACTTTCAGCTTGTGCAAAAGTTTGTGAATAATATCCTTCTAGACTAAACTACAGTAAATGTGGTTCAGCAGAAGTCGCATGGTGGTTTATACACTAAACAACACTTTCTTGGGAGTTGTTTACTGTATCAACCATGTGAGAAGTGTGTGTAGATATATTCATGTTTTCATGGACAAGTGATTACTAAGGGGTTTGTTACCTCCTTGGCCCACAAAATTATCACCTTTTTTTCTTGTGGAGACACTAAGGATGTTCACACAATTCCCAAATTTGCAAGGAGAAATGAATTTGTCGCTGCAATTTCGCAACAAAGTTTACAATTTGTGTTCTAGAGCTACAACTTCTTATTCATTTATGTGAAACATACATAAAAGATATCAGTTTCAACAGTTTTTGCAACTAATTTGTAGAATAAAGTAACTATTTCCTAATCTACTTTGGAACATTTTTAGTAGAAGTAATTTTCACGTTCTAGAACACTTTAAAAAAGATTTTGAATTCTTTTTTTTTATATGTAGGAACAATCCCTCAAAAAGTAATGTAGAAGTTGGCACTCTGGGTGTAGGTCTTACTGTTACTACTAAAATAGTTCATTCTCCAGTGGAAATTTGCTAAAAACTGAGTTGTCGTTGATGTAATATCTAATATGTAAACCTAATTAAAACCAACTGCCAGTGTATCAATGTTAAGTTTTTGGGTGAGATACCAATGTGACTGTAGTAGGCCTGTATGCAACCTACATCATTTATGAATAATGGTTTGCACACACTTGTTATCCACAGCACGAACCAGCATTGAGCAAGCAACTGCACACTTATCAAGCATTTATTTCAAATATTAATGTCTGATTATACAAAGTAATCACATCATATGTACAAAAATGTGTATTTAATCCTTTGTAGCAAAAACAATAGAATCACGCTTGTAGTAGTACTTTCTGAAGACAGGTAATTCTGTTTACATTGTATAAATATAACATTCATGTTTTTTTCACAGCTCTCATAATTTCAGCCACATACAGCTATCCTTTTTTATGCCATAAATTATCTTGATGTCTTAGTATATTTTAATTTCTTAGTCTTTTATGCAGGAGTTTAAAATTAAATTAAAATTGTATTGTGTTTTTAGAAATGGCAAGCAACTTCCCTTCCTGGCTAGAAACATTCAGTATGTTAAAGATGAACCATGATTTGGCCTACTTGAAGATAGATGAAGCATTGAAACAAGAAGAAAGAAACATTAATAGTGTAAGTTGTTGATCTTTGTTTTTTGTACCTCGATGAATCCCCCAAATATTTTAATACAGACTTCTATACATTATGTAACAGCTATTTTTTTCTTTACCTTTATTATTTTATTCTTTATATATTTTTTTTTAATTGAAAAATATCTTTTTTTGTTTTTGAAGTTTGTCAGATCCAGTCTATTTCTGTTATAAATGCCTTACTTCTGTTCGACCCTGTCATAATTCTCACCTTTTTATTGATCTGTTTTAGGTTTTGATAAACTTTTTATCTAATGTTTACTACCCTACATTATTTTGTTTTGTGTGTTTGTTAATGCAATATTGGCCACCTAAAGCATTGACTGATTTGTTTTGAAATTTTACCTTGCAGAAAGCCGAACAATGAATATGTAAGATTTTTTTCTATTTGCTTCCATTTCAACATTGCATCCTCTGATTTACAATAATGATTGTACACAGTTTTAGTAAAATGCATTGACCGATTGTATGAAATCTGATAATGATATGAAGGTACCTTGTATAAAGCCCAAATGATGTAAGATTTTTCACAATTTTCTTCTGTTTCAAGATGGTGGCCTCTGATTTAACTCTGACGAATGTATGCAGTTTTGTCCAAAACACAGACTTATTGTTTTGAAATTTGACACAGATATTATCTATAAAGCCCAAATGAAAATGCATGTTTTGGTATGGAGGTATCTTGAATTAAAGCCCATGTAATATATGTGCACAATTTTTTCCCCCATCACTTCTGTTTTAAGATGATGGACTCTTGATTCAACGTTTAGAGTGTAGTTGCTGGTTATTTCCTGTAACACTGGCTGAATGATAACACCTGTCATAATTTTGACTGCTTCATGGAGACATAGCATGAAATTTGCAATAAAATTGGTCCAGTAACAATTTCTTATAAATATTAGTTAACTGTTATAAAATAACAAGAACTATCATGGAGCATTCTGATTATTAATTTACTGCAAGGTGTACTTGCCATTCTTTGAACTCCTAGGTTTAGTAATAAAGATTCATGTTTAACACATTGGTCTGATAATTTAAAGGATTTATATATATATATATATATATATATATATATATATATATATATATAATATATATATATATATATATATATATGTATATATATATGTGTGTGTGTGTGTGTGTGTGTGTGTGTGTGTGTGTG
>CM040183.1:51805308-52030308 GCA_022606455.1 Callitettix versicolor
TGTAGTGAATATATACATGTATACATAAATACATATATATATATATATATATATATATATATATATATATTATTATCTGCGCATAGACCCTGTTGGATCACGCAAAGCACTCCGACTCATGTCTTGTTCCTTCTAATCCTCCACACCTCCCTCATCCTGTCACCATGGATCCTCTTCCGCTCCTCCGTCCATTTTACCCCTGCTCTCTTTGGGATTTCAATCTCTGGGACCTTACAACGGAGCATCTTTCTCCTGTATGCATGTCTATCTTCAACATCTGTTGTCTATTCCTGCGTCATGTAGATCTATTCTGACTTGTGCGATCTAAGACATTGTTGATATATATATATATATATATATATATATATATATATATTTGTATATTATTTAATATATAACAATTTATAGTAATGTATAACCTTATAATAAATAAGATATATTATAAATCTTAATATCTAAAATAAGTCCTGACTGACTGACTGAATGAGTCATAAATCTATGCAGAGCCAAAAGTATTTTAGCTAGCGACTTGTACTAATTTTTCAGGGTACAACATAATTTTCAGGGTACAATTATGTTACCATATAGGCATGCACTAAGAATGGATTTTGCAAAAATTGATTCTAATCCATTAAACTACTTAACCAGTCCAACTTTAATAACACTCAGACAATTATAACTAGAGACTCGAAATTTTCACCTTGTTTCAACAATGTCAATGTGCACTAAGAAAGGATTTTGCCTTTTCAAAGGAAAATTTGATTTCAACCCATTAAAACTACTTGCCCAGTTCAACTTTAGTAATCAACATACAGCTGAGACTATTTATAGCTAGAGACTTGAGATTTTCAAGATACCTTCTTACAATGTTAAGGTGCACTAAGAGAGGATTTTACAAACATTTGATTTTAACGTCATTAAACTACTTACCCAGTCCACTGTAATAATATATATATATATATATATATATATATATATATATATATATATATATCCGAGACTATAAATAGCTAGATTTGAAATTTTCAGGGTTACCCCCACATGTAGGGGTGAACTGCAAATCGATATTTCAGTATTCAACCCCTAAAGAGTTAAAATGTAACATAGTCACTCTTAAATATAAGTAATGAAATGTATTTTTCACCATTTCCCAAAACTCATCTAAAGAGATTGAAAGAGAGTAAAAAATGTAAAAAAGTGGTAGGCCTATACAATTTTGCATTTAAAAAATATTTGTTTTGGATCGTGTATTCTAGAAATATGCTATGAAACATAAATAATGACACATATTTCAGCATTTCGTGAATTCATTCCCTAAAAGAATAAAAATGTAAAAAAATATATAATGGAGAAAAAAGTGTTTTAATTGGGGAAAAGTATTTTTTATTGGCTTTCCTTTAAAGTAAACAAAATATTCTAGAACACAAATTATGATGCATGTAATTCAGCATTACCCCCAAATTCATCCCCTAAAAGGACAAACATAAAAGAGGTGTAAATGTATTGGAGAAAAACAATATTTTGTATTAGATTTTCTTAAATTCAAATGGAACAGTTTGAAGACAATAAAATAACATATTCAGGTTATAATATTTTTCATACTCGCTGTAAAATAATCGTGAGTAATAATCAGTGGTAAAATGATGATGATCACCATTTTTATTAATATATTTTTTTGTTTCTAAATTATTACATTACTTAATGTTTCGTGAGTGAAGCTGCGACAGGTAATGCTAGCTAGTTTTATATAAATAAGAATATGTGGCTGCTGGATATTAATAGTTTAAATTCAAGTTGTTTTGAAAGTCGTCTACTACTGGAATCTTTTTGAGATATTGTACTTGACAATAAATGTAAGAATGATGGGGGATGATTTTCAGTGTGAAATAAATGAAAATAATGAGTTAAGAGCAGTAGTGATAATGGTAACAGTACAAGTAACATAGATTTTTAAAATTAGTAAAAAAAATTGTCCTCGCCAAATTCCCTTTTCCAGTGCTGTTTTTTTTCTTTTTTGTTCTTGATTTTTGATATAACTTATGTTATTTGGATTTACAAACATATGGATGATGTGTGTCAAATTTTAATGTGTGTCTTTAGATTCAAATGAATGAATGAAATTGGGTGGACGTGTAGTTGAGATCTTGGTTTTTTGAAATTTTTATTTGAATATTGAGTATCATTACAATACTGATTTTTTAAAATATAATGATTACATGTATATGATACATGGTTAAAAAGAATGTTAGAGGATCATGTGGAAGTGTAATAATCACAATATTTATTGTAAGGTTAGCTAATTATTTACTAACTGACAAAAAATATTTATTTTCAGATATGCTAATAGTTTATAATCTGGGATGGTATAAATAATAAAAAAAATTAAAATTACTTCTATGTTTCTTGTGCATAAAATTTGAAAAAAAAAGTTCTTATTTTGATCACTTACTTTTTTAATGTATGGAAAGTTTGACACAGTAAAAAAATGCAAGAACAGAAAGAAAGTGTGAAGTACGTTAAATTTATTTTGTTTTATTCTTATGTTCCAAGCTACTATATATAGCAGTTTTTTGTTGAATGTGTAATGTACTGTAAACATAAATTTAACCTGTTCCAGGATAATTTTGGTTTAAAACCCTTGCACATAGCAGCAAGAAAAAATGATTGTTCAAAAGTTGCAGAACTTCTTGATTCTGGAGTAGATATAGATATTCAAGCATTAGAAGGATCTACAGCACTGCACTTTGCAGTTGAAGAAAATCACATGGAAATGTTTAAATTGCTGATTAAAAAAAAAGCTGATCTTAACCTCAAAATGATGGAAGGTTTCACGCCATTACATCTAGCAATCCAACGAAAATATTTGGAAATGAGTTTGATATTATTAAAAAAAGGAGCAGACATATTCCTTGCTGATGATCAACAATGGATTCCCTTGCATAATGCAGCTTATAACGGATTTTCTTTGGATGTACTGAAAGAATTGCTTGCAGCTGGTTCTCCAGTAAATGCACGAATAAATGATGGCCGCAATGCCTTGCATTTAGCTGCTGAAAATAATCATATAGAGATAGTAAAGACTCTTGTTCAAAGGGGAATAGATGTAAATGCAGTTGATAAAAGAGGTTGGACCCCATTACATTACGCAGCATATGATGGCTGCACAGAAGTTGTTAAAGTTTTAATTAAAAAAGATGTTGATGTAAATGCTAAAACAATCAAACGTACCGCCCCACTGCATTTTGCAGTTGATCTTCTACATTTGGGAGTAGTAAAATTACTCCTAGAAAATGGAGCTGATGTAAATATCAAAGACAACACAAGATGGACACCTCTACATTTTGCAGCAAGCAGAGGAAATATTGAAATAATCACAATTTTGTTAGAGCATGGAGCTAATACAGATGTGATAGATATAAACAACCTTAGTACTCCATTACATTATGCTATTCTGCATAAACACTTTGAGGCAATCGTCATTCTAATTAAGCATGGAGCAGATGTTAATACTATAATGCATATGGGTATGGCACCTTTACATTTTGCTGCTGAGTTCAGTGATATTTCAACAGTTAAATATCTTCTTAAAAATGGTGCTTATTTTGATATAAAGGTGAAAGGTACAGGCCTCACACCACTCAATATTGCCAAAAAAAGTGCAAATTTAGAAATTGCCAGTTTTTTGGGACTTGTTTTTAAGTTCTTTGAAGCTGTAAAAAACAACAATTGCTCAGATGTTGAAATGTACTTGAAAGGAAATGTACCTGTCAACTGCAAGAGTTTACAATTTAAATCTGGCTTAATCTATGCTTGTTGGAAGGGCCAAGCGGATATTGTGAAAATTTTACTTGAACATGGAGCGGATGTCAATATTAGTGACGAGAACAATGTGTCCGCGCTTCATTATGCTGTGAAGTATGCTTATCCAACAATTGTGTGTGTTTTACTTAGTCATGGAGCTATCTTTAATATCACCTGTAAACGAGGCAGGAAAACGCCTTTCGATTTTGCTGTTGAAAGTAAAAGTTCAGAAATTATAAATTTACTGCAGTTAGTTGAAAAGATTTTCAAAGATGTTGAAAATGGAAAACCAGAGGTAATTAAAACAATTGATGAACTGAAAGTGAAAAATCCGCTTTATTTTACCGCTGTTAGCAATACACGCAATAATGAAAAGAAAACTCTGGTGGAAGTGGCCTTCGCAACAAAAAATGAAGTTATTGCTGAATCTCTTAAATATATGCAACTGTAGTCATTGATACTTGGTTTTTTTATACTTTTTTACTGTTTAATTTTACTGACATAATTTTTATTGCATCTAAAATTTGCCTGTTTTATTATTTTTTTTTTTTATATTAAGTTATGCTTATAATGTTTCATTCTTAGGTATTGCACCTATGTTTTTATTTTAGTTTTTACTTTTCTGAATTTTAAGTGAACTACCATTAAAGATTTATATGTATGTTTAATTTTCTTGTAATACTAGTCGACTACAATGAATTCCCTCATAATTGGCCACTAGAGAGATCTAGACGGGATAACGATTCAGCAGTTAAAACTGATGTTCCCTTATGTAACACATTAGCATTGAAATACATGTGGTTGAAATACAAATCAAAGTGTACCGTAAATATTCTAAGCCTACTTATTGTAATATAATAAGATTATATACATCGAAAAGTAATTAATTTTTTCCTTTGTGTTCATTGCCTTTTGAAAACAAAAATCACACCATCATTTTTACATTATCACCTTTTGTTTGTTCTTACTGTTGAATGTAGGTTGTTACTGAAGTGTGGGTTTTGCTTCTGTATAGCTTACATTTCTACATCTTTCTCTTGAATAACTTGCTAATTTTCTTGGAAAGAGTGCAGTGTTTAGTAATGTCTCCAACTTGTTGCAGCCAATTGAAGCTTAGACCATTTAAAATGTGGCAGTTAGGAGGAAGTCCAATGTATAATGACATTTTATGATTAGAAAATTGTTTTTTACAAAAATATGAACTATATTAAATAATTAATTTTAAGAAAAGCTAACATGAGGAGGAAGTCCAATGTATAATGACATTTTATGATTAGAAAATTGTTTTTTACAAAAATATGAACTATATTAAATAATTAATTTTAAGAAAAGCTAACATGTTCGTTATAGAAATATCTGCAGTACATTATTCCATATAACACTATTATTCTGTTTTGAAATATTTGAGACAGTGTTAATATTTTTGCATTTAACAAAAGATGTTAATGTGTTAGCAAAAGTAACACTGATAAAATAAGCATTTAAAATTTGTTAACAAACTATTCTAATATAAACAATACCATTGTTTTATAATTAAATGTAAAATTCTGTATTATCTTGTAAATTTTATTGTGTAATTTGTTTTTTCTGCCTTTATTTTTGTTTACTGATGCTCCACCCCTACCTTTCCTTATAAAACAAGCAACTTTAAGAACTTCTTTTTAAAACACAAAATAAAGTGTGATATTCTTATTTTTAATTAATTTTTTTTACATATCAGATGAATTTGAATTTTTAAAATTTATCCAGATATTCCAAGAGTAGTTTTTATAATTTTCTTAAGTACTGATTTTGAAAATAAAACCTAAAGCTGCTGATGTTTATTATGTAGACATGTTTTGTGTTTCATCAATGTTATCTATTGTGTAGTCTAATTGGTATCTACTGCATTAAGTCTTACACATTTTCAGAGTTATTTTGAAATGTTGTTTCCATAACTTGTTCCTGCATTTTTGATATCCAAATGTCATTTTTATGACAGTTTGAATGGAATTTACTGTTTAATGATTTTTTTCCGTAACAATTGTTATAAAAAAAAGGTAGTTCCAAGTACAGTTCAGAGCATGTTACGGATCGTCAAGTAACCGAAACATTAAATTCAAATTTTTAAATGTTTATATTTAAAGTAGTAGAAGATTGGCTGCCTTAACTGTTTGATATACTCCTAAAACTTTAATGAACGGTAATTTTTTGTGCAAGTAAAAAATTCTATACTGAAAATTGTAATTTGTCTTCAATATGTACTGTAGTACTGTATTTAAGAAGCTATGTACAGTACTGTTTGCAATATTTGTTCACTTCTACAGTCTAGTTGACACAAAAGTACTGTTTGATTATCCAAACCACTGTCAATTCCAATTAGAGTAATCGAGTACTGTAGTAGCATATTAACATTCTGGAGATTTACGATTGATGTTTACATAAATATCAGATTTAACAAAGAAATCTCTGTTTAAGGTAAGACACATATAAAGACTATAAAAAACAGTCCTGTTTATATAATTCTACAGGTTAGGATTAAAAATGTTTTTGTAAATTAGTTTCAGGTGTGTCATATGTATTCAAATTTATTTGTCGTTACTAATATTCCTAAACACTAACCAAGCCACTCTCATTGTTTTGATTACTTTTGCTCACATGCCAGTATAAATATTACTTTTAAGGAATACATGATATATTACATGTAACTTTCAGTGAAAATTACCGATTGCCTATATAAAAGCAGGACAGTGTAAGTAGGCCCAGGAAGAGTTAAAAATTTAGCAAAATGTAAAGTTTTTTTTTGTAAGACAAAATGAAATAATGATTAAGTGAATTCAAAACTTATTTTACTGAATATTGTTTGTTTTTGTAGGTGCATAGAATCTGGAAATTTCTATTTCACAAAGGTTTTTTTTTGTTGGCAGGGTGGTGGGAGGGGCATGTGGGCAAAATGCGCAATCAACATTTTGAGGGGAAGAAAAATTTATTTAAATAATTTTAAAAGGGGATGCAATAAATAAAATTCTCAACTGTTGAAAATATAGAGGCCAGTAAAAATAATTCTAACCCTAGAGACATTTAGAATAAAACTATATAAAATAAAAATAAAAAAACACCACAGGGACAGCCAAATTGAGGGTACTTAAAAGTTTACCTTTCATCAATTTTCATTTTATTGTTATCGATATTCCAACTTTAAACATGCAAAAAATCAAGTATTTTTCTAAACTAATGAAGTGTATTAAATTTTTAATAAGATTAAAAATAAAATTTGATATTTTGTTCAATTTTGTTTCTATTAAACAAAAAAATAAAAGGTAGTTATGTATTTGTAGTGCCATAAGATGGTAACAAAAAATTGGTTGTATTTGCTTTTTGGAAACGTGTATGAAATTGTTGCATGTTTTTTATTAACAATTGTGGCATAAAAACGTGCTATTTTTTTAAGAATTTGTGTGTGTGTGTGTGTGCGTGCGTGCACGTGTGTGCATAAACAACCAAACTTTAATTTGGTTTAAAAAGTTTGGATTCAAATTAAGAAGCATAGATTTTCTAAAAATACGTTTAGTGTAGCCTTTAAAGAAAAATACATCTTTTTTTTGTTTTGTCACTTGAGGAGTTATTCCCCCACTCTTTCTCCCAATCAATCTGTATAATGTTTTATATAAACTACCTAATATACTAGGTATAACAATTCCCAATGTTAAATCAATTCAGAAAGGCAATGTTGCTGCCAAGATTTTTAGCGACTGCCAAAAAAAGTGTACTTTAATATTAGGGTCATGAAGATACACTGGAGAGTGTCATTCATAAGTAGGATCACTCCTGAAAATCCTATCGGGCAAGGTTAAATTGAATAAAGATGTGTGGTAGAAAGTGGAACTTTTTGATATGTGATTCTCTGATTTTCGATACCTGCCAAGTACAGAACAGCTTATACTCTAATTTTCTCTTACTACCTTGTCCAAACCAGTGCAAATTTGAGGGAATGAATTGGAAAGCTTGAATGAATTGATGGTGAAAAGTTGTGTACAAGCTTTTCAATGAATTTTCTGAACAATATTATCACTGACTAGGTATTCTGACATCGTTTTCTTGTCATGACAGTTTTGTCCCTAATATACAATACAAAGTGGGAATTTTCTGTTTGGAACCACATTTTTGATTTTAATATCTGGAAATATGTATTCCCTGCTTTTACATAGTATCCCTTAATGGGTTTTTGGCACCACCACTTCGCATTTTGTGAGATTCTATTCTAGTACTCATTTTTGGAACTTACAGCAGATGAACAAATTATATAGTAACTTTTGTATAAGTATAGTTGGCTGGGGGCTAAGCTAGTGCATATGTCTGTCCAAGTATGGTGGTATTGCACCCATTGTTTCTACACAGTGCAAATGGTTACTCTCTGAACAGCCCTCCTATTTAATAACTAAGGTAACAACAGTTAGTACTTGGAAAACCATATAATGGCAAGAAATTAAAAAAATGTTTCACAATACTATTATATAAATTATTCTTCTTTGTTTCACCCAACTTTGGGGTACACTAAATCAATCACTTTCATACGCTACAAATCATCCCACCGTCTGCATTAGCCCAAGTGTGCACAATAGTCGGACGTTAAACACAAAAAAAAAATCACTTTTTAATGTTCTGTGCCTTTCTCATAGCCCAGTATTGCTTCATTCGTTGTGATCTTGCTTTTCTTTCTTCGTCAGAGATTTGGATCGTTCGCTTGAAATTGATTTTGCTTTGGAACCGTTGCTTCTTGTCCTTGGTTATTGTTTTGGCTGCTTTGTCCATGAGCATAGTGTCAGTGATTTGTAGTTCTGTTATGTCTTTCTCTGTTTCTCTAAACCAAAGTGGTTTGGCTCTTCTATTGAGAAAGTAGTCAAATATTTTTTTGGTTAGTCTATTTTTGTCCATTTGGAGGATGTGCCCATAAAAATCAATTCTCCTTTTTCTTAATGTGTCTGATAATGTTTGTTTTTTGGTAAAGAGCATTCCTGATGTGGAGTAATTGGTTGTTACGGAATTTGGGGCCTAAAATTTTTTGTAATATCTTTCTTTCTTTGATCTCCAGCCTTTCAAGTGAGCCCTGGGTTGTGAGAGAATGTTTCAGCTGCATATAAGGCTTCTGGTTTAATTACCGTTTGATAATGCCTTATCTTTGTATTCCAGGAGAGGGACTGCTTGTTGTATGTGTCTTTGGTAAGTTGGAAGGCTAATTCAACTTATTTCTCTTAGATTCCATAGATTTTTTCTCTAGGGCGTTCCAGCTGATCCCCATTCCCCTAGATATTTGAATTCTTTGACTATCTCAATGTATTGTTCTCCCACTTGAAGCTTTTTTGGTGGTTTTTGTATGTTTGCCAATAGTTTAGTCTTATAAATATAAATCATTATTATATACAACTTTTTTGTGGTTACTAAATTGAAATGTAAAGATTTAACAAATATAATAAGAGGAAGGTACAACGGGTTAGAAAACAATTTAAGAAAAGTAACCATACAAAGAAAATGATCTCAGGAAAGGTATATAAAATACTTGTAAAGTATTGAGATTTAAATTTTTTTGTTTAAAATGCAAGTCTTTTAGATCAGTATTGTGTCAGTGTACGAGGTGTGTTCAGAAAGTAACGAGAATTTTAATTTTTTGAACAAAATATTTATTTATTCTTCTACATTGATATTGTCGCCTTCAAAATAGTCCCCATTGGAGATTGTGCCAGCACTTCTTCCAGTTCTCGAAACACTTCTCAAACTCGATCTTTGAGATAGCCCTTAGTTCTTTCAGCGATGCGCTTTTAATGTCATCTACGGCTGTAAAACAACGGCCCTTTAAGGTTCTTTTTATTTTTGGAAATAGGAAAAAGTCACACGGAGCCATGTCTGGCGAATATGGAGACTGGGGCATCATTACAGTACTATTTTTGGCCAAAAATGCACGAACAAACAATGAAGTGTGAGTTTGTGCATTATAGTGGTACAAAAGCCATGAATTGTTTTTCCACAGATCCGGGCGTTTTTTTCGGATTGCTTCATGCAAACTGTGTTGAACTTGTAGGTAGTACTTCTTATTGGCCGTTTCACCTGGTGGCAGGAACTCATGATGCACTATGCTATTAATATCGAAGAACACAGTGAGCACGAAGAACCTTCACGTTCGACTGCACTTGTCAAGCCTTTTTCGGTCTTGGCGAGCCAGAATGCCTCTGCTGGGATGATTGAGCCTTAGTTTCGACATCATATCCGTAAACCCATATTTCGCCACCTGTTATTATAATACGTTTCAGTAATTCTGCATCATCGTTGACTTCATTTAGTGACTTCTGAGCAACTTTCATTCGCTGCTGTTTTTGTTAAAAATTCAACAATTTTGAAATAAATTTTGCTGCCACGCGTTACATACACAAAACATTGGAAACAATGTCATGGCATGAACCAATCGATATGCCAACATCATCAGCAACCTCTCTAATTGTGATTCGGCAATTGTTCATAACCATTTCTTTCACTTTTTCCATGTTTTCATTGGTTGTTGATGTGCTTGTGCGTCCAGGGTGTTCGGCATCTTCAATGTTTTTATGGCCTTTTATACTTCAAGGCATGTATACCAACATAATAAAAAAAAATGTTTGACAATTGGACTCTCCAAGCCCGCGAAATTTAACAATTTTCATTACTTTCTGAACACACCTCGTATAATATAATTAACCAAAATGTTTAAATTGATCAGGTGCGTAGCAACAAAAATATGTTCAAGTACGAGGGCTATTCAGAAAGTAGATTACGTTTTTGGATAAAAAAAAAACTAAGTACAGAAAAAAAATTTTATTATATACATTTGAAAGAGGAACTAAAATACTATTTTTCGACATAATCGCCAAACAAATTTAGACATTTGTCATATCGGTGAACTAGCTTTGAAATTCCCGTGTCCTAGAATTCCGCCGCCTGTGACGCCAGCCAGTCAGTATAGCCCGAACTTTCACTTTGTTTCCCACGAGTTTCGCGAACATTGTTGTACGAAATTGTCACCAAAAAGTTAGGATACCATAAGTTTTGTGCCAGATGGGTGCCAAAGTTCCTGACAGAACAGCACAAGGGTCAGCGTATGGCTGCATCGTTGTCATTTCTGGACGCTTACGACAAAGATGGTGAATCATTTCTTGATCGCATCGTAACGGAGATGAGACTTGGGTTAAGCACGTTACCTGTGAGACAAAACTACAGTCTATGGAGTGGGGGCACACAAATTCCCCCAAAAACTGAGGAAATGTTTGCAAACCCTGTCAGCAAGGAAGATCATGGCGACCGTTTTTGGGACAGGAAAGGTGTTCTTCTGGTTGACTTCCTAGAACGTGGAGCAACCATAAACTCAGAAAGGTATTGCCAAACATTACGAAACTTAAGACGAGCTATCCAGAACAAGCAGAGAGGAAAACTGAGTGGAAAAGTGTTGTTTTTGCACGACAATGCCCGCCCTCACACGGCAAATCGAACAAAGAGCGTCTTGACGGCCTTCAAGTGGGAGATTTTCCTCATCCACCCTACAGTCCGGACCTGGCACCTAGTGATTTCCACTTATTCCGAAGATGAAGACTTGGCTTGCAACACAGCGCTGCCGATGACGACGCAGATCTCGAGCGGGCGTGACTGGCTGGCTGGCGTCACAGGCGGCGGAATTCTACGACACGGGAATTTCAAAGCTAGTTCACCGATATGACAAATGTCTAAATTTGTTTGGCGATTATGTCGAAAAATAGTATTTTAGTTCCTCTTTCAAATGTATATAATAAAATTTTTTTCCTGTACTTAGTTTTTTTTTTATCCAAAAACGTAATCTACTTTCTGAATAGCCCTCGTATATATATATGTTTTTTTAAAATCATAGTATTTTGTCATAAATATTAAATACTTCCTTTAAATACATCATGAAGAATAAATTTGTATCAGTAAACTATATTATTTTTAAAATTTTAGCAAATACAATAAATACTGTTTTGCTGTTATTTTGAACATAAACAAAATATCAGTTTATATGCTTTTCAAATAATAACAGTTTCACTTGTTACAGGCTTATGGCATCTTACCAGTCTTGCACTCGGCAGCTGCAAATAATCTTTGCAAAAGAGCACATAGTCTTTTACAAACTGGAGTTTATATTGAATCAATAGAACAAATTGGTGGTTCCACCCCTTTACATATTGCAGCTAGTTTTGGTCATTTAGCTATGATAGCGCTATTGCTTCAATTTAAAGCAAATATAAATGCTCGGAACAGTGAAAGGTATACTCCTTTATTTTTAGCAATTCAAAAACAACACTTTGATGTAAGTGAATTGCTAATCAAAAGTGGTGCAGACGTTAATGTTAAAGACAAGAAAGCACAAACACCATTGCTTTTTGTGTCACAAAGTGAATCATTGAATCACAGGAGTTGTGTGAATTTGGCCAGAATTCTTATTGCACATGGAGCAAACATTGAATCAGTAGATAAATCTAACTATACAGCTTTACATCATGCAGCAATTGCTGGGAACTACGAACTTGTAAAACTTTTGCTTGATAAAGGTGCAAACATAGATGCAAAAACATTGAAATGTACAACTCCTCTACATTTTGCAATTGATACTGTTCATTTAGATGTGGCAAAGTTACTACTAGATAAAGGAGCGAATGTAAATGCAGTAGATGTAACAAACTGGACACCTTTACATTTTGCAGCTGCAATTGATAGTGAGGAATTGACAAGAATTCTTATAAAACTTGGAGCTGATATAAATGTGAAAGAAAATCAATGTCAAGGTTCTCCTTTGCATCTTGCAGTTAGATATGGTAATTTAATGACAGTTAAAGTACTTGTTTCCAATGGAGCTAAAGTAAATCAGAAAATGTTGGATGACTTTACACCTTTACATTTAGCGGCTCAACATGGAAATGTAAATATGATAAAATATCTTCTAGAAAATGGATCGTATGTTGATATAAAATCTGGAAAACTTACAGACATGGTTTCTTTACAGTTTGCAAAGAATCATATTGAAGCTTTTGCATTACTGAAAAATGCTAATAGCTTTTTTGATGCAATAAAAAGTAAAAATGTTGCACAAATAAAAGAATATATAACAGGCGGAGTGCCTGTTAATTGTAAAAGTGTTAAATTTAAGTCAGGCCTAATCTATGCTAGTTGGAAAGGCTATTCTTATATTGTGGAAGTTTTACTTAAAGAGGGAGCAAATGTAAACCTTACTGATGAAAATAACCTGACTGCCCTTCATTATGCAGCAAAATTTGCTCATCCTACAACTGTGAGTGTATTGCTTAACAATGGAGCTGTGTTTAATATTGCTGCCAAACAAACTGAAAAGGTGCCTTTAGATTATGCTAGAGAGGGTAAAAATCCAGATATTATTAATTTATTAGAAATTATTCATAGAGTTTTTGAAAGTGTACAAAATGGAAAGTCTGAAGTTATTCAAGAATTAGCTGAAATTAAATTAAAAAGTCCACTTGATTTTCATTCAATTTGTAATGTGCTTAATAGTGACCAAATGAATCTGCTTGAAGTTAGTTTTGCAAGTAAAAGTATACAAATAGCAAATTCTCTTTTACAAATGGTGCAGTAATTTACAGATAGGCCTATGTTGTGTTAAACCATAATGCAAAAATTAAACAAGTTTCCTATGTGTTTAGATAATGTTAAGGTTTATCTTTTCCATGTGTTATTCTTAGTTTTGTGTGAATACATTTTTGTATGAGTAACTTGTGGGCAATTATGATTTACATTTACATTGTATCACGGTATATGTAAAATAACGTTTTTTCAATCATGTTTTTGTATGTTGTTAGTTTCATTAATAATTATTTAAATTAATCCTCAAGCCTACTGAAACTTCTTGGCATAATTTTGCCAAGACTCAATTGCTGGACTTTATTGTATTCAAGTTGCTTACATAAAACTTTGCAATAAATGATTTGGCAATATATTTATAGACATTCATTTAATCCATTATATATTTTTAGACATTTATTTCTTGTACTGATTCTTGCATATATCCAATACAACAATGATATCCATGAAATTTTTTTATATGTATATTATTTTAGGTAAAATTATGTGTTATAAAAGACTGAGATTTCATATTTAGATAACTGTAAAATCTCAAATATTTTTATAACACATTAGTTCTTAAATTATTCAAATATATTTTTAACAACTAACAGAAAATTGTATTGTTTCAAAAGTAACAAATTTATTATTATAGATTTTAAAAATGCAATTTTGTCATCCATATTATTTAAAGTAATCATGACACAGGGATATCTTTCTACATAATAAAAGGAAGTTTTCAAGAAGTAACCTAATTTGATACTATTACTGTGTTGGGCTTTCCTAACTCTTTGTCAAAAGAATAAATTACAATAAAAACATAGGCAGATTTTCACTAGTTGTTCTTATTTTTAGTGTACTTGCTTTCTTGTTTGGTATAGTCTTTAATATTTACTTTGTTACTACATAGTACCATTCAATGAAAGTGCTCTTTATTTTAATTGTTTATATTGTGTAAATTCCTTCATAGTGGTTGGTATATAATTCTGTAATTAAATACATTCTTTCATAAATTTTAACTTTGTTTTATTTTTATTTTCTTGAACTATTTATTTCATTGCTATATAATAATATTTAATGAAGATTTTAATTTTGGCTTGCAACTTTTTACCCTGTCCAGTTCATTTAAACAATATTTGTTTTGGTAAAGATTTTAGTTTTTGCTTATATTTTTGTGTCCTGTTTATTTTTTAAAGTTTGTTTTAGGTACAATTTGAAGTAACAGTGTATTGAAGTTATTATTTTGTAAAGTATGTTTTAAATTAAAAAAATTATTGAATATGTTAATTTAATAGGGAATTCACTCTTTAGAACCACATTTTTGATTTTAACATTATGTTAATATCGTTAACATAAATACGTAAAATGTTATGTATTTCCAACTTAGATTGTATCCCATCTTATTCTATATGCTGCAGAACCAATTATGATGTAACTTTGAGGTACTACTGTAAATTGTGTCTCATAGTTCTAGTTTTCATGTATTTTAAACTTGATTTTAGAAAAAAATTACATTTACAGTATTACACTGTTTTAAAAATAAATCATTCATATATCATAGACCATAGACAGATGAATAACTTATAAAGGCACAAATCGGATAGCAGCATTATTTGTCATTATGCTAGAAGGAAGAGTGCAGGACTGACTTGAGCTGTATATTTGTATATCACACTCATTTAGGTTCACAGACTATTATGATTGTGCAATATTACCCCTCTCTTTTACTGCAGAAAAATAACTGCATGGTTTTCCCCTAAGTTTTAAATATGAAATAATTATTGCTTTAAGTAACAAAGGCTACCTTATATAATTGTGTTTCACTTAACACTAGCCAATAGTCTTTTGTTCTCTTTTACCTTATTCAAGAACTAAGCAGTAGACTAAGTTTTCTATATGATACAGTTTATGAAGAGAGAAATTATGGAATTTGACATATATAGTCTGAAATCCCAAATCATTGCACCAAACGTGTGTTTTGATAGATGATAGATAATATAGAAAGTACAAGGTAGTACATATTTAAACAATATGCATGATTTAATCAATAATGATTAAAAAGCATGTTCCATGTTCATATGTTCTAACATAGGGATACCATGCTTAGCTAAGAATGTATTGACAACCAATGCAGTACAAGCTGGTGTGTTGTCTTGATGAATCCATGACTTCCTCAATTTAGGTTGCTTTATTCTTACTCATTCATGGAGAGTAGTTACAATCTCAAGATAATAATTCTTATTCATGGTTTCACCTAGGTACCAAATTTACATATATAATACCATGGATGTTAAAAAATGTAATCATGACTGAATTTTGATTTGGACATGTAAACTTTTTGCGGTCTGGTGGATGGGGATTCTTCCAGTACATTGATTATCACTTAGTTTCAGGATCATAAGTAAAATACCATAGTTTGTCATATATTCTTACTTTTTCCAAGAGTTTAGGTTCTTTTTTAGCTGATTCAAAATGTCAGCACAAATGTTTATTCGAAAATCTTTCTGTTAAGGTGTGAGATTTTTGGGCACCATTTTTGAACAAACTTTCTTATGTTAAGATGTATGTGCAAAATCTGTCAAACTGATTCTTTGTTGATTCTGATGGTCTCAGTGACAGCACGAGTGCTCCATTGACAGCTTTTCAAATTGCTAATTTTTTCAATGTTCAACCTACCATTGTTAACATTAAAGGTTGTCCTAGATGTGGATCTTTTTCAATCTCTTTTCGTTCTTCTTTGAACTGTTAAAGACCTTTGAACAGTCTCAGAGAAACCTGAGTGTGTGATAAATATTCATCACTATACTCTTGTTTCAACAAAGAATGAGTTTCTGGAGTGGGCTGTCCAAGTTTTACTAAAATCTTCACATTAATGCATTGCTCTTTTAAAACGCTAGGCATTTTCCCGATGGGTGGATATGTGGTCTCTAGGCTTTCACCCCGAGGATCCGGGTTCGATTCCCGGCGAGGGCTTGGCATTTTCATACGCTATTAATCATCCCACCGTCTGCATTAGCCCAAGTGTGCACAATAGTCGGACGTTAAACAAAAAAAAAAAAAAAAAATAGTATTAACAAAAGTCACAGCCTGACTTAGGGGTTGGCAGTCACATCAGTAGCAGGAATGAAGAGAAGGGATGTCGTGACTCAGCAATGTACAAGGTGTGTTCAGAATGTAACGAGAATTTTAATTTTTTGAACAAAATATTTATTCTTCTACATTGATATTGTCGCCTTCAAAATAGTCCCCAGTGAAGATTATGCACTTGTGCCAGCGCTTCTTCCAATTCTCGAAATACTTCTCAAACTCGATCTTTGAGATTGCTTTTAGTTCTTTCAGCGATGCGCTTTTAATGTCATCTATGGCTGTAAAACAACGGCTCTTTAAGGTTTTCTTTATTTTTGGAAATAGGAAAAAGTCACATGGAGCCATGTCTGGTGAATATGGAGGCTGGGGCATCATTACAGTACTATTTTTGGCCAAAAATTCACGAACAAGCAATGAAGTGTGAGCTGGTGCATTATAGTGGTGCAAAAGCCATGAATTGTTTTTCCACAGATCCGGGCATTGGATTGCTTAATGCAAACGACGTTGAACTTGTAGGTAGTACTTCTTACTGACCGTTTCACCTGGTGGCAGGAATTCATGATGCACTATGCCATTAATATCGAAGAATACAGTGAGCATAACCTTCACGTTCGACTGCACTTGTCAAGCCTTTTTCGGTCTTGGCGAGCCAGAATGCCTACACTGGGATGATTGAGCCTTAGTTTCGACGTCATATCCGTAAACCCATATTTCATCACCTGTTGTTATAATACGTTTTAGTAAATCTGCATCGTCGTTGACTTCATTTATTGACTCCTGAGCAACTTCCATTCGCTGCTGTTTTTGTTAAAAATTCAACAATTTTGAAATGAATTTTGCTGACACGCGTTTCATACACAAAACATTGGAAACAATGTCATGACATGAACCAATCGATATGCCAACATCATCAGTGACCTCTCTAATTGTGATTCGGCAATTGTTCATAACCATTTCTTTCACTTTTCCACGTTTTCATTGGTTGTTGATGTGCTGGAGCATCCAGGGCGTTCGTCATCTTCAACGTCTTAACCGCCTTCTTGGAAACGCTTATACCACTCGTAAACTCTTGCTTTACTCATAGCATACTCACCTTATTAACATACTCATAGTCTTTGTTAACATTTCATACACTTTGTTACACTTTATTCCATTTTTTAATGCAAAATTTCATACAAATTCTTTGATCCATTTCTTTTAATAAATGAAAATTTCTGAGTTCATAAAAATACTGAGTTCTTTGATTTCACTCATCGGTAGCTTGGGTATGAGCAGGATTTGCTAAATCTTGTAGCAACCTATCCTCTACTGGAATTGTGATGAAGTGTTGCCCACTACCCTACTTGTTCATTTAAGTAGCCAATTATAATTATAACAATAAATATCACACATTAAAAAAAATCCTACTACACTTGTTCCTACAGCACAGTTGTTATGCTCAGTGACTGAAGTTAAAACGATAATGATTAAGGAAAATCTGACAAGCAGTTATTTCTTGAGTTGTCACCATTACATAAAATCAAAATGAGTTTTTTTCACCATTATTCAGTTTCTGAATCTGCAACATTTTCATTGGCTTGTTTCCATAGGCTTTAAATATTTACCCTACTCACATTCTAATATTATATGGTCATAAAACTTGTAAACGTGCAACATTGTGACACTAACTTTCCAAGTAGCCAGCAGAAGCTTCTTAAATATTTTTGTAATATTTAGTAAAATTAATCTATTAAAATCCATTATAGCCAACAAAAGAAGATGAATCCCATTATATTTGTAATGACATAAACAAATCAAAATATCCAAAACAAGAAATCAATTCATACTACAATTTTTTTTTTTTATTGTAAGCTAACTAAACAATCTATCTATGTAAACACAAAAAGCAAACTGATTACCTCAAACTGATTACCACAAATTGCTTAAAAATGTTTTGTGATCAGCGATTCATTGTGATGAAAATCACATTATTAACATTGATCAAATGGCAAATTAAAATTAATCAAGTTGCATGAATATATGATGGATCTCAGGTAAAACCATTACATGTTCGTAAGGTCCACTATATTGTATTTTACGGACTATAAGGTGCACCTTAATTTTTGAGCAATTAAAAAAAAATTGACAGTTGCGGGACTGGCCGACAGAAGTGAAAACTGAAATATATGAAACCAAATTAATATATATTGATTTATATTTTAATTCATGATTCAAATATTTACTTAAAATTCATTGTAAGGAAGAAGTTCTATAGGGATAATTTATACATTAATTACAAATTCATCTTTTTTAAATTATTTTTTACATTTTTATATTTTTTATTTACTTATAAAACACATGGGCTGCAAAAGCCCAGTACAAATAAAAACAATGTAATTGTATTTATAATATAATTAATGTAAATATATACATTGTAATATTTAAATGTATTAATAAGTACTGATTCATATTTAAAAACAGATATACATAAAATTCAATGTAAGAAATAGGTTCTGTAAATGTAACATTAATTATTAAGTAATATTTTTTATTTATGTACATCAGTCACTAAGTAATCTCTAACATGCTTTGATACTAATAACCCGCACATGTATATACGTATAGCCATATAACATTATACAACGCATGAGTTGTCTGCTGTTTATACTTTCATAGTTCACATACACACTAATACAAATATTACACGTGTACTGCACCCTCGGCAGTCTCGGCATGCCGCAGCTCACAGCTGTGTTGAATTGATGTGTCCTATATAAAGATTTATTCTGACACAAGCTGAACGCTTTTTACCCACCCAAAAAGTGCTAAACGTGCCTGTAGAAGTTTTCACTTCAATAACTTTTTTACCATTTTTATTATTAGGTTGCAAAGCCAGCCTATAAAAAATTTCTTAGTTTATTTTTTTTTTTCCTTACAAAACTACCTACTAACAAAAATATTGTACTGTTACTAATAACACAAATCACTTTCAATTCAAGTTCACTGGAATGGTAGACTGCAATGACACATCATAGGCTAGACAGTGTTCTGGGTTTGTGATGGTGGGGCGGGAGGGAGACAGCAAGCTTGTGAATCCCCGCAACTCATGTTTGTCGCATAGATGCACTGCTGCTGCCAGTTGAATCGAATGTTGCTAGATTGGAATTTTTTAAGACAGGCAGGAATTTTAATCAAATCAAACACTGGACATTTTTGTATTAATTTCAAGTATAAGACACACCTGAATTTTGGAGGCAATTTTTCAAAGAAAAATGTGCGTCTTATAGTCCGTAAAGGTATATAGTCTTGTTCCCACATCTTAAGAATGAAATTCAACAATCCACTACATGTCTGTGAGGGCCATTACAGTCTACTACAAAATCAGAATTTGTAATGGATTCTAGCAATCCATTGCATGTTTGTGTGGCTCTTAAAAGGTATTGACTTGGGACTTTATACAGTACTTTCCTGGTAGCTGAATTGTTTTCCATCTGACCTAGTCAATAAAAATGTTTAAGAATTAATTGGCAAGGGACAAATGGTTTAATGACTACAATAACTTATTATTAAATGATAACGGAAATTTTAAAACTGTAATTTAATAGCTGAAGAAAATTTCCTTTTTGTAGTGTATAGAAGGATATTATGTAAGACATATAATGTAGTGGGTATCACACACAGAGTTTGCAATTTTTGAATTAATATGCCATAGACATAAGAAACACTTGTCAAACTTGAGACATTACAGTTATGTTATGCAAGAAAGTACCATTGAGTCAATTATTTTTATGGTCAATCAAAACAAATGGTGTAATAACAAAAAGAACTTCAATATTTTGGACAGAATCACTTCTTCCAGAATGGAATGTAATTGAAATATGCATTGCCATCTTTTGAATCTTAATCAGCTGTTTATTTGTAAACGGACAACTATGAATGTTTCTTTTGAGCAAAAGGTGAAATGTTGTTTTTGAGTTATTGCTTTTGAAAATGAATATGAAGAAATTAGGTTTTTCCAAAGAACCTAAACAAATGAGGTTACTCCATCAAGAAAATCAGTTCATAAATAGAAAACTATTCTCCTAAGAACTGGATCAGTTCCAAAGAAATACCATAGAAAATGGTGTTTTCTAACAAAAAATGAAGAGCTTGCATGTGCTACTTTACTGAAATCTCCAAACAGGCATAATTTACATAAAAATGTTTATCTGTTACTGAGATACCAAAGTTGTAACTTCTAAGCTGTCAAAAGAAAACAAAATCAATTTAAAAATAATACAGACTGTCAAATGGATTTTCTTTGAAGATAATTGAAATGCTTGATGCAATTGCTGAGTGGTGAAGGAACATGTACAGATCGGAAAGAAGAAGTTACATTTTACCAAAAAGCAGTGGCGTATATACAGAGTATGATCAACGAGTTATAGTCCCTGTATAAACCTGGAAAAATCACAAATAAGGAAAACACCTAATTTATGTTCTTCAGTAAGAATGTTTTTTGTTTGCTATAGCTATGTCAGTAGCACAGTGCAGTTTCAGCATAAAATTTATGTGAAGGGGGATTATATATTCATTTGAGGTTAAGTACTACACTTTGTTCTCTTGTCAGATATAGCCTGTTTGAAAGTTACATTCTGATCATGAGAAAGTAAACATAGTGAATGAACAGTTAAGTAATAGTAATAATAAAATTACTGACACTGCTTTAACTTCCACCAATATATATATATATATATATATATATATATATATATATATATATATATATATATATATATATATATATATAAATATACCCTTAATTGCACCTATGCAATTTGTTCCTCTCCATTACATACCATTATTAAACTTGATTAGCTTTTCTTATTTTTTTTTGGTAAATAATGTACATTTAAACAAAATATGAAGTTTTGTTTTTTCACCATTTAGCACAAGTAAACCTAGTATGCTTATCCCTGCTCACTGGAGCTGATAAGTTACTTATGCTGCAGCTATGCGTAAAACATTCGCCTTATAGTCCTTGAAGGCTTTACTGAGCCTGATACCACAAAAAAAAGAATAATTATTTTTGTTAGATACCACCTAATATTGGAACCTAATATTGTAAAACTAATATTATAGGAGTTTTTGTAACAATATATATTTTGCTACTGAACCGGGGTTTTTTTTTGCTTGTCTGACTGTCCGACTCTTTCTTGTGTTTATTTTCTGTAATATATATGTGTTCTATTTTAATCAATTGATTAAAAAAAGAGAAAAAAAATTAAAAAATTGGGCCTTGCATTTTTACTAAACAATAACATGTAGCATTAAATTTAGATTTTCATGTAAAAAAATCCAGAGGAGGATTCCTGGACCCTGATTTGCTAGGAGGTGACCTCCAATCTCACTGATAGTTTATTTATTCCATGTGAGAATTCCCCCTTAACAAAAGTGTATCTATGACACTGCTGAAAAGGATCTGTAAATAGACAATTGCAATTTTCATAACACACAGAATCAATATGTCTTACACGATGAGAGCTTGAAATCAGATATGGTCAAATATTAACGGGTCATATAGTTCCTCATCTTATCCAGCTAGAGATAAAATGTTTTTTCCAGTAGTATGGAACCCCTTGTCATGATAATGTGGCCAAAAGAGTTTTAGATCGAAATCTTTCCAACTGTGAATTGGTTATATAGCAACAGGAGAAATGCTTTACTATGCTAGTCTTTCATATGGATTAAAAATGGCCTCCAAGATCGCAGCCTGAACTAGATGCAGATTTTTCCTATTAAGACTTCTTGTTGAAAAAAAGTTTAAACTCACTATATAACAACAGTTGATATACTAATGTACTAACAGTACATGAAGTTGATATCCCAGCAATTTTTCAAAACTTCTTATGATTCTTTTGTTTCGTTGTTATAAGTACATAGCTGTTGACGGACAAAGGTCGTCAATTAGACCATTAATATTTATCACTGTTATTTTCTTTTACTTTTATTTTTCTTTATTAAACTTTACACATTTTCATGTATGCAAATTAATAATTTGTAATGATTATACAGAAAATTCATTTTGATGAAAAAGTACCATTATTTTAATATTCTGCCATTTTTTTTTTTTTGATTAGCCCTAAAAAAAATGAAACTAGAGAGTTTTTTTTTATTTATCTATGTAATATAATATTGTTAAGTGTCAAGTCTGTAATCTAAAAGTTTAGAATATTAATTAAAAATAATGACCTCTTCATGGGACATAAGATACATTTTATTATAAATAAGTAAACACAGTAAGCCTTAAATAAGCACCTAAGATCTGGTTAAGTTTAACACTAATCTGTAATTATTTCTGTTCAGGCACTACGCACTTATGAGGAGGGCTTAATACTACTTGATAAAGCATTAAGTATTCCTTTGGAATGCCCAAGCAATCCAGACTTAAATTGGGAAAAGGCATGTATCATGGTACAAAAAATGAAAAAAACAAGGTAAGTGTTTTAAATTTAACATTTATATTATAGTAGCAATATTGCCATATCTTTTTTCTAGTTTAAATGTAATCATATTTAATACTTTAGAAAAATTAATATAGGCCTCTACAACTATTCTTAAGGAATTCAACGGGAGATGATACAAAATGTTTTACAGTGTCATTACATGAAATTAGCACATTACCAAACTGTTTAAGGAAAAAAAAATGAAAATTTGTTAATATTTTCTTCTTATTTTTATGTTTAATATTTATTTTATATATTTGCATTGTTATCATTTGTTAACATTTATATAACATTTTCTTAATTGTTTTTTTAAAAATATTTCTATTGAAATTAGTTGGGTAGCAAAATGTCAAGTAAAATGAAATAAATCATAAGATAAAGTTAAGTAAACAATGTTATCTTCAAATTGTAAAAACAGATTAAAAAATAATTATAAAAAATTGTCAATAAATTAAAAATATATTTACTACATTCAAAATAATATTGATAAGTCAGTAATGTTTCACTGAAAGTAAAACTTATTACCCATGAAAATATTACATTTTGTCCAGTTTTACTTTAGTAAAAACATGTGTAGTGAAACATGTGTTTCTATAAAATAAAATGTCAATAAGATCCAAGCAGGGTAGATAACTTCATAAGAGGCACAGGACACTAAAGAATTAATAAAGTAATAAATGAATAAACATTGGAAGAATTAAGTAGAGAAAATATACGGGAAATAAAAAGTAGAATTTAGTCAAAGATAGAAAGAACAAGTTTGACAAAAACAAGTTGTCAAAAGTAATACAATTCTATTGACCCAGAGAAAAAAAAGAATGTTGGATGATGAAACAAATCCTAACCATTTTTAGTAAGGCATAAATACATTAAGATTAATATTTTATTATTTTTTGGATGTAACAATTCATAATTAAAATAATAGATAAGTTAGGAAACATTCTTATACAAATAATGTATAAACCTAGGCCATTAACATATACATTCATAGGCGAATGACACCATGGCACCAAGCCTAGCTTAAACTTACTTTACTTTCTAAAAATAATAATTTGATCAATGGAAATAACTAAATAACCTTACTAAACCAACATTCTCGAAAAAAAGAACATTCTCATATGCATCAAATGTCAGAATATAGGGCTAAGATATGGATATGCTGGAAATTAATAAACAAAGGAAAATGTATTGGAACAACATTACTAACCCTGAAGAGACAGGCCGAACATGCGCATGGAACGCATACACTACTTAACAAGTTTTGGTGTGAAACAAGAGAGATAGAGATAGGTAATGCGGTCTAACAAGAAATTTAATTATGCAAAAAAAAGGAAAACTAAATCTTCAAAAATAAAATAATTAAAAAAGTACAGGACCTGGACCATCCAGTCAAGCATATCTTGACTTCCGATAATACAACATGCAAGGCTGAGTAAAGTGGAACTTTTTATGTAGGCACCAAAATTTCTGGAGAAAAAAATGATGTGACAAAGTGGTACAGGAGTGTGCTTGTCGGCTGCTAACAAAAATGTTAGTATAGTGATTGAAAGTTATAGTTTATCAAATTTTATTCCAGTATCAGTTAATATTAGTTATGAAGATGCTTGTTAAGTGTTAGTGTGTGTTAATGAATTTTGGAAAATTGGTTATAATTTTCAATTATAACTTAGTTATATTTTTTTCAACATGGATTTCCAATTATCGATTTTAAATTTGAACTCAGCCTAAATCAAAGTAAACAAATTCTAAATATAATGAATACAATTTTGATTTTATTATATTTTCAATATAATTTAATCAAATAATATGAAATTTTTTAATAATACTACATCTAATGAACATTTATATCGAACTGTGAAATTTTCAAAATTATTAATAGAGTTTTCTAAATCTAAATGAACTTGAATGAGACTAGCATGTGAAGCCCCCCCCCTTTAGAATATTGACTTAATAAAACATTTCAAAAACTGATATTCTTTAACTGTGATAGACTCAAGGACCTTTGAACAATTAAAACCCGATTTTGATTACTAGACAATAATAATTTTATGTTTTAGATTAAGATTAAAGTGTTACATATGAAGGTGAATTAGTTATGTCTGGCCCGCTCAGTAGCTGAAAGGATTATCCATTGTTATATGTTGTTTGATTTCATTTATTTTTTAGAACTTTCATAAACAAAACTTGATCGATGAAGACTACAAAATAAATTTCCGATCCCAGATAAGATTTAAGTAAAATTAATGATAATAATGGTATATTTGTATCTTTGGCTATAATTATGAATGTTATATATTAATATAAGTTTAATTAGAATTTATCTAGAGGATAGAAATGAAAGTATTCTCCTTTTCATTGAAACAATTTGATTAAGTGATTTTTATAGATTAAAGCAATTTCTGTTAATTCTGAATTTTATTGTTGTTATTAATATTTGTGTAGCTTTAAGATACATCAATACTTGTTAACATTATCAATAACAATATGTAATGTTGTTATTATCAAATGATAATAATAATAATAATAATAATAATAAAAGTAATAATTATTCAGTTTAATAATCATAATAACAATAAACAATATCAATACAAGTGAAGTGAAATTAATCAAACAGCTTTGTTTTTGTGTGTAAAATTTAGTTAATATTTTTTAAATTTTTTTTTCTTTTTAAATTTTACATGGAGATAAAAATTGTGGTGAAAGGAAACATTAATTACAATCACTGTAATCTCAGAATAGTTTTACATTTCATCGAATGTGCTCCAACGAGAATAATCTACTTTTCAAAAACTATGTCTGTACAGAATATATACAGACATTTATGTCTTACATAAATTACACACAACATATTTAATAGACTATTCGCCTAATCAAAGACAAAATTATACCTTCTTAGAATATTGTTTGCTTGCTTACATCTCCAGTTCAATTTCTATTTTATTAACTAATCTAATGATAAGTTTACAAGTTCAGTATGTATGTGTGTGTGTGTGTGTGTGTGTGTGTGTGTGTGTGTGTGTGTGTGTGTGTGTGTGTGTGTGTGTGTGTGTGTGTGTGTGTGTGTGTGTGTGTGTGTGTGTGTGTGTGTGTGTGTGTGTGTGTGTGTGTGTGTGTGTGTGTGTGTGTGTGTGTGTGTGTGTGTGTGTGTGTGTGTGTGTGTGTGTGTGTGTGTGTGTGTGTGTGTGTGTGTGTGTGTGTGTGTGTGTGTGTGTGTGTGTGTGTGTGTGTGTGTGTGTGTGTGTGTGTGTGTGTGTGTGTGTGTGTGTGTGTGTGTGTGTGTGTGTGTGTGTGTGTGTGTGTGTGTGTGTGTGTGTGTGTGTGTGTGTGTGTGTGTGTGTGTGTGTGTGTGTGTGTGTGTGTGTGTGTGTGTGTGTGTGTGTGTGTGTGTGTGTGTGTGTGTGTGTGTGTGTGTGTGTGTGTGTGTGTGTGTGTGTGTGTGTGTGTGTGTGTGTGTGTGTGTGTGTGTGTGTGTGTGTGTGTGTGTGTGTGTGTGTGTGTGTGTGTGTGTGTGTGTGTGTGTGTGTGTGTGTGTGTGTGTGTGTGTGTGTGTGTGTGTGTGTGTGTGTGTGTGTGTGTGTGTGTGTGTGTGTGTGTGTGTGTGTGTGTGTGTGTGTGTGTGTGTGTGTGTGTGTGTGTGTGTGTGTGTGTGTGTGTGTGTGTGTGTGTGTGTGTGTGTGTGTGTGTGTGTGTGTGTGTGTGTGTGTGTGTGTGTGTGTTTTTGTATAATATAAAAACATGTATATTCCTAACACAATTTCCTGTTATGTTATAAATTAGTAAAAAACTAAAATTTTAAATGATTATATATATAATACATTTTCTTTTATAGATATATCAACAGACAAGTCTAATTCTAGATAAAAATTCATGAGTTGACTAAGGTCTAAAATTGATAAGGTATTGTGTCATAAATATTCTGTCATAAGTATGGTATCAAGTCATCCAGAAATTTCGAAATACTATGGTGAATAGTGTATTTGCAGTGAGCAAACTACTTTAGCGAATGTACTATAGTGAATGTGCACTGAGGGAATGTAATATGCAGTAAAATTAACAACTGTTAATTTATGTGCAGTGCATAAGTTATAATTTACCTTGTAAGTAATTTATTTTTCATTTAGAGAGAAGTGTTGTTCATTTCAAATAACTGGTTAAGGGGAAGGTTATGTTTTAATATTGTAAACTAAAATAAACCTTAAATTTTATGATTCAATTGATTGTAATTTTTTGTTTATTTATTACCAACTTTTCTTTCATACAACATTTAGTTACATAAGTATGTCCTTACCTATAGGGGAATGCCTGTACATAGGTTGGTCCTGCACATACATATATTCATAGACATATTTTTTTATGTGTAAAAATTTATGATTTTAACTACAGTGAGAGTTTGGATGATGTTTTGGGACCCATAGTTAGAACATTCATAAATAAATAGAACCAACATAAATTTATTTAGAACCAACATAAATAAATACAAAGATAAACAAATATTTACAATTTTAGTTGCAGGAGCAGCTTACAAATTTTATTTAGTGTAGACAAGATTTTGCGTATAAATTCTTAGTGTTGTATATAATGCTTACCTGTTATAATGTGGTGGGTGTTTTACAGATCTCTCAACATTAACAAACATAATATACAGTTGTTAGAATTTATATTTTACACTTTTTTTTAATAATCATTATTTTTTATTATTGTTAATTATTTGGAATTATTTTTAATGATTTAATTTATTTTAATTCCAACTGAATTTAAAATTAATGAAATTAATTAATTATAATTAAAATTATAAATTCAAACTTTATGGTAAAAATAATGTTATTTTGACAAATATTTTCTTTAATATATAGAAAACAACTATCAAAGAGATATATACAAAAATATTAATATTTTGTACAACAAATTTTGGGAACACAAATAGTTTGGAATTATATTACAATTTAGCAATTGTATTAAATTTTGTGTAAAAGGTAATTTCTTGGAGCCATTCACAAATAAATAAGTCAGTTCTTCAGGATTTAACCTTGGTTTTGTTTACCTTTTAAATTTCTCTATAGTGTTATTTAACCTAACTCAGTTACATTGCATATAAATGATTGTTCTACAATTTTCTCTGTTTAATGAACAGAGTATTTTTGTCAAAGTGCATTCAATAATATTCTTTCTTTTATCTTGGTGTATTTAAGAATTAAATCTGTAAAAGCCTTTATTATGCCTTGGTTAGGGCTTGGGCCCATTTGTGCTTACACATAGCAACTGCTTCAGTGCTACATTGAACTGAAATCGCAATACTTGAAAAATTGTTGACACTGATATCTTGTAAAACAGCATAAAACCTTATCAGCTTAACATGCTAGATACTATGTGCTAACATTGTATAATATTAATATTAATAACATTAGTATTTATTTTACATTTACTATTATATTTATTAAGAAGACTTGAGGCCTTTGAAATGTGGCTTTATAGGAGAGTGTTAAGGATCTCATGGATAGATAAGAGTGACCAACAGAGTGGATAGATAAGATGGAACAACTGAAGAAAGTCTTAGAGGTGATAAACACCATCAGGAGAAGAAAACTTTAATATCCTGGACATATATCTTGGAGAAATGGAACCAAATACCACCTTCTGAAATCCGTTCTTTAAGGGAAAATCTATGATAAAAGAAGGCCAGGAAGAACAAGGATATTATGGCTTCAAAACTTAAGGATATGGTTCTCAAAAACTACCACAAAACTGTTCAAAACAGCAGTGAACAAAGTTATATCCAGGATGATCATCAATATTCAGAATGAATAGGCATCCAAAAAGAAGAAGATTATATTTAATTAAAATACTCTATTTTGTTTTTTAAATATTGATGGGGGCCTGGCCACTCTGGTTCTTAACTGAGCCACTGTGTTTTAGCAAAAATAATCGGATATTTAAATACAGAGTGTTTACCACTTCAAAAATACTAAATTCCAGGGCTTTTCTAGAAACTTCCATTGTATATAAAAAAAATTCAGGACCATTTCATAAATATTAAGCCTATTTATATTTTGGTTTTCCAGTGCAACCTTCATATTAGTAAACATGTGATTTTTATGTTTTTTTTGCCTTTTTTATGCAAGTATTCTATCTAAATAATAAAAAAATATAAAAAAACACCTAAGTCACCTGGTAGAGTTATACTTTTAGAATTTTTAAACTTGTCTTGTGCACCATATCTGCCACATAACTGAGATTCTAGTCTAGCAAGCTTATAAACTACTGTATAGACTGACTGTATATGTAATAGGCTATTGTAGCCTACCTAGAATTTCTGAGAACAACACTAACTTAACATATATAATGAAACGTCAGTTTTTTATACTGATTAAAACAGTTTTATACTGATTAAAAAAACATCCACAGTCATAGTCCTTTATTCTTTATACGCTTTGTTTTATTATTTTTGGACAAGAAACCTTTGTAATAGTACTTACTTTTAGTAAATTCATTGTAAGGAATTGATAGCTGTAATTTTATTTAGTTTGCCATGATACACATGGGTCTTTCTGTGTGGTATCAAAATTAGTTTAGGTTATTAATGGAATGCTCATATATGGATTGAAGTTTAAAGTGTTAAGCTCACACTCTTCCTACTTAACACTTTCTGTTGGTGTGGAGTTAAGTTCACACTCTTTTATACTGGTATGCACTTTAACATTCAGCGAAAAGGGGTAACTAATTATGTTAAAATAATAATAATATTCAATAATAATAAGAACGTCTATTTATGTAGTTATTAGCCTAAGTACAATATATATTCTAACTGATATGGTGGTACATAAATAAAAATCAATAAAACTACAATTAAGTGGGACGTTTATCAAATTGAGGCAAACAATTTTAATTTAAATTTCATCCATAACTCTAAATGATAAAAAATATCAAATGGTAATTTTTGGGCAATTTTAGGATGTTTTTGGAAAACTCCAGAGTATTTCTAGGGTTTTCAAATATAAAAATTCTTTTTCATACAAGCCTCTTTTTTTATACAGTTCAATATCCAGCAGCTCCCAAACTGAAGTACAGAAGGTGATCAAACATGAAATATGAAGCTCTAAAAATAACATTATATGAGGGCTATCCAGAAAGTCGGTTACGTTTTGGTATTAAAAAAAAACGAAGTACAAGAAAAAATGTTTATTATATACATTTGAAAGTGACACTAAAATACTATTTTTCGACATAGTCGCCATATAAATGTAGACACTTATCATAGTAATGAACCAGTTTTGAAATTCCAGTGTCATAGAATTCTGCCACCTGAGACTTCAGCCAGGTTGTCACACCCTCCCACAGTTCCGCGTCATCAAAACGCTGTGTTGCAAGCCAGGTCTTCATTGCAGGAAACAGGTGGTAATCGCTGGAGGCAAGATCTGGATTGTAAGGTGGATGTGGAAACATCTCCCACTTGAAAACATCCAGGACTTCTTGACTTTCCTCTGCGCTTGTTTTGAATTGATCTTCTTAAATTTTCCAAGGTTTCGCAATACCTTGGAGAGTTTATTGTCGTACCATGTTCTAAATAAATCTCAATTGGTTTATTGTTCTTAGCCAACAAAAACCGTGTCACCAACCGCACTTTACAGGTCGCAGGATTTTCAATAGTGGTGCACATTTCAAACTAGTATTGTACGGGAACGAGCAGCAACAATAAACTCTCATTAGCACGGCTGGATAGCCACTGAACAGATGAACGCTCTGACACTAACATGGCCACGATACCCCTCCCCTAGCATCTATAGAGCAAAACGTAACCGACTTTCTGGATAGCCCTCATACTTTATTAGAAACAACATTAATTTCAGTTTACAAACTAGTACACTTTGAAATAACACCGCAACTGGAAGCAGGGCGATGAGGAAAGCGTGATAAACAACAATATTGATCCTCTACTTTGAGTCTGTTACTATTGTAAAAACTGTGTATGAAATGCATTGTCTTCGTTCTCCGTGTTTTTAATACAAAGGTAGAAGCCTAATTAGTAAACATTTAGAGGCAGGAATCAGCACTAGTAAATATTCAAACACTAATTTGGAACTGATAACATAATTCTAGACACAATTTGCAAATAATTTTTTCTTGGTATTTTAAATGTTGTTTTTTGAAATTCATTTCTTTACTGGTAGATTCCTTGTTAAAGAGATAAGATAAAGATAAAGATAAAGAGTTTGAAATATATTTCTGTTTATCAACAGTCAAAACAATAACACATTTGATTTTTTGGGCTCTGGTAGCTAATATACTACTCAAGGAAAAATATACAATTTTCACTTTATTTTTCATATTCTGAAAGGAGTAAGTCTGTTAACGAAAACTTAAATTAAACTTATATTAACACTTAAAAGCTTAAAAAAGAGGTAATTTTAATGAAATTTGAAAACAGATAGACAGTAGTATAACATTTTTGGTCACATAAGTAACATAAAGATTAACAAATGAATACAACCACTTTCCGTTTTACAAACCGTACTGATTATAATATAATGTAAGATTTAATGCAATGATGAAAAACTGTTTTAAAACTGTTGGATCTGCTACTGTACAACCACAAAAGTTAAAGGTTCTACAAAGCTTTTAGGCACTCCTTTGGGTGTATGTTACACCCACTTGTAACACAAATTATAATTTGAACCAAAATTACAAAATTTTAATGCTTGTAATAAATGTGTTTTTATTGTTACAATTTTTAAATTCATTTCTGAAAATAGGATCATTTAACTTACTAATTACAGAAAAAGTTGAGAAGTTTAAATTGTAATGTAAAAGTTCCTTGAGTCCAAAAAGTGGTTTTAACTTGGATATATATTTATTTGTGTGGGTGTGTATATTTTTGTGTGCATGTGTGTGTATGTATGCACACATATATTGCTAAGTTACAATTAAATTAATTGACAGAATTTGTTAAAGTTTTGCATGTAGGTTGATTTACACATACATGAAAATACTGTTTACGCTGTCAAAAAAGTTTTTTTTTAAAGAAAAACCTTAAAAATTGGATTTTACAAAAAATAATATTTAGCAATACAGACAAATTTGGCTTAAATGCAGTCAGTAAGTACCCAAATAAAATGAATTGGTCTATATCCCTGATTAGGGATTATAGACAAGAAAACATGAAGAATCATTCTAATTTCACAAAACTAGTTAATAAAATTTTGTCATATTTAAAGATTTATAATTCAAGTTTATTTTAAAAAATTGAAATAAAAGTAATTTATAGATACAAAGTAAATAGAAAAAACCCGAATGCTTTTAGGATTTTGTTTTTTTTATTTACTTTCAACCTGTAAATTTCTTTCATTTTAAATTTAGTATTATAACTGGAGTAATGATTCTTTATTATTGACCAGAATTTAATGTGATGAACTGATCTTTGAGAGATTTGACTAATTTTTTAGTTTCTTAATTGGCAAATTCTAAACCAAATTTTGGTTGGAAATTATTGATTATGAAAAAAATAGTTAATTTTAAAATTATTACATTAAATCTTATTACAGGAAAGAAGTTCTAATTCGCATAGCCGATTCCCAAGTCACAAGACCACAAGATCTAATGACAGAAGCTCCACCTTCATATGAAGAAGCGATTGCTTCTTCACCTTCTCTGACACCAACTGCAACACCTTCATTGACGCCTAGTTGTTCACAAGTCTATTCTCACTCTACCCTATCTCCTTCAAGTCCTCCTCTTACATATTCTGAGTTGGGAGAGGCTTTAAGAAATCTTAAAGTTGAAACAAGCACACAGTCAGCTGAAGTTATATTTACCTTTAACAATGTTAGAATTTATTTTATCTCCCCAAATGGCCATGTTAGTGCACCTTCAGAACCAAACCAACTAAGGATATTACAGCTTGAAGGTATGTTTTAGGAAACAGTCTTGATTAAGATTTCAAAGTTATTACATTTGCTTTTCTTTTTTTATTTATGTTTACTTTATAAATGTGTTATAGGAAAAACATAATATCTGCAAAAACCTGTACTGGAGATGTTTGAACTTTTACACATTTTTATCGTAGCTTCTTTTTTTTTAAATGTCAGTAATTTAGGCAATACAGAATAATACATAATTAATTTGAATTTTTCATCAATGTATGAAAATACTTCAATCTTTTTCAATAAGTAATAAAAGTGTTATCGGGTATCCCACAAAGGGGTTACTATTTTTGAATTAAGGTCCAGACGTATGGAACATTATAAACTTGACACTTTGTATAGAGTTATGTTACATATAGATATATAAAAAATAACATTGTTTCATTTTTTTAAAGTTTAACAGATTGCAGTGCACATTTTAACTGTATCTGTTATGTAAGTATGATTTGACCTAATTTTATAGTGTTATAGCAAAATAAGCTATTAAATTGCTGCTATTATTTATAAAGTTGTTTTTTTTTAAACTTTATCAACTTAACATTATAACTTGTATAACTACTTGTATTATAAACTTTTATCAACTTGGTGCCTGTTAGGCCATATAAAGTGCATAAAAACATCATCCTGTAGTCCTCTGATAATCTGTGTATATTATTTTGGCAAAAAGAATTATTGGAATTTTATAAACAAAACTTTTAGTTGTGTTTGCAAACAATTTAATCTGACCATTAATTTTAATGAAATGGTTTACTTTCTTGTATACATGAGTATGTATTTAATAAATGAAGGGTTTTGTTTTGTTGAGACAGACATGCCATAACATAACAGAAAAACATGTCTTTTTCAAAAAAGAAGTTAAGAAAATAATATTGATAAGATTAATGGTGTTTTTGTTTCATAGTCTTAACTTACATATATGCTCAATTTAAATCTAGATAAAAAATGTCTAGAACATGACATGTTTTAAAAATTGCAATTATATAAATGCTGGCCTTGAATAAAAGATCTTTTTCACAAAATAGCTGTAATACTTATATAGTAAAGATGCCTTATAGTTTTAATGAAATATATAACTTATATCCAAAAATACTTTTTATTAAATTAATAAATGAAAATTTAATGAAATATAATTGAATTTTTAAAAGTAAATTTATCTACAAATGTATACAAAATAAATTAAATAATGAAAATTTCTTTTTTATTTAGAAATATTGTTAGTAAAGTGTAAGTAACTTTGATATTTTGATATAGATGGAGGAGAGCAAGGTGTGCCTAAGTTCTTCTTACAAGTTGGTGATTGGTTTTATCCCCTTGTACCTGATGTGTCACCATGCTTTAGATCAGAATATGGTGCTTTTATACTGCCTGATCTACATTCACCTATTGAAGGTAATAATAAATACAGAAGAAACTTGCTTAACAAAGGTAGTTAGGACCGAGGGCAGGTAATCAAAAACTCTGATAATCTGTATATGAAACAAAAGTAGGTGTTTGACATTATAAACAACAAAAACAAATATTGAAAGAAACAATTTAATCTTGTAATATAGATTAGCATTAATGTGACCAATATTTAGCAACAAATTATTTATATAAAAAGTAACGTTAATTATGAAAAAGGTAAATAAGTTGTAGAATTGTGTCATACATCATTTAATCTACTAAAACTTCAAGTATTATTCACAAATGTTCAATGTAGGCACCTTGTATAAAAAAGCAGGTGTCCTGTCTGCTCTAATCTAAATCCTGTGAATCATGTCTCGATCTAGTGTAATTGCCGCTATACATTTTCCGGCTATTGTTCACCTTATTTTTACTTGAATGTAATTAAATCATGATTTCAGGTTCAGCAGTAGGCTTAATCTTACCCCCTGAGTCGGATGAATCAATGTATGACTTCCTGACAGATGTGCTGCAAGGGATTGTAACCAAAGAACCTGTGCCTCCACCACGAACAAAAACTAAAAGAGAAACTGGTTTTAGTGGGTCTATTTCTAGAGGATTGGTGTCAGGTAGAATAATGCATTATAAACCTAATAAGCAAACTTGGCTAAGTTTAATAAGTGGTTAAAGCTATTAAAAAGTTAATGGCACAATTTTCACTTGCAATATGTATTTTTAATTTTTAAATTACCAACAAAAAAATTAACACAAAATATAAAAAATATGTTTTCTTAAAAACAACTTTTAGTATTTTTAGTGTATTTAGTTTTTATCTCTATTTTGGAGTTATTCAAATTTGAATTTATATTTGAGCGCTATCTTTAAAGTAATGTTACGGTAGGGTATTCTTAGACATGAGATGAGCACAGTCATTTTGATAGTGATGAGCTTCTTCCCATTGTTATGCATCTAGCTATGAAAGTTTCAGGTTGTTGCTTTTGCTCTGTTCATAGTAACTTTAAACTTTTTGCTGAATTCAAAATTTCACTAGTTGTGAAATGCGATTGTGTGAATTGTTGTGACACGAACTGGTGGAGAAAATAAGTAACAAGATTCATGATAATATAGTTTGTGTTTGAGTTCTGTGAAATTTTATGGTGCTTACTGCACAAAGTCCAAAAGTTAGACACTTTTTTGTCTAAGATGGGTTCAAAAAATTTCTACAGACGAATACAAAACAGCAAATTTTTGAACAGAAAATCAGTCAATGACGTAGGAACATGCTTTACACCAACCAGTTCACACAAAAAAAAAACAACAAAAAACAAAATGAAAATATTTGTTGCAAACATTGAAAGAAAACTGATGGCTTAATATTATTGGAGATAAAAGCAGGGATGTGTTCTACTGAGGTTAGTTCACTTTTTGCAACATGGTTTTGTTAATCTGGCAATCTTCTGATCTGATATATGCTGGATTACTGGAAACTCTGAAGTTGTATTGAGCAATTTAAAACAAAGGAAATCTTAGGATAATAGTCCTACTTTTCATGATGTCTGTCCACATTCAGCCAATTTAACTCGGGGCTCTTACAGAGCTTTTGTTGGGATATTTTCAACTACCTGCCTGTAACCCAAATCTCATGTCCAGAGACTACTACTTTTCTCACATGAAGTCCTGGTTGGCACAGCAGCACTTTTGTAATGATGATGTTGCAGAACTTCAAGCAGGCATGAATAAATAGTTGAAGTCACAGACTGAAAATTTTGAACTAGAGAAGTATGTTCATTACCCAACTCTTTTAGAAAATAAAAATATCTTAGGATAGTATTTTATTAATTTCCCTTCAAATTTACCATTGTGAATTTTTCACCTGATCTTATTATCAAAATAAATACTTGATATCATGTATTTATAAATACTTAAAATGGTATTAAATAAAAATATCTAGATATATTTTTCTGTCTAAATAATTTTTATAAATAGGTGTTCTGTCTAAATAATGTTTACAAAAATTAACATCTGCTGTCTAAGGCCTTCTGATAATTTATAATTTCTTTCATCAAAGGCATTGATATTATTTGTAAGATTTAAATTTACATAAATATTTTGTTTTCGCTGAACTTACCAACATTTAATTAAAAAGATGCAACTCATCCGTGACATCATTATAGCAGGTGGCAAATGAAAGAACCAATATCATAGGACATTGTATATTGTCACACAAGCAGGCCTTTTGTTATTGAAATGATTATCTTTTTATTTCCATGAATTTGACTTCAATGTGTGAAACATGTGTGTACAGAGAAGTATGTTGTGGCTTTATTATTGTCTTTTGATTTTACTTTGAATTAATAAAACAAAGAAATCAGTGTAGGTCATTTTATTATATTGTGTGTATAGAAATAAATATTAAAAATCTGTGATATAAATTTGAATTATGCATGAATAGGAATATTGAAAGTATTAACAGTTTAAATATAAAAGCAGTATCTAAGGTTTTTCCTTTGGTAACTCCCTGGGAAATTAAAATACATGGAGCTCATTACAGGAATCAATAATATATATAACATGGGATGTGCAATAAGGCTGGGTTAAAAAAAATATTTTAAGGGGTTTAAACCCCTTAAAATGGTGTCTCTTTGTAAAAAGAAAAACACGAAAACCTCAATACCATTTTGTCAAGCTTTGTTTGATTTTCATGGAAGTTCTGCTTAACGCATTTAAGTAAAACCTATTTTTAGTAGTTATACACACATTGAAACAGTACTGAACAATCTTAAAACATGGAAAACATAAATTGCGGAAGTTAAAAAATCAAGGTTTCGCTGTTTAGTAAAATTATCCTAAATTTTGTTTAATTAAAAAAAAGATCTAATAAAATGTATTATTTTTTTGTGTTTTGTCCAGAGTTCATTATTGTAAGATAGCAACCAAAAGTATTTGTTTCAGAAACATTACAGGTTTGATTTTAATTAAATGTAACTATAATTTTTAAATCATTTATGGGAAATTTGATTTGTGTGTGTGTGCACATTTATATTTTTACATCATCAGCTGCCATAAAACTTATTATAAAGTCTGTTTGTATTATAGACTTATGTATTATTTGTCTTCTTACTTAAACACCAAACTAAAAATCTATATATTCCCCTTCATTAAATTCAAGTTTAACAATTCATAATTTGGAAGTTAGGAAAAGTTACTGATAGGTTATGAACCAAGGCAATAACCGACAACAGTCCAAAATGCTGATGTCATGGCACATAACCTAGTGTAAATATGTATTTTTTTAAATATGATCTAACCAACAAGGAATAACAAAATTACTTATAAAAACATTTGTAAATACATTGAGTATCAAAATTAATAAATAGAAAAGGGATGTGACACATTGAATATACAAGGTAAGAAATCTCGAATTTTGTAATGTAACATGCTAATAAACTGGCGGAGCATGTGCACAAAGGCATGCTTGTTGCATCAACGAATTTGGTGGTGCAAGAAAGAGGGAGATAGTGAATCTGCATGACAACAAACAGAAGAATAAAAGAAAAAAGAAATTATCCATCAAAAATAAAAAAAATAACTAGCATATTTAATTCTAATAACAGACCTTCTCTAAATCCATTATAAAGTTAATTTTGCAGAATTAAAAGCCCATGACATGGTTTTAAAGGTATAATTTGACATCCATTTACACATTTCGAAGGCAGTGAAAACTAGCAATTCAGCTTCTTTTGAAAGGACATTTAGAGGAATCGCATCCCAGACACTGACGAGTGCAGACATCTCTGGTACAGTCAGAGTTATTAAATTTATCTTTAAATACAGTAAAAGTTAAATAAGTTTAAAATAATGAATCAAATAAGTTGCCTCCAAATAGTGAAAAATATAATAGTGATCAACTGATATTTATCTTGAATAAGTAAAGTATTCTGGTGAGATCTAACCATACTTGTACTATTTAAAGTGAACTTTGAAATTTTGAATATCTTGAAATTGTAATTTATCATAAAAGCCAAAATCTATTAAATTTAGACAAAAATATAAATTACACATTTTGACATTGATTAAGCCCACAGCCAGATTTAGATTCTGAAATAACAATAACAATAACAATAAAGATATTCAGTGAATATCCAAAACATTCAATTATTATTTTATTGAATAGTCAATATTAATTTTAGTTTAAAATTTAACTTGAATGAGGTCTGCTTGATCATCCAATCCCAAGAATAGACTAAATAATAGTATTGCCTAAATTTGTGTTTTTAAAAGTAATAAGCGTGACAAAAACTCGTTTACCTTTTCAACAAGAAAACTATTTAGTTAAATAATATATTAGAATTAGAGAATATAGAATTAGAATATACAGAATTAGAGATATATGTTAGAATAAGGGTTGTCTGTTATTTTAGAATAAGGATTGTTATTGTTTTATTATGAAATATTATTCCATTCTCATAGATGTGGATGTATCACGAAGTTCTTGCATATGTATCAGAATTAATGTAACCATAATTTGAATTTGCATATGTTTATTTTTTGAAAATCTAATTATCATTTATGTTTAAAGTTTTATATTATTTTAATTTCTAAATATCTAAATATCTCAATTGATAGATAAAGCCATTTTGTTTTGTAAACAATCAATTTTTTTGTTTATTTATTTACATTTCTCAAGGTAATTAAGAAACCTAATTTTTCCACAGTACTGTTGATACAACTTTTTAAATGTCATTTGAAAAAGTGTATAAAATGTATTTGTTATTAAATTTTTCTAGTAATTTCTTTGGTTGTAATAAATTACTGATGATTATTTTAGGAAATATTAAATTAAAATATAAGAGATTAAAATGAAATATATTCATTTTTATTAAAAAGTGTATTAATTTTTTTTTTTTTTTGTCAGGGGCTCAGTATATATCCACAGGGTTAGTGAAAGGAGCAGAAAAAGCAGGTCAGTTGATGAATTCAACAACTCCTAAAATTAAATCCAAGCTTCAGCCTGAACCAGCACCTCGAGACTTACCTCCTGGTGTAAAGAAAAGTGTGAAGGTTGCTAGGGATGTTACTGACACAGCTGCTAATGTTACAGGATATGTTGGTAAGAAAAGCTTTGTACCACCTGTGTGGAATCTGCCATTGGAAATCATAAAGTTTAATGAGAATTAACTTACACAATTTAAAAATCTTATATACATGCATTAAGTCCAGTGCATTAAGTCCCTTGGTTAATGCACATGATTTCAGAAATTTGTGTTATTGGAAGTAAAATTTGTATTCGCAGTGGTTGTTTGAAAAGTTCATAACTCAAAAAACACATTGTTCAGTGCATGGAATTCAAACAATTTATTTGTAAGGAAAACATTGAATTAAGGTTTTTAAAATATATATATATAAAGAATTAATTGAATTTTTAAAATATAATTTATTTAGAGAAGGTTATATTTTAAGAAACTTCATACAGAAATCCATCGCTAACAACAGACTCACCAATCGTAGATTTCATGCTTAAGTAACCTTTTTTTCTCATATATGGTACTATAAAATACATTTATAAGCTATAAATTTTACAACTATAAAATACATTTATAAGCTATAAATTTTACAACTATAAAATACATTTGATAAATTGTACTCACTAAGATGACATACAGTCAGGTTCTTAGAATAGTAATGCCTACAAACTTACAATTTCATCCTTCCTTTCTGCATGAGTCAGTTGAAGGAATTTTTGAAGTGAAAACTTTTTGGTGATGTTGTGCACTTTTTTTGGATTGGCAAAAAGCATTGAACTCGCATCAGATTTTATAGCGACACTGTCACTGCTACCATGAGATATACATATGTATACTGTGTATAGTATATAAAATAGTATAGAATGTACGCGTATATACTATATATTGTTGAGCACTTTTTGGATGGGCAAAAACCATTGAACTTGCGTCAGATTTTATAGCGACACCTTCACCGTTACCATGAGATATATAATGTATATATATATATATATATATATATATATATATGTGTAAATAGTATAGGACGCACGCCACACACATATACTGTATATATCCTTTCATATAAAAGTATGGTATATATGTATATACGAGGGTTGTCCGTAAAGTAAGGTTCCCAAGGTGCTATAGTTGCTGTGAATATTGTTACGCTTGATTCGGTGACCTTGGCTTGCAGCTTGGTTCCTTCGCTACCAATCTCCACTCTGTGAGAGCTCTGCAATGCTCAATCTTGGCTTGGTAATAATGGAATTGCCTCTTCAGTCTCCTGCCAGGTGCGAATTACGCTCTGTGATTCGTTTTTTGTGTGAAAAAAAAAAAACTGTGCTGGTGAACATTCATATCCAACTGTGTGAAGTCTACAGAGAAAAATGTATGAGCATACAACACGTGCGCAAATGGTGCAGAGAATTCAAAGACGGACTTTCATGATGAACAGCGTTCTGAACGTCTTTCTTATGCAACCATCTGTTTTAGACGAAATGATTGCATAAGTGGAAGAAGCAAGGGTGACTGTTTGGGAGCCCTCCGAGATGATCGTTGATGTCAGAAAGACTTGCATTGATAAAATTTTGACAGACTATTTAGGGTATAGCAAAATTTGTCTGCAAAGTGGGTCCCAAGAGAGCTTACAGCAGACCACAAACGGCAACAGATTGATGCAGCCCGCAAATTTCTTCAGGCTTACGAAACCAATGGCCAGAAATTCCTGGACTCCATTGTTACTGGTTATGAAACCTGGGTACACTATACTATATTGGAAACGAAAGAACAATCACATCAGTGGAAACATCCAGAGTTGCCGAAGCCGCGGAAGTTCAAACAAAAACTGTCTGCCGGCAAAGTCATGGTGAGCGTGTTTTGGCACAGGTAGGGGTTATTGTTGTGCAAATTCTGGATACTGGCACAACAATCAGTGCTGATCGTTACTGTGAGATGTTAAGGAACCTTTGTAGTGCGATTCAAAACCAGAAGAGAGGCATGCTCACGAATAGAGTCTGTTTCCATCAAGACAATGTTCGTCTGCATGATGCCCGGTAACAACAGGTCTCATCAACCAATTTGGATGGTATACTGTCACACATCCGTCACTACAGTCCAGACTTAGCCCCAAGTGACTACCATCTCTTCCCTAATTTGAAGAAACATGTAGGTGGGACGCATTTCAGTACCAGAGAAAAGCTGAAAGAAAAAGTTTTAAACTATCTTTGCGGCGTGGCAAGAGAGTTTCCTGGCTCAGGCATATAAAAGATTGTTTACCATATGCAAAAATTCATCAATCTCAACTGCGATTATGTCGAAAAATAGAAAAAAGTTCAAGCTTTCCAAAAATATGTTATTCAATGCAAATAAACATGTTTTTCATTGTGAAAATTATTGGGAACCTTATTTTACAGACAACACTAGTATATACATAGTACGAATCATACTGGCTACTGGCATTTGTCTCTTTCTAGTTCTCTATCTACGTTTATATGTGCTTTTCCTACAGTATATATGTAATTCACAAAGTATAAAGAGCACGGGTTTTTATATAGACTGTTAATATTCTTCTTTTTGTTTTCAAAATCTTCAAATAAACAATAAGGGAGAATAAATTGTTTTAGTCAGATGAATACAATTAAATGAATATTATATTTTACCATATAAATGATAGTACTTTCTACTGATAAATAAAACAATTCGTGCGAAATTATTCCCTAAACTTTCTAAAATATTCAAAAATGCACAACGTTATTGTTCAAGTTTTCACTGTTGTCGGCACTCCCGGAGAGCAGCCCACAGTTTTTTTAACTACTACATCAGAAATTCTTTTTGAAATCTCATTGATGACGTCATTATCAAAAGTAGGTTTGTCCACCTCACATGACATTTTTTTGGCAAAGCATTTTTTAAAAAATGAATCGAATGAATGCAATTTTTATCTGTGATTCTTCAATTTCTTGCTTCAGTTCTGTCATCTTCTGTTTTTGATTTCTTGCATTTCATGTAAGAGTGAATCTGTAGTGTGTTAAGAATTTGCTTATCATTATCCACTCTGTACTGTAAAATATCCAATTTATGTGTGATATTTATTTTTCATGCTTTCTTAAGCTGATTGAGATAATATACACCTTCTGGTATAAGTTTATATCAAATTTCCTTATTTCAAAAATTGTATTTTCTTAAACATTTGTATGTGATGTATTATAGAAAAATAATCTTATATTTAATTCTTCTAAGTGCATTTACAGTCTATCCAAACAATAGCTGTTATAATAGTCTTTATTCCAGAATGTATTACAGAACTTGAATCTTTCTGGACAATATTAGGCTGATTTTACAGGACTCAACTCTACATAGTCATTATTGTAACTGTGTAATATGTATAAACTTTTAAAATTTTTGAACTTTGTAGTAAACTAATTAAAAGTCGTAGTAAATTTATCATACTAAATCATCATTTAGTAAATTGATAAAAGAATTATAAACACTATATCTTATGTTTATACACTGTAAACTCGTAACAGTTGGCCACAAATTTTTGTTGTTGGAGACTGTCTTGAACAGGCTAGCTACCCTCAATGCTGGTCTTCTTTGAACCACTGCTAACTTCTCTTGTAACATTTCTTTTTTGCAGCTTCTGTCAAGATCTCGCATACATACACGGAACTACATGAGTGTCAAAACAATTGTCTTCTGGAAGCAGTTGGTTTTATTGGATAATAAAGATTTGAACTTAAAATAAAATTTAAAAAAACTATTACTTTGTATTAAAATAATTATTTTGGTATTAATGCATTTAATAGCAAAATAATTAACTTTGTGGACATTTTAATTTTAGCAGGCAAAGTGGGCTCAGCTACAATGGCATTAGGCAGATACCTAGCACCACATATACAGCGTGGTGGCACCAAGATACTTAAAAAGGCTGGAGTAGCTGAGGAGAAGGCATCAGAACAAGTAGGAGGAGTGCTGACAGTGGCTGCAGGAGCTGTTGAGGGGTTTGCCACTGTTTACACTGGCCTCGAACATGCTGCTGCTATCTTAGGCACTAGCCTCACCAACAACACAGTCGAAATTGTTCGCCATAAGTAAGTAAATCTAATTTCTTCAAATAAATTTTATCATAAGAATTGAACTATTTGAATTATTATATTGAATTATTGAAAACATTATTATTGCACAAATGTTTTCTGTAAGTATTATATCATGTATAAAATTAAAGAAACAATTGGTAAGAGTTTGTATAATTAAAAGATGTTGATGTATTCTCACAAAAATCTGTTTTCTAACAAATTTTTATTAATTTATTAGTTAATTTTTTATATAGTCTCAAATGAACTTGACTCTCAATAAGGACTTGACTCTCTGAACTTGATGGGACAAAGACTCTTTTGGATAAACAAAATTTTGAATAAGCAGAAAGGCCAAAAAAATCACGGTTGCTAGGGACTGAGACAAATAATGTTGTCATATGTTACTGTGAAGCGGTTTTAATGTCCAATGCGTGTAAGCGTGATTTCTAATTTATAACCACAGTTGTTTTGCCACAGAAAGTACAAAGGAAACATTTATTTAACAAGACTATAAAACCAGACTTGGTGTTGCAGTACACTATGTGAGATAGCAGCAGAAAGTCTCATCAAATACTGTGTTTGATCTCTAACATTCCTAAAATTTCCATACACTATCTAAGGTCAAATGATTAATTTTTTCCCTAAAATTTTATTTCATTCATGACCATGTTCATTGATTTCATTTCCTTTTTCTCAGATTCCGTTGGATGTTTCATGTTCCTTTGAGTTCTATGATTTCAGAAAATAACAAAACCAGATTGAATGTTTACTCTATCTACAGAAATGTTGTTCTATGTAAAACACTGTGGTAAAATTGTGCTTCTAATTTTTTCCTGTAACTACAACTTTCTTTAATTAACTATTTAAGGCCTAATATAAATAATGAAACTAAAGATAGAAATTTGTTAAATAAAGGTAAGAAGAAATAACAATTTACAAAAGAAAGATGATATAGATTTCTTTTTTATAAGTTAACAATAAATAGGATTAAGTAACCATCTGTTTGAAATTTGAATTTTAAATTCTAATTTACCTTTTATTTATGACAATTTTTGTTATTGCGTACTACTTTAGAATGCACTACTTTAGAAAAGAGCATGTTTTATTGTTTGAAGTATTTTTTGGTTTTTAGATATCCAAAGAATAAAACACAATGAGCTGTGTCACTGTTTTTACAAGAATATTTTGGATACCTTTTCATCAGGTAGAATTCAATAACATTCAAAGCTTTTGTCAGATGTGAGCAATATAATACTTCTTGTTTCTTAAATTTGTGTTTGGGTATACACATATATGTATAAGCTATGATTTATAATGGGAAGCTTTGTTGGTTTTTTCACAACTTGGTGTACAGAGGTTCAGCATAGTAGTTACTGGCTTTTTCCTTAAGAAAGGATGAATGGAGTATCTCTGCACTTTTCGTTAAATTTCTTAAATATATAATTTAATATAAATAAAAAATTTTATAATTGTATTAGGGAATGCAAACAATATGTAATAAAATTATAATATTATTGTTACTCTCTTGTACTTTGTTAATTAGAATAGTTTAGATTGATAATAATTTTCTCAAATGCACTTAAAGAACAAAAAGAATTATGATTATGACTTATTTTCTTCCGTCTACTGGTCTTTTTTACTTACCTCGTAAAGACTACTGCGGTTTTGAAACCTTACCGTTTCATCTTCAAGTCGTAATACAAAATGTCAAATACCTCTGTAACTTTTAATTAATACCTTTTGTAAATACCTTAACCCCAATTAATATCATGAATGAATTGCAGGCACAAGTTAATAAGAAAAAAAATATTTAAAAAAGTTACACACTCAATGAAAATTAATGACTTGTTAAAAACCCAAACAAACATAAAGACTATAAAACGTAACCATAATTTTTATCCTAGAGTCATGAAGAAGACTAATGTTGTTTTTACAGAGGATGAATTAAATGCTTGGTGACACTGAGTTGATACATACTGAAGCTGCAATCAAAACGATGAAAACCAGTGAATTGAGAGATACAACCAGTCATAGTGGCAAATAAAAGTTTTAAAAAACCTATGTTCAGTTTAAAATATGGCACGAGTCGGACGTAGTGTTTTGGCCAAACCAAATTTTATTGTTGTGCATTTTAGTAAAAGTTGTGTAATTGTGTTTAGTATTTGTGACACATGTTGTCAATGTTTTGTTAACTTTGTGAAGGCTTCAACAGAGGGATATGACATATTGTATTACGGCCTGAAGATGAAATAGTGAGGTTTCAAAACCAGGTATTTACAAAGTAAGTAAATAAGACCACCAGACGGACAAAATAGGTCATAATCCTAATTATTTAAATATGTGGTCCAGTAGCTATGTTGCAGTAATGAAAAACATAAAGAACATTAAACACAACATGATATGTCTTTAATTAATCAATAGGTTATTACTCACTATGGAAAAACTGACTAAAACAGTTGTTAACTTGTTGAAGATGTCTCATCAGGCGGAGGTTGGCTAGAGTGCAGGGTTCCCAAATTAAATAATGGTTATTTCCAATTTACATTATATCATGATGTCTTCCATTCTTTGAACTACTAGTCTTCACTACTAGTCAGCTGGTTTTTTTATGTGTGTTTATTTTGGTTGTGTGAGTGCTCCTAATCTAATTGGAAAAGTATTAATTATAGTGTATTAATTAGTGTATCGACTGTATTTGAAACGTTTATTGTCTTGGTCTATGGCTGGTTGCAGCATCTTGTTATTGTCTGTTTATATTTTACACGATTTTGTTATTTTGTTGTTGATTATAACAGTGAATTATATTGAATATAGATTATGCTGTAGTTAGTTACACACCATTTTTTTGTAGGGAGGAGTCTAAAAGACATTTGGTCCAGGCCACCAAATATCTTTGGGTGGCTGCCAATCACCACAGTTGAGTAAAAGCCATCATTGCAACGTTCACAATTGACATCATGAGCGATAATTTGTAGTAGGTGGAGCAAAACATGATTGTTTATCAGTAAAACAAAAATGTGACCCTTTTCAGTACGTGCATTGCTCAGCAATGAAGAAAAATTATTTTTTGTAGTTATGTGGTTAGTGTACTTTTATAGTATAGTATGTATTGTGCACTAATAATTGTTTATACTTTTATTAAGTCATTTGCTTTTATTATTTCTCTAAAATTTTAATTCCAATCCTCACTGGCAGGGCAGCGGATGCTCACTGGTGCTCTAGTACATTTTGTATGTGATTTACTTTTAACCTCCATCACACTACCAGTGTAGCACTACCAGTGCATCACTATCTAGGATGCAGTGCTGCCATACTGCACCAAGAGCAGTCCTGCAACAGTAGCTTAGTAGTGTATACATTGAAAATGGCTTTTTCCCTACATAATAAAAGTTTTTGTTGGCATTTCCATGGTGTACAAGCCTTCAGGTTTCTAGCTGCTAAATTTAATACCATATCAAACTAGTCACACAATATTTTCTAAATAGATCTTCATCTTGTTTCAGATCTTTGTAAATGCCATGCATTTATTTCATTTGTTGTTTCAGTGTTGTAGCTAATAACAAGTAACATTCATTTCTTATGAAATTTGTATTAATTTATACTTATTAATAGTTGATGACAAGATCATCGTATTGTCTAAAAACAGTTTCTACTACATTTGAAACTAAACAAATGATTGCAAGACATGTTGCTGCCACCGCTGAGGAAAAAATTACTACTCACTGCCCTGTTGGTGCCACCAGTGCTGCTCCAGTTTAGCAGTGGCAGCACACTGCCTTAGAGGCGAGGATCAAAACTGTACCTTAAGAGTTATATTAAAAAAAAAAAAATGAAAGTACAGTAATACTTAAATATGTTCTGTATTCTTAATTCTTAATAATAGTTTTTTGATGGTTAATAGAAACTGACGCTTAATCATCACTGTATTTGTATTCCCTATTATTATTATTATTTTTTTTTTTTATAAAGGCGTTAAGCACATTATCGCCTAAACACAACTACTAACGAAACAAAAGGGACAATAAAACTTAACATTACTTACAAACTAGATAACATTTATAACAAGAATAAATAATTTAAAATCAAAACAATATAAAGGTGGACTGTAAAGTGGTCCTAATCAAACAGAAAAATAATAAATATTATGAAACAATAAAATTACCTAAAACTAGTTAACAATAATATAAACTATAAAAAAATATATGAATACTAGGGATAAAAATAAAATTAAATATATTGATATATATGCAAGTGCCTCAGAAAGGCCAAAACGCGATGAATGATTGATGAATTGTATACCAAGATCGCCTGCATACAGTTTCCTAATCCATATAATGTACGCATGTTTCTCAAATAATCGCAGTCTAAGAGAAAGTGTTTGACTGTGATGGTTTCTCCACAGAGTTGGCATATAGGTGGCTCCCCTCCCTATTATAAACTCTATGTCATTAAGAGTGTAGTTATTATAACTACATAGTCATATGTTTTCCCTTGTGTACTTAATATAACTTAACATGCACTTGTTTAACCATTTTTTTCATAAATATTTTATGGTTTTGGGGACTATTTCCCAATGTGCACACTGCATAATATTTATAGTTATCCTGAATTGCTTAAGTAACCTATGTACTTATTCTAAGTACTGATGTAGAACATATCTTCTACAAACAAAGCTACAAATAAGAAATATTATATATTACTAATGAACTGTGTTAATGTAATTGTCATGGAAACTAACGTAAGCCTACATAAACTAATGTAAATTTATTTTTACATCAACAAATTTTATGCTCTCCACGAAATATTCACAGGGTGACAACCTTTCGAAACATCCTTTGCATGATGTCCATCCACATGACATGTCTATCAAGTATAGATATCTAAAATTATAAATATAAACTAAAGTATTTTTTTTGTACAAGACTTAAGATGAAGGCGGCCAGATTACTAATATAGTGAAATTATTGTACTGTAATAGTTAAAAACAATTTTGAAAACTAAGACCATTTTTTAAAATATTATGTGCAAATAAAAGAATATTGTTATTATTTTTTCAAAGGATACTTTTTGATTTTATAGATAGGGACACTGGGACATACCCTGGTGTGCCAGTAGGACAGCAAAGGCTTGATTGATTTAAATACCTTAAGAGTAAAACAATAATGAAAAGTCTATTGGCAGATATTTCATCACCTTTACAACACCATCTAAATTATATGGCATAGTTTTATTCCCAATAACATTATAATTGTTAAGGAACCCCTGTTGTAATTGTGATGTTAACTCATTGTAGAAAGTACTTCAATATTGTGATTTCAGACAAATACTTGTACAACATGGTGGTGGCACTACCCATCCACTTGTATAAAAATAATAAGATAATTTTTGTTAAGCAATTATTTAAATATTTGTTTTGTTTCAGTCCACCATTAACAATAACGTGAGGCAAAATAATGATGATAGCTGCTACATTGTTTTCAGATATTAAATTGTTGTAACTGAACATGTTTCAAAACATGACTACTGTTGGTAATAGTAACAGTAACATCATTACAAGTATTTTATGCTATTTGTTTTTATAAGAATAACAACACTTTCTCATTGCATTTTACAATTTTTATATTAATTATAATATAATAAATAAATAAATTATTATAAATGCAATGAGATCATTTTTTTGTTATAAAACAAGTATCATAGGGGTACTTATAACATAGTTTCTGATACTATTACTTGAAGTCATGTTCTAAACAAATAAAAAACATTGATTTTCCAAATAAAAAATTTTTAGCCTAAATTCTTGATGCAGTTGTCCCGAGTCATAATCTTCAATGGTCTGCTGCCCAGTGTTTTATTCTTCAGTATATTCTACATGGTTCCATTAGGGCCAGTTGACACCTTTAAAGCCTCCTTTGCTGTGTTAGCCATTGTGCATGCTAACACGAGTGCACTGAGTATCTTCTTCAATGTGGCAAACATGGCTGCCTTGGTAGTAATTTAAGTTGAAATGATGGAGATATTTCTTTGTAATAATGTATCCAATTCTTGCTTTGGCAACAATAGTAACCACAGATCTTGTGATTCCTCGGTATTGCTGTAGATCAGGTGTTTTTAATCTCTTAACCCATTTGGCTTGCTGACACTGTTTTTTTTTTATATTTTGCCAGGGAATGCTAATTTAACTGAACAGAGTCTTTTGATATTTAATCTACTCTTTCATTGCCCATGACTCAACAGCAAGCAAGAATTACAAGTTTTCTTTTTTTTACGTTTTAACAAGATACCTAATTCCACAATTCTAAATGTGTAAATCTAAATATGTTTTCTTAATTTTCAGAGCTACTATAACAGCCCTTGAGAAGATGATTTTTAAAATTTCATAATTAATATTCTTTAAGTGTTGTGTTGAATGCCATTAGCTAGATATCCAAACCTTAAAACATGGTATACAAAAACGTTCATTGGTCATTTGGTTGTAAGAGCCTGGATTTAATTTGCTCTTATTCAAGTTCACTGAGCCATATGTATAGATTCTTATGAAGTTCTAGTATATGCATTATTCAGTATTTTTAAGGTTTCAAAGCCGCCTTGGTGGTCTAGTGGATAGCGTACTAGGCTTTCACCCCGAGGATCCGGGTTTGATTCCCGGCGAGGGCTTGGCATTTTCATACGCTATAAATCATTCCACCGTCTGCATTAGCCCAAGTGTGCACAATAGTCAGACGTTAAACACAAAAAAAAAAAAAAAAAAAAAAATCTAAGGTTTCAAGTCTGAGAGATACCTTCTGACCACTTTGTGTTTTTTAATAGTAAGTTGGACACCACTTCAGTGTTCATGATTTCCCTTAGAGGTTTGATGTAGCACATTAGGACAGGTTGTGTAGAATTAATTGTACAGTCTCAGAGAGAAAATTTGTATTTTATTAGAAAAAAATGTTTCACCTTTGCTTCTGACAATGAGCTTAAGGCAAAGTTGACAAGTTGTGACACGCTGGCAAAGTTAGGTTCTTCAGGTGTCTGTTCCAAGGCTGTCTCTTAATGTAAAGGTCCAATGGTTCCATAACCATGGCTCTGACTTATGAAGTCCTGGGGCAGCACATACAGATTTTCAATGCTGTTGCTTGCAAAACTTGGAGTATTTTTAATATGTGCTGATGCAGCATCATCCCAAATCTCACAGCAGAATGTCATTTTTGATCTTATGTGAGTGATATAAAATACTCTGAGGGTTGAGGTGTCAGCACTCCATCTGTGGTCAGCCATGACTTTCAATGTATTTAACTTTCTTCCGCACTTTCCTATCACTTCTTCAGTTTGGCTCTTTCAATAGAGTTTCTGATTGAGATATATCCCTAGCAGTTTTTGGATGTTGTTTATTCGCAGTTCTATGTTGTTTATGGAATTAATGTGATGCGGTTATTTCTTTTAATAAATTAGAGTACATTCTGTTTTTGGTGTTGATATTTTAAGCAACTATTTCTTGCACCATGCTGAAATGTTATTTAATGCATTCTGCAAAAGATTGTTTGCTTTTTGAGATTCTTTGTGTGATGCAAAGATAGTGATGTCATCTGCGAAGGTTACTTTCATTGCTATAAGTAAAGCATATTCTTTGTCACTTATTGCATTGTTGAATAAGGTTGGGCTTATTACAGATTTAATTTGCAGTAACATACAAAATTTTAGTATAAATTTTAGCTTTAGTATATTAAAACTATAGTTTCGTTGCCTAAGACTTTTTTTTAAAGAAAAAAATATTTATTTTTAAATTATTTTTTTGTTAATTAAGGTTTATGAAACGATATGTGTTTCCTTCTTTTGATATGTTTTGTTTCATGTTTGTTTTTCTATTGGTCTACCCATCTTGACAACATCTTCACAAATGTCTACATCTTCTGTACTAATTATCCAATTGATATGAAAATTATTTTTTACTATTTTAATGCTGTGGATAAGTTATTAATTTTATAGTCCCTTGTATGGACCGAACTGTTAATGAACTCTAATTATATAGTATTTTAGCACATCTGTACTTTTTGGTGGTACTTGTGTACTATGACTGTACTGGTAAATCAGCATTGTTTGAAATGTACGAGGCCTGTTAAAAAAATACCGAACTTTGGTCATAAAATCTTTATTGCAATACTAACAACTTTACACATGCTTATCTCCTTGAAATACTACCCCTTGCTTGTTATGCATCGGTCCCAGCATTTTATTCTACTGTTCATATGCTCCCTGGAACTCGTTTGGTGTGATGTCTTTTAGCTGTGCCAGCGATTTCTCTTGAATTCCTTTTACACTTTGAAAATGGCGTCCTTTTAAGGTGGATTTTAATTTAGAAAATAGAAAAAAATTACTGGAACCATATCAGGCAAGTATGGAGATTGGGGAAGAATGGCTGTTCCATTATTGGCCAACCTGCAAAGACAAGTGACTTGGTGTGGTGCAAAATCAAGTTCTTGTTTTTCAATAGTTCAAGCTTTTTTCTGTGCACATCTTCCCATAAATGCCTTAAAACATCCACGTAGAACGCCTTGTTGACTGTCTGACCTTATGGTACAAATTCGTAATGAACAACCCCCATGACAATTACAGAAAACAATCAACATCAACTTCATGTATGCTTTCTTCAGACGTGTTGGATGTTGACAAATGCATTGTACCTTCATTTCAACATCATATCCATATACCCAGGTTTCATCACTTGTGATGACAGTTTTCATGAAGTTTTTGTTGCTGTTACCACTAAAAAGCAATTTTTCGCTAATGTTGACACGGTTTTCTTTTTGTTCACTTATGAGCAATCGTGGCATGACCCAATGCTGATCCTGACTTCAGAAATATAAGGTCTTGCGGATAATTTTTCAATATGACAAACTATATAATATTTTTACATTTTCCCCGAACTTTTTAATGAGTCTATGTACTTATTCTAAGTACTGATCTAGATTGTATCTTCTAAAAGCTACAAATAAGAAACATTATATATTACTCATGAACTGTGTTAATGTAATTGTCATGGGAAACAAACTTATGCCTAGATTTAATTATCAGTGTAAGTGATAAAATGTTTTAAGTGTAAGTAAGCACATTAAATGTTTAACCTCGTGCACAGTTACAGATTCCATGCATTACAGATTGAACATCAATTTTTTGTCATTTGTTGAGGTTGAGGGTCATCCTGATCTTGGATTTTCATTGCTTTCTGAAGCAATGCCCACATTTCAGGAAAAGCTTTACCGATGTTACAGCAAAATTTAATGTTACAAGATTACTTCAAAGTCCTTCATTTTCACTACGTAGCAGAGAGCTTAGTGCACGTGTTCACTAAACCAGTTCTATTTGCTAACTGATCAATTGTTGCAATACGCCATGGACCTCATTTTGTTTCTAAAGAATACCGCCAATTGTAGTATAGCATATGAATTCAAGCAGCACAAGGTTTGGTCAGAATTTCAAAAATTTGGTCTTTTTTTGAACAGACCTCGTATATTGAATTATTAAACCTGTTTCATTTTATAGAAAAATCACAAAATAATATGAGTAGTTTAATAAATATATTTATGACATTCCATAGAGACAAAACAAAATTAGCAATGAGGATATAATTAAAATATTTTAAGGTAGCAGCTATAAAAAAAAAATTCTTTATGATTTTAAGAAATTTAGCCATACCTAATATTTTGGTCTTTGTCACTATACCTTGAATTTTTTAGGGCTCAGTGGTCAGTGTGGCTAAAGCACTGCTGTGTCTTTGAATTGTGCACATCAGGGTTCTTAGTTTAAGTTACAGTTACTTCCATAGCTTTACAGTTACTGTTAATGTTGATCCCTTGTCATCATAATCTAACTGGCATGTAGACAAGTGTTGCAGGAAAATAAACAAATACTTTTATTATCTCATGGATCATAAAATGATAGGTTCGGGTTAAATTTCCACTTTTTTTTAGCACATTACTTAACTGTCAGGTTCAGTGCCCACCTCTAAACATTAGGGCTTATAAAAATTGAATTATATAAGTCGGAGTATTGAATAAATACATTTTTAGTGCTAATTACTATATTACAAATGTATCATTTTTCACACAGGTATGGAGAACCGATGGGAGAAGTGACTGGGGACACACTTTACACTGTAGGCAATGTACTCAGCACCACTAACAATGTTAAGAATTTAACACCAAAAGGTATTGCTAAAAAGACAGCCAAAAATGCAGGAAAAGCAGTTTTAGAAAAGCACAGGCCTTCTACCAACACATGGCCTCAGGAAGACCATGGTTCAGAAAAATAAATACAAATATATTTAGTTTTGCATTGTTGATTGTAATAAAATATTTTTGTAACAAATGTTTTCAGCAAATTATTATGTTCATGTTGTTTTGAAGAATTTATACATGTGTAATGTTTTTGTAGAGGTTTTCAATGTGGTAATTTAATTTTTTGGTTTTGGAGGTGGTGGGAACATGATAAAAAATGTACTAAATTTTATTTGATTTTAATTATACAAATATGCATTAAGTGCTTTATTATAAATAATATTTGTTAGTTTTGTTATAAGAACGTGATTATGGTACCAATATTTAATCTGCAAACTTACAAAAAAGCTTAATAATGGAAAGCTGTCTAGAAACCTACACTACCTTTCTGATATAAAAGTTACTGTAAATCTAATATTTGCTTAAAAAGCAATAACTTTATAATGTTCCTAATTGTCATAAAAAATATAAAACTTATATGATAATATCTTTAATATGTATAGTTTATAATATCATAATAATATTTATTTTTTAATGTATATTTATAAAGGCTTGCTTTACCTGTATCAAAGTATTGTGATTTCATTCTTTAAATATTTGTTTAAACTTAAAGCAGAAAACTTATAAATCAAACATAAAAGACAGAAATACTTATTGTTAAAATGTACTATTATTATATTGATTTAGACTGTAATAAATTTAATTTTGAATAACAGTTCTACATAATTACTAATTCCAAGTGTAGAAGAACCTTGATTATCATAGGGCAGATTAACTGGGGTTGGATTTTCGTTAACATTCCGTGTTATTATTGCTACATAGAGTTAATAAAAGGAAACACGTTATATAATCTGTGAAAGTCAATGTTTGTTTTTGTGAACTTGAAGAAGTTATGTTAGTGAAGACTTTTTTTTACAAATGACAGTACAGTATTGGCAGAAAAAGTATATATGGAGACAAAAGAAAGATAAAAATCAATTTTATCTTTTGATAAAAAATTTAATTTTTCCCCAAAAATTAAAATATAGGTACATTTGTAACAAAATGTGTCTGTAAAGTAAAATTTAAAAAAAAATGATACTGTTACCTTTTTAAATTTATATTTTGATTACTTACCTGCATTATTAAAACTACATATATGAAGTATCTACAGGTTTGTCAGAACATCAGGGAACTCTCAAATCTTGTACTTTTCCTTTTTAAGGCTTTATAATAAAATAAAATCCATAAATGATCTGTACACAAAATCCCAGGAGCAGTATAAAGTGTCCTTGTGAGAGTGTGGCACAATACAGGCGTAGGTGACAGAAATAATTTTGTACCAAAACAGCTGATTGTTAAAAAAATTGTTGAAAGTAATATTTAATTGTTACTGTATTCAAGACTTAAATAATTGTTGACCCAATAAGTTTTGAACATAGAATTGGTAAGACAATCTAAGCCAGTTCTAATATGTAAAGGTTATTAAATAAGATACTCTGCTTTTAGTAAACAGTAGAAACAATAGCCTAATTTAGGTATGTAATGTAAAATCCGGTTATAGTATGTCTCATTCGTAAATATTTCAGTAAGGTGTAATGTTACAATTCAGTTTTTAATTTTATAGGTTATGGTTTCAAAAACAAAAGTAGAGCAAAATAAATCATATTAAATAACCTAAATGTAATGAATGATATTGCTTTAAAACAGGTCATTCAAGTATTTAATATAACTATAACATCTATTAGAAATATTGAATTAAACATTAATGTTTAATTTTTTCGCAAATGTGAAAGTAGCTACAGATGAAACTTCTGAACAAAATTGACTGAGGATTCTGTTGTGACTTTGAACAGTGTTTATAAAGAGGTGCTATAACATTGTTCAACTTCCTGTACATTGTTCATTCCTTTTTCCCATTAACTGCGAAACAAATCATTTTTTTGTGGAGAAAAGATGGCATGAAATCAACTTAATGTGTTATAAGACTTGTCTTACACCAAACCTGACAACCCAAAGACCAGCTAGTTCTATATGCTTCTTACACCAGACAGATGACTTCAAACCTAATGGCCAAGGGTCTGAGGGACAGGAAGTTGTTCTTTGTTTTCAGCATTATAAAAAATGGATCTGTAACATCAAAATATTTTAGGGATGGGTTTAAAAAGTTATTAAGAATTAAATGCATTTCGTTTTCTAAATAAATCAATTAGGATTTTAAAGAATGTATATTTCTTAAACATTAATTTAAATCAACATGAAAAAAAATATTTAGTCAGCCTTGTTTACTGGAAAAATGTGATAGGAACCTGACAAAAGACTTGTGAAAATATTGGAACTAGCATATAACAGTATGTATTTAGAAAGAAACTGATCATAGAATAATCCTCAAAATCACATTTTTTCAAACCTTTTACAGCATGCACTATGGTTTTTTTTAATGTCCACACTTTATGACAGTTAGACTAAGTGAGGAAGAGGGATTGTTATTAATGCAAAGGTTTAAATTAACAATTTTGTTTAAATGTAGTCCATAAATATTGAAATAAAAACCTATGGGTCCCTATATCACAAAAAAAATCTGGTTTGGAGCTACTGAAAATTCTGCCTAGTTCCTGAAAATCAGTTCATTAGAATTTGTGGGGCACACAATGAAATAACCCTTGTACTTTTGACAGATTTACTAAATTTCATATTGAGTTAATTTAATTATAAGTCTACATGTGGCCAAAACATGACAAATTGATTTTGAGAAAGTTTGTGTGTAAAAGTTTTATGGTAATAAAAAAGACTAAAGTTTTTTCCCAAAATTGCTTTGGCTGTAAAAATAAGCATAAGGGGCAGTAATATCAATAGGTATACAAGGTCATTTTCTGAAAATGTCTAAGGATATTCATGTAGTTTCAAGCTACTCCACATTTGACAAAGCCGGGAGTCATCATTAAAATTTTTGTTTTTGAGTGCAGATACCCTTTACTTTTTGTTATCAGAAGAATCGTTTAGAAAAATACCGCTCATCTTGTGTGGCCATTGTCATTTCTATCAACTCAAAGTTGTGTTCACTTGCCCAGTCCTCTTGGGAGATCTGATTGGAGTTGAGTATCAAACACTGCTGATTTCCCGTTCTTTTTTACAAACTTTAATTGAATATATCAAATATTCAATTTATCTTTGTATGGTGGTGAAACCTTGTGGAGAAGTACAGAATGATATTATGATAGTGTTTATATATATATATATAGTTTGGTAATACAGTGTAATGCTGTTTTCTGGTAAAATATTGATATTATTGGCCATCTGGTCCCCAAAATGATGATGCCATATACTTTATAGTGCTAGTCATCTGCTTTCGCTTTGTTTTCAGGTTATAATCTGCATGTTTTGTTTGTTTGTTATGTGAATCATGAATTTACATTTCTTGCTAAATATAATGATTAGTAAATAAAATGGAAAATTAATTTTTTTTTGAAAATGGTAGTGACTCAGATTATGAAAGTGATATTGATTCTGAACAGTATGCATGACAGTTACAAAGTCAAACTGATGAAGGTTTAGGAGTGAGTGACAATCAAAATATTAAAAATGACAAATGATAATACAATGACAGTGCACCAGAACAAGTTAAAATTATAAATGGAGATGAGGGAACTAAAAGCAGACCGGAGAAAATGGGTTTCACCCCCTTGAAGCCCAAGTTGGATATAAATAATTCAACTACACACATTTTTTTTTTTGAAAAAGATCACTTACACACTCTTTTATCTTTTCTTCTACGGAAGTGTAACTAGGAATGCCTGGGGCATAAAAAGGGCGAAGCCCTCGATGTTGGGAATGTGGAAATACGAAAAATTCAGTACAAAGTTTACAGTAAATATATAGTATTTATTTTTGTTTTCAAATATTACATTTTATTATTAATTATTGTATTTATTTATTGTGTTGCTATTTGTTCAAGCCGTGATAATTCTGCATGTCTTTCTGCCATTGCTTTGCTTTTATTAATTTTCTCGAGTCTGTTAAAATTAAATGTTGGTTTTAATAATAATCCAGCTAGAGTTTTTACACGAGACAGTGCAACGTAAGATAAACCAACTGAAAATTCTTTGTCTCCTAAATTGACTACAGCCGTATCCAATGTAATTCCTTGAGATCGATGAATGCTGACCGCGTACCCAAGCATTAATGGAAATTGTTTCCTGTAACAGTGGACTCCTGATATTTGAAAAGATGCTGTTACTGGTAAAATTTGAATTGATCGATTGTAAAGAGTCGGTCCTGTGTATTTTCTGAAATTTACTAATATACATAAAGGCATATTATCATTGTAATTATTAATACGATTTGTAAGGCTTATAGACGATATCAGTTATTGTCCCAACTGAGCCATTAGCCAAGCCTTTGGCTACCCAAAGATTGTGTCTCAAAATCACTTGAGCACCTTTGCACACATGCAATTTTGCAAACAATCCTTGAGCTTTGTCAGTTGATGCTGCAGAGGCTTCATTGAATTATGAATAGCATTTATTAAAGCAATCGGCTGTTTTAAACTTTCTAATTTATTATAATTAAATTTATCATATCAGAATTTCTGGACATAATGCATACAGCATCTTTGAATAAATCATTTCCAACGTGGTTAGTATGGAATCGGGTAGATAATAGCTTATAATCTTCTTGTATGATTGTACCATTTGAAATTCTTTCTAGGGTTTCTCTAAAAAATCTCTGCTCTTCTCCTTGCTGTCTCATAATTTGTTAAAAAAAAAACTTTTTTAAATTGCTTATATAAAAGACTTGCTTGAATAGTTGATTCATTTTTTCCAACAGTGTAAAGACTTTGGTCACAAACCGGAGGAAGTTGTGACCAATCGCCAACTAAATATACACAGAGTCCTCCAAATGGTAAATGTGAAGATTGTGGCTTAGCTTCTCTGTCTTTGATCGACTTTAAAAAATAACGTCAGTCCGTTACTTGCTTAGTCTATAATCACAAATTTAATATTTCCGTATTCAGTTTCAAACAAAATTTTAATATCTCCAGTGAGTGGAGTAAGAGAATTATTATTTGCAGGAATTTTCAATGCATCGTGCAGAGTTTTTCCATTAATGTTATTAGCAGCCACGCCTGTTGGTGCCATCAAAAGAGCTGAATTAAGTCCATGCTTTGAGTTAACACGTGTAACCATTTCATTAATAACACAGCTTTTACCTGGATAATTGCTAATTTTTCAGTGCAATCGCCGTTTGAAGATAATTGATAATCTAAAAATGAAAGTATCCCCAATTCAAGTTGCTCCTCATTAAAAGTAATATCTGCACTTGGAATATGTTGACAATTGTCTCCCATTCGTTCTCAACTTTTTTCTATAAAAGAATAGTTATGTTTGATATCCGGATAATCATTATAAGATGTATCCCAATTATGCAGATGATCAATGTCATGATTTCCAAGAGTAACAGTTGCTGGTAGCCCATTAGGCACTACTTCTGCAATGGCCATCCAATCCATGTCATCAAAAATTTTGATTTTCAAGATCGTCATCTTCAGAATCAGTTTGCATATTAATTGGTGGCAGCTCAACTAAATTTTGTCGTTGGAATGCATCATACCAAGACTCATCAATACTTTTCAAATCTGTTTCATTACGCCAAAATTTGTGCAGCATTAGTTGTTTATAAAATAATTCTTTGTTGCTGCTGCTGGAGCTCATATCTATCTTTCGACAAACCTGCACTACTTTTTCTTTTCTATTTTTACTAACTGTATTATTAGCACGCTTCGAATAATTTTTAGCAAACTCGAATAACGAAATCTCATTAAACTGCTCTAGTCTAGTATGATAAAATACAATGAAAGAAGTATCACTATGTCCAGTTTGGTTCACTGCAACATATTCGTCCTGTCTGATAACCAACACTTGAAATGTTCGTGTGCAATGAAATAATGGAATTCCTAGAAGTAGGTAGCAGGTTTCATATGCACCAATGTCTCTTTCGCTTATTATCTTCATCATTAAACTCTTGTATGCACGATTAGATTGATCAACATCAATTTGAGAATCAACAATTTCACGGAACATTTCTGATAAACTTTTTGATGCAGGTTCTGCTTTGGATGCATATTTGGCTAAATACTTCACTAACATATATTCTGAAGTAATAACACTTACATCAGTGTTAGCTCTCCATGTTTGTGAAATGAACGGATTATAATTGTTTAACAATTCATCATTTCTAGCCGGTGTATACATCCAATGACCTTTATCATTTTTTTGTAGAGATCATTCTTCTTGAATGGCTTTGGAATAATTAAACCTGCAAACATATTCTGTTCCAACTAGTTTAAGGCTACCTCTTGTGCACCTGGTATGTCGTTGAACTCTGTTCAACAGTTCAGATAGAGATCGGCCGTCATGAAGAATCCGTGGATCGAATTCTTGAAGGGTGGACAGGTGCTGGAAGAATTGTTGGCAGAGGATTGTTTGCACTTACTAAATTATCATAGAAAATTTTAGCATTTAAAACTTCTTGTTCAGAGGCCGAGTCAAAACTTACAGGGTTTGGTGCTCCAGATATCCACAGAAGGCCATGTAAATGGCGTGAACCTCTGTGCGAAATTGAAACGAAACCAGTAGTCAGAAATTTCAAATTTTGAACATAAAATGTTTTTGATAAAAAAAGTTGCATGGTACGTAAAATAGTTTTCAACGATCACTGGATTATCGTTTATAAGTTGTTGACGTTTTTCTGCTATTTGATATTCACTTAATAATTCTTCTTCTTCACAATTCCAATTCAAGAGCCGAGACAAATCTGGCCACCACAAATCAGCAGCACTTAAAGTTAAAGATACAGTAGGCATTTTACACTGCTTGAGCATAGCTTCAAGTTCTGATTTACTCTGATACCAGTATGACTTTGTGCCAGAAATTTCCCCCACACCAAATACCCAAACTGGTTATTATTTGAGGATTTTCTACTATTTTAGTTTTTTTCTGCTATGGTTCCATTAAAATGCGACTTTTTTGCAAAAATAGTTCCTTTTTGAATAGCATCATGTCGCTGAACTGTACTTAAAGCAAAAAATCGGAACCTTGGGTCTTTAGCAAAATGTTGATCTTTATATTCGATTAAATATTGAAAATATTCTTTAACTGTAAGTTTTTTATTATGCCTGTTATCGTTCAATTCAGCCGATCCATAGGGAAATAGAGTTGGAAATGCCATACTTATATAACCTTCGCAGGTGAATTCATTGATAACATTAGTTCCTTTAGGCCATGGAATGACATTATTGACAGCATTTTAAATACGCTGAGCTTCTTGCAATTTGATGTTGGTTATGTGGCTTTCATAAACTCCTTGCAATTGATCATCTTCAGTGTCATTTGTATTTTCAAGTTCAACTGCAGGAATTTGATTATATATACTGGCATCTAATGGCAGCTGTAATAAAAGCTCATTATCAATATCGATGTCGGCATAGAAAGGATTATTGTTTTAAAAAAATTTAGAGCATTTATGATTTTGGATCGTCTGAGATGAAAATCACGATGACCGCTGAAACCTTCGCGCCTGATAACTATCAAACTTAACGAAGCAGGAGTATGCGGCAGTTTTTGCACGATTTCATTGACATCTTGTTCGATATTAATGATGTTACCTTTGTACGCGTATTGACCCGGAAGACCTCAAGATTTTACTCTATATAGACACGCATAACAGGATGCACTTTTGCAATTAAAAGCTGTTCTACATATGTAAGATCTTTGAGTTCATTTGGAATGGTACCTGGATCCATGTAATTTACTGCAGTAAATTTGTTCAGAATGGACTTACATTGTTTACATATCTCAGTAGAATTTGTTTGCATAACAACCTGAGAACAATTCTGACACTCATAAAATTCTAGTTTTTTCAATTCCTCTTCCAGCGTAACTTGAAGATTAATATCCACGTTATTATCCGAGGAACTATCGGAAGCCACAACAGGAACATTTTCAACCACTTCGCCACTGTTTATTCTGCGCTTACTATTTATTTGATTACATGTGTGTCGTCCGATAAAAGAACATCTTTTTCTTTTAGGCATTTGAATTATTGTAAAATATACAGTACTCATTTATATTATAATTGGGTATTATATATTATAATACAGTATTCAATTATAATCGGACTCCTCACTTTGTAATTTCACTGAATACACTAAACAATAAAAATTCGAAATTAATCGGGCTCTTCACTTTGTAACTTCATGTACTCAACTGAAAATTGGAAAATTTTTGAACGTTACATTATAGAACTTGAACGTAAAGTCAATGGGTATTACGGCAAGTACCGGCTGATATGTAAATAATCCAAGTAGCAACTGATATGTAAACAATGTAAGTCCATTCCGAACAAATATACTGCAGTAAATTACATGCTGTATTTACTGGCTGAAATCCAGCTAAGCACCCAGCTATACTAATATTGCAGTTAAAGTCATTAAGAGAGAGTAGGTGGAGCAGCTAATAGGCACTGCAGCAAGCAATTGTGGCATTTCCGAAAAACTTCAGTAACTTTTGATTAAAAATTAATATTAAGATAAGGTTTGCGCCACGACATCCGCAGAACTATGCTGGAGATGCATATCAAATTTCATCAAAATCGGTTCAGTAATTTCGGAGGAGATGTGTTTTTTGTATTGTCAAAATTGCTGGGAAGAAGGGCTTCGCCCAATTATTATACACTTTTTACAATAGCTTGAACAAGTCCATTATTTAGAAAAATCTGTTCAACTGTTTCAAAATAACGGTCTTCTAAATCTTGAAAAAATTCCTGACTTTTTTATTTTATAAACCTTTAACAGGTTTTTTTTTGAAAATCTGATTTCACCATCATAATAAATGTTTAAAGTCTGCAGATAATTCATGAAGAATATGACAGTAAAGTCAGATCTTCAAAAAGGTTAAAAAAAATAGCCTTATGTAATGTGATATTGTTGCTTCTTGGAAATTCACTTCCATCGCATCAGTGTGCCATGTCTTAGCGGATCTGGAGCCATAATAGTAGGATATCACAATGGCTGATCTCTTTACAACCTACAACTAAAGATTCATTACAATAATTTTAAAGAACAATTTTCTCACTCAGAGGAGTTCGGGCAAATTATTGTACTATCCCAATGTCTACTTTTTTTTTTTAATTGAAAATACAAAATGTAATATACAAAGTTACCCTAATGTCAAGCATATGAAAAAATATCACTATAATTTACTTAAAGCTATTTTTAAAGTAGTAAGAGAGCTATAAAAAAAGTTAAATGCAAGTAAAGACTAACAATAAAATTTGTAAATGGACAAAATAAGCTTAATGGTTTGTTTCACATTTTAGTAAAAATTAAATTAATCAGATCTAATTAAATACTACTGAACACAAGGCAAATGCAAAAAATAATTTGTGAAAATCCAGTAAAATCATTTACCTATAAACAATTAACTTGAGAACTTTTCAAGTTACAGACTAACTTCTAGAAGAAACTGACATGTCTGACTGAGTGACTGGTGTATAATGACAGGCAGGCAAGGAAAAGAAAAAAAGTCACTAGTGAAACATCTGTACATTATGTTTAACTCATCAAAACACATCACTAAGTTATTTGATAGAAGTTTGTTTTAGTTACAAATGAGTAAATTGAAATAGGCCTAATCTATAAAGTATAAAAACTATGGGCAATAATTTAAACCATTTTCATATTGATATACATATCACTGGGTATAAAATTTTTTTTTGAATAATAAAATCGCAGATATTGAGGGATTACCGTATTGTAATTTTGATGAAAATGTAATAATATTTTTATAAAAACATAACCTTCTCTACATAAGTTATATTTCATAAATTTATTTATTTATTTTTAAAGTTTTATTTAAATAACCTTAATTCAATGTTGTGTTTGAATTACGTGTGATGAAAATCGTAGTTTATGAATTTTGAACTTTTCGACTTACGAACAGCCTGCAAATACATTAAGTTCAGAAGTAGAGGACTTACTGATTAACTATCACTAATAAAAAATTCATACAAAGAGAGCATTATTTTAAATTAATTGCATTAAAACAATGAATCCTAACATTTAATGCATCACAATATAGGATTCAAAAATACTAAACTGAAATTTTAAATAAAAAAAACAGTAATTCCTGCTTTTTCACAACAAAATCTTAAAGTATACCTGTAATAAGACAAAATTATACTCAGATATTTAAAGTACATAAATACAGTACCTTTAATACTAATATATGCTTTAACTCTTTCAGTGCCAGTATTTGAATGTAGTGCAACAAGTGGTGACATCAGAAGTTAGTATTTTGTAAATGGACAAAATAAGCTTAATGGTTTGTTTCACATTTTAGTAGAAACTAACTTAATCAGATCTAATTAAATACTATTGAACACAAGGCAAATGCAACAAATAATTTGTGAAAATCTTGAGAACTTGGAAAAACACATATAATCTAGTACAGTAGAAAACTACTGTTTGAGGTATAAAAAATTACACTCGTTTCAATAAAGAACTGTAGTTACAGGCATTTATGCCAATTAGCACACAACCATAAACATAGGTTCAATATACTGATTTTTTGCTGTAATCAATCAATTTCATTATATAACAGCTGTGTTACATATGTTGTGTGTTTTGCAATGATGAGTATTAATTTGTATTCTGTTTATAGGTTATATTGTGGTTTAGTCTATTTTGTATATAACATGAAATGATCCAGATCTTCAGAGTGAAAACAATGAAAAGAATGATAGAAGGTAAGAATTTGAATGACAATTTTGTGTGAGGCTGATGTAGAGTAGTAGCAGTGGAATATATAGTTATAGTATACCTTTTGATGACTCAGATAGTGATCCAGAGAATGACACACTATCTTTATCAGGATTGGGCTCAATATTTTATCAGCACCGAGGAATATTTTCTCATCAGATACTAAAATGATGATGCTAGGTCGCTTACTGTGTAGTTCTAAGTCATCCAGTAAACCTGAGAATAGTACTGGATGGAGTAAAGTAGTAGAAGATCAAGGTGATGGCCATGTGCCTATTAATTGGTTTTCAAAAGTTGAATACAACAACTCTTTGCTGGGTTTTAGAGAAAAACTGTCTCAGAAAATACAATTTCTTGTACTTTTGATTGACACTATAACAAGCAATCGCAAAACTAATAGAAGGGGCACTAACATGTTATCTAATAAACACAAGATAGTCAGAAATTACAATGATTTTGGAAAGGAATGGTCAGATCTGACTAGATGTTGTATCAGTACTTAAATGATAAGAAGACCATCAAGTACTGGCAGAAGGTCATGTTAGCAAAGTGATCTTAACTTTGTATATTGTTTACAAACTTAATTCTGATAAACCTTAATTCTGTAGACTTCACTGTACAGTATATTTAATGAAAGATTTATCAAAGGAATGGTTTCAACCAACATGAAGATAGGTTTACTTTGTATGAATTATCAAATAATCAGAAACTTACCGAGCATGGAAGGTGATGTTTGCACAAAATTACTAAAAAAAAGTACCTACAGTAAAACTAGTATTCAGGCTGGAAGAAAGCATAAAAATCATCCCAGAAAAAAATAAATAGTACAAAATAAATGATTTTCCTTTGCACATCTATTAATTTATGTGTTGTTTCGAAGTATATATAACAATAATTTTCAATGAGTTTTAAGTAAATTTTTAATTTAATATACAAAAACTAATAAAAAGTATTTTTTGCACAAAACTAAAGACACAAAAACATTGTAGTAATACTTTATTCTAATTTTTGTGTGTGTAACGCTACTGCAAAATGAAACAAATATTTCTGTAAGTGATACATTTCTCATTACATAGTAACATAAATTATATTAGATAAAGGGTAACATACCAAGTGAAAAAACCCCAGCACTGAAAGGGTCAAGTAAGCAAAGTTTTTAATAATCTGATTAAAACACTGTGAATTATTTTGTTGTAATGTTTGATTAGAAGAATGAAGATTAAATTTTTTTCTTAATAACATGGACTGTTTCATAAATTATTAGTATTAAAACTAATAGTAGTCTACATTCCACATAACAGGTTTGCATGTGAAAATTAATTAATTTATTTACTGTACTCTTTTAGTTGTAACAGATTAAAAGATGTTGCTGTACAAAAATTGTTTCAAGGTTGTTTTACCATAGAAAATATTGACTATTGAAAATAGTGTTACAACTCCCATAAAGCTAATTAAATACCACTGACAGTTAACATTCAACACACCAATTGTAAGGTGTATAAATTAGCGAAACATTACAAAATATTTGGTTGAGGCATGTTAGAAATTACTAAAGCAATAAAGACCTAGTATACATCATAATTAGTAGTAGATTTGTGAAAACACTTTTATGCTGCTAACTTAAGCTAAATAAATGAATGTTGCATGCAGATTTATCATTTGAGTTAAATGCTTTCCTAAAAATATTGTTTTTAGCTCTACCTATATCACCAATGCTTTTTATTTCTGTCATGGTTCATACTTATTGTTAATAATAATATTATAGATTATGTTGCAAATAATATCATAAATTATATAATATTTAAAACATTTTGTTAAAGTAACAATTAAAAATACAGCTAACTAGTTTATACATTTCTGCTTTTAATAAAAAATGTAATTTAGAATTTCAAGGCTCTTGAAAGCTTTTTAAACACTCAAGTTTTACTAAGTAATCAAAGGAAAAATAAAATTTTAAAATAACTTAATGCCCTGGTGTGAAGAAATTTTTCTTGTTTCTCAAAGATCTGAAAAATAAATAATTGAAACTATTAAACCATATATAAATTAACACAATTTGTATGAATAATTGTTTAATGTCACATTTAAGTATCATAATAGTTAAATATATAGTACGGAAACACAGAAACTAGAATGTGTTATAGTCAGTTCTAGAGTTAAAAGATGAGATATATTTAAATAAAAGCATAAAAAATATTAATTTGTTAGTAACAGAATCAATTTTCATGTTAATTTCTCTAAAAAAAAAAAAAAAAAAAAAAAAATCAAAATATTACACTTAAAAATTATTTACTTTAATTATCAGCGAGCATTAGAAGTCAGCGGGGCCCCGAATTTTACAGGTGAGGTTGGGCCAATTGAAAAGCCTGACTTCGGTTCGGGCCAAGTGTACAATTCGAGTCAAAGAAATATTAACTTTTATATACCAAAATTCGTAATATACAAATATATATATATATACACACACGAGGTACGTCAAGAAAGTAAGTTCCGTTTGGTAATTAAATTACATTGTGTACAGATACAGAAAAATTATTTATTGCACAAAATTCTACAACTCTTAAACTACTTTTTCACATAACTGCTGAAATTTTGCAGGCATTTGTCATAGCGCGGCATAAGTTTTTGTATACCTTCTTCATAGAAGTTTGCCGCCTGTGTCTTCAACCAGTTGGAAATATTTTCTTTCAGCTCTTCATCATTGTTGAAGTGTTGACCGCCAAGGAAAGACTTGAGATGTAAGAACAGATGAAAGTCGCTAGGAGCAAGGTCAGGCTGTACGGAGGATGGTCAAACTTGTCCCAGCCAAATCCCTGTAGAAGGTTTTTCGTCACATTTGCAGTGTGTGGTCGTGAAGAAAAACAACACCTTTTGACAGCAATCCTCGGCGCTTATTCTGTATTTCACGGCGCAATTTCCCAAGTGTCTTGCAATAAACATCTGCTTTGATTGTTTGACCACGCGGTAAGAAATCAATGAGTAAGATGCCTTTCCAGTCCCAGAACACTGTGCACATCATTTTTCGAGGTGTCAAGATTTGTTTCGGCTTAACCTTTGCTGGGGATGAAGTGTGCCTCCATTCCATTGATTGCCGCTTACTTTCAGGGGTGTTGTAAGAAACCCAAGTTTCATCTCCTGTGACTATCTTTTCACCGCCTGTGTCAGAAATTCTTCCTGTGTGTCAGAAATTCTTCACCGCCTTCATCATAACGGGTCAAAAACTGAAGTGCACTACCCATCCGGTTTGTTTTGTGTTGCTCAGTAAGAATCTTTGGTACCCAACGTGAGCAAAGTTTACGAAATTTCAATTTTTTGGTAACAATTTCATGAATTAGTGATCGTGAGATTTGGGGAAATTCCATAGCGAGAGCACTAATTGTAAACTTGCGGTTTTCCTGGATCTTGTCATCAATCGCGTGAACCAGTTCTTCTGTAACCAAAGATGGATGCCCACTTCGTTGTTCATCGTGCACTTCACTACATCCTTCACTGAACTGTTGGACCCATCTTCTCACCATTGAATCACTCATCGCATTTTGTCCGTAAACTTCGCAAATTTGCCAATAAATTTCAATTGGTTTCACTTTCCTAGCATTCATAAAACGAATCACAGATCTGATTTCACAAGCGGCGGGATTTTCAATCAACACCGACATTGTACAACAAAGCATATGTGGCAGACAGCGATCTCAAAATGGCGCACATTTCTTCTCCTTGATACAGAGCGTCTACCGTGCATGTGCGGAACTACGATCGCAGCGCTGCAGCGTAGAGAAATTGAAACGGAACTTACTTTCTGGATGTACCTCGTATATATTTATTTTATGGCAAAAAGCACATTGAGATAGGCAATAATAGTATTGCCGCCCTAAATGTAAGTGTGTGTTTAAACAAAGAACAATTTAATTATCATCAAAGGTCAAGTGTCTAACCACATAAAATCATTCTGTCTGTATTCCTCAACAAAGTAAATTGTTGTTCACCTGTCAGTGAGTGCAATATTATTTGTTAGTCGTTTACAAAGTGTCCTTATCTGGCCGGGTCAACACATTGCCTTGCCAAATAATTATGTGAATGTGATTGACAACAGTACACAATCAGTTCAGAGCATCTACAGATATCCTTTTTTCAGAATGTATAGTTTCATAATTACATCACTAAAATGAAAAAGATGTAATTTTTCAAACATAAAAATCAACAAAAATACTCAACGCTATTGTAAATGAGAAATTCGATTTTACCTTTATTATTTTATTTGGATACTATTTGGACATGCTGGAGACTATTTATTTATCCATATTTACAGGCACGGTTTTGATTAACCAGTAATACAGATGTTTTTGAGTTCAACCAACAAAACTACTCCTACTCCCTCCTGAAAGCCTTATACTATTAATCCCGTTGACAAGTAAAACTACGGTTTTAATTAATTTTTTAAATTCCATAATTTCAGCCTTTATCAAATTAAATTATATCAAAAGTAAACTATTATTTTGTTTCAGTTATACAATAGTTTCACATTTTGGCCGTGCACGTATGGATGATTAAACCTGTTTGTTTTGAAAACTATTACAGAGCAGTATTGCTGGTTGCTTCTAGCCTGCAGGGAAATTTCCGTAAATCGTTTTCTAAAAATTTTGAAAGAATATCATTTTTCTATTAAAGAAAACTATACAAAATATGCATTGTTAAAACTATAAAAACACAATACGGTAGTTTCATGTTTAGGTTTTCGTATGGTAATTTCAGATTAAATACATTATTTTAGTTATAGTCTTGTATGGTATTCATTCAGAAATTTTTGTTTTTATAAACAGTTGAAATTTAAAACTCTACGAATGTAATTATTTGCATTTAACCTTTATATACAACTTTTTAGCAATTATGTGAGCAATAAATCCTGAAAATTTCATTAAGAAATACTAACATTTGACAAATAAATAAATTTATTTTCTAAACAACGGAAAAACTGTATTTTTAAGAATAAGTGAATTCAAGGGATATAAATTTTTTTAAAAATAAAAATAATTTATTGTCGTATGTAATGCGGTATTCAGTGTCATCTTATGAAAAAAAAGAAAGAAACTTTGCTGTCTATTAATTTATTTGTTGATACTTTAGCAAAAGTAAAAACTTGATTTTGCATTATCCTTAAGTAATAATGGCTCAATGTGTTTATAATACGATATCTCATCCTTAGCTAACAGTCAGGACTTTATAGACGTGATTTGGTATGTCTCAGTCTTAACTTAGCATTCAGTGTTATTGAGAAAGACTGAAAGAGTAAACCAGACTAAATTAACATCCATAAAAGCAGCCCGTATTACATCAGCCCATGGCGATATTCACGTAACGTTTGCGCGCCAATATAATCAGCCCGTGGAGGTATTCAGTCAGACCAGAGCTCGTATTACAACGTCTCGTGGCGGTATCCACACAACTTTTGTGCGCCGATATAATCGTCCTGTGGCGGTAATCCAACAGCGTTTAAAAGCTGATTATATCGACTAGTAAGCGGTCAAAGGATTAAATTTTAAATGAAGAAAACTTTTTTCATAATTAGAGAAATTTTTAATATAAATTTTTTTAGAATTATTCTAATAAAAAAATGAATGAAACTCCTGGTGATACACAAGGTTGGAAGAGTTAAGTTTTACAAAAGATATCAGTGATAAATAGAAAGGTGAGCATAGTAATAGATCAAGGAGGAATATAACATTGAGACTTCTCAAACATTGGGGGCAGTGCAATTCCCAAGTAGTCAAAAATATAGGAAGATCTAATGCCAAGCAGTGGCATAAGAACAAGCTTCATATTGTTGGAGCAAGTGATTATTGAAAACAGTGTGCCATGGCTTACATAACTTACTTGCAGTTGCTGTCTCCGTTGTTAGAGTGAAGGTTTGTCAGCCTAAGCAAGAATACTCACAATGGGACGAGAACGAAAAGCACCAGCTGCAAGACAGATTGCAGAATGATGGACAAGACCTAGTTTCTTTAATGCAGAAGGTCATGCAGAGGAATAATCAATGCTGCTGTTGTCAATTCGTGAACGAATGACCACATGATAAAACAGAACTATACTAGACCTATCAGTGCCCCATCAAGAGCCAATGAGAACCCTCAACATATCAAGAATTTTGTTACACTGAGCCTTTAAATCACGTGAGGGTTCCATGATAACCTTTTTCAAATATTAGGCCTAAAAATCAAACAGATGGATCGTTGTCCAGGGTATCACTGTAATTGGATTGTTTGTTTTGAAATTACTGAATTGTTTCAGTATAAATAAAAAAAAAATCTTGCAATGACATGACATAAAAGATCTCAGTAAACTTTAATAAATTTGCTTACCTGCTGCCATGTGGAGTACTCAAAAATCCTCGTGATAATGTGTTCCCCACAATATGTTGTGATGTTGGAGTGCGTTCTGTATCTTCTGAGGGAGTTGTAATGTTACACCAGAATTCTGGAGAGATGGCTAGAAGTGCCTCCATTACCTACAAAAATGATTAAATTTAGTGTTCAAACTACCATTGTTCAAATTTAACCTGTTACCGAGTATTGACATCATATGATATGATGCATAACAAGTAAGCAAAGATAATTACTCAGTACTAAGCAAATATTGTTCAAACAGAAACTATAATATATATATATATATATATATATATATATATATATATATATATATATATATATATCCATTAACTTGCTCCACCTCACCAAAGTAAAAAAAGCAAATTAAAATTTATTATCATGATGGTCAACCAACATTATTACGTCACATCAAGGTTCTGACAGCCCTTAGTGAACAAGTGAAACAACACAAATCCAATTTGTGAAAGATCTTAATTATCATTAAGAAAAATTTCTATGGAGCATTGCAGTGATCGGCAAGAAGAGTACATTAAGAATAAATTAGAGCTTAAGAGGAGATTTTACAATGTGGAAACAGAAGACGGCAATCTCTTAAAATTGGCAAAGGCAATTCAGACCAAGTTTATGCGAAACAAACTTTTAGATAGGTTACTTGGGTTGTAAATATGCTACGTATTTTTATATTTTATTACAATTCAGCTGTTAGTGTTGACCAGAACTATAATGCATTACTGAGACCAATATACCAGTCGTCAAAACAGTGCTGAAGTCACATTCAATGTGTATGTTCGTGTGAAGATCGACGCCTCAGATGCTTGCTCATGTGTAACCATCGGTGCCACCTACTATTCCGCCAGAAAGGCCGGCTCCAAAAGCAGTCAACTTTCCAGAACTTCGTAGATCAAAGATGGTGGCAATAGATGTTTAAAGTGTTGTTGCATTTTTCCATGGATGTACATCACATTACATCAAATGGTACGTGAAATAAAAAAAAAAACTATTTATCATTTGACTATTTGTATTATGGGAAATTTAGCAGCAAACATGTTAAAGGCTAGAATTCAACATAATTCATGTTATGGTTAAGAAACACCTCAAAACATAAGACAGCACCTGGGATCATATGTGTAGTCATCAACAGATTAACAAATGCAAATGTTACAAGTTTAAAAAAATATATGTTCTCCATACTCTACTAAGTATTCGAATATTTAGGACACAATCATTAACTTTAAAAGCTTTTAACACTTCAGAAGATTTTATACAATTAAGTTAATTAAGGTCTATAGTCCAGCCACATAGTAAACAGCCTGCACGAAAATTTCTCTTACATGTAAAATTAAAATTCCTCCAATAGTCCAGTGAAACAGACGTCTGTCAGTCTGAGTTTATAAACTGCTTACTGTTTATTTTATCAGCTGGGAACTGATACTATTCGGTGATAGTGAAAGACAAAAGGAGATGCTGGGTGTGAGAGTGAAGACTTGACCTCTCACTCGCACATTTTTTCTCTGTCTTAGCTGGCTGTTTTCTAAGAGGCTGACCTATACTTATAAGTAATGATTATATATATTAATCTCACCTCAGTAGCTTGTTTTGTCTCAACATACATCTCTGAAACATTTTCACTTTGAGAATAGCCTACAACTGTTGGAGCAAACACTCGTGACAGGTTACTTAAAGGCATCTTATTCACATCCTTGAATTCAGCAACTCTAAATAAAGTTTGGTTAATTAGAGGCCAGACAACAGTAAGAATTTAAAAAAAAAGTAGAGTAAAGCTAATGACTGTACAACATAATTATTGAGACAAACTAAGTGCACTTGGAAAATAATTATTTCTTATAACTTAAAATTCTTGGAATAAAAGTGGATGTAGTTAATTGTACATCCAAATTGTACAAAACAAAATTTTGTTAATCACTGAAAAAAATCAATATTTCACGAAACAGAAAAAAACATGACTACGGTTTTTCATCATTAGTAGGGACGTGTATGCTTCACTTTTACTTTCTCAATATACAGACTACAAAAAAAGTTTTGTGATGACAGAAAAAATTGATTTTGTTGAATATATCAATTTTCAAGTCTCCTGAGTGGATTTCATTTGGAAGTCACATTTTACTGTGTGTATCTGTGCACATCCCTGGAGGCTAAACTGAATTATTATCTTGAAAATTGGATATATATTTTTATTTGCTCATATCTCGAGACAAATTTTTAATTTTTCAAAAATATTTTTTTGAAGCTTCTTTTTCATTAAAAATCAAAATTCCCCAAAATCAGCTCTTACAATTTTAATAAAATTTAATACATAATTATTACCGAATGTATGGGTCAATAATATTACAACATTTTACTTCAACTGATGTTAATTTTATTGATATATCTATGCTACTTGTGTTCACCTTGGTTAACTGTCATAGCAATATAATGCAAGTTTTTTTTATACAATATTAATTATCAAATTTATATTACAATTTACCAGAAACAACATTTTAAAGGATTTCATTCACTATATCAATTGAATATTCTTTATTCCATGTATTCTGGCATTTTTGACAGTGTGATTGTTACTATCATATGTTTTTTTAAAGAAACATTACCTAAATATAAAACCTAGCCTAAATTTAATATACAATACTTAAAATTTGCCCTACAGTCTAAAAGTTGTTAACAGTTTGGGAAAATAACAAAGCAGCATGGTAGCAAGTTAGCATGACAGAATCTGTTGTACTTGTGCATTTATTTGTTTATATACAAACTTGTTGTTCAGTTTATTTCTTTGTAAACATGCAACATATTTACACACACACATGGATGTGCGGAAACTTGTCCATCCAATCTGGTGGCTTCAACGATCTTTTCTGTTGGGCTAAAGTCCAGGAGTGTATGCACCTCCAAGCCTTGATATAGAAGAGTTTGAAATGATTCTCGTGAGACTGTCAACTGTGGCAGCTGAACTTAGGCCCCTCATTATAAGCAGAGATTTTAACGAATGGTCAATTTATCGGGCAGGGAAACCAACACACATGGCAAGCTCCTGCTGGATACCATCGCAGCGTTGAACCTAGTGATAGCTAACAACAACTCTAATCATACAACAATGAGCTTAACTTCATGTATTGATGTGGCCTTTGTCAGTGAAGACTCAATTGCTGGCATACGCAAGTGGACAATGAGCAGACAATTCACCAATAGCGACCACAATGCTAGTTTTTACAAAACTGTTGGCACAGGAAACAAAGATGTAAATGGAATCCTAGGTCGCTCGACCCAGAAGCACTTGCCATAATGCTTGAGGATGGTCTACTTTTCGAGGGAACGCCAGAACAAATACATTTGTTTTGAAGCAAAGATAAAACCAGGTAGCAGAACAAAACTACCGAGAATCTTAATTGGCACATTGCAAGGCTATAAAAGGGAACAAGTGCCAATGTTGGGCAATCTTGCGTAGAGGTTAACAGGGTTCCATGGGGAAGGCCATATGAACCTGTATATAACTGCATTGTATACAGTTATGCAGGCCAACTGGCTGATGTATAGTGGAAGGTGCATGCAATGCTTCAGTGACTTCCAGAAGAGATCACCACAAACCTGCCTTTATGTGAACTGAGGATATTGCGAGCCTTCAGTCACAGTGCCCCCAAATCAGAAGAAAATCCGACGGAGCATGTTGGACAAATCGTAATCCAGAGGTAGCAGAACAAAACTACCAAAAATCTTAATTGGCACGCTGCAAGGCTATAAAATTGAACAAGTGCCAATGTTGGGCAATCTTGTGTAGAGGTAAACAGGGTTCCATGGGGAAGGCCATATGAAGTAGTAATGGGATGGTTGGTTAAATCATTACAATAGCAACCAATGTGCCCAATCTTCTTACTCAAGAGATGTGTGATGTTGCCTACACTCCTAAGCAACATCTATGATTGGTGCACCTGAAAACAAGAAGAGGTGGACTTCTACCTCACACAGGTCCTAAGGCACGTTGCTTCAAAGCTGACCTGTTCCATTTTCAGCTGGAAACAGTCTTGACTTGTCCCCTCTGACTTCCAGAGGTGAAGGAAGATGCGGGGCACATATTTTTCTGCTGTCAGAGATTTGATGAGGACAGGATGAACTTGCAAATTATCTGTGAGGTAACATTACACTGGAAAAGCTGGTTAAGAAAATGATGACTTCACAGGCCAACTGGAGGGCCATTGTAGGATTCATTGGAGTGGTCATGAAGAGGCTGAGGACTAAAGATCAAGAAAGAAGAGCCAATGCTGTAGATGGATAGGTGGATAGCCAGTCCACCTCCCCATGAAGTAATACCTGGTGGCGGTTCCTTGGGGTAGTTTGTAGAAGAGGAATGCTTTTGGTGGTTTTTTTAGTGGGTAGTAAAACTTAAACTTGAGTCCCACCCCAGGTAGTCTATACAAAATTTTCCACGAAACACCAGCTCCCAATTGCCTGTGGTGACACAAATTTTAAAAAATATTTTTTTAATTAAATACAAAAAAAATTGTCTTTATACTTTTTGTCTTAAAAAACAAAAATGTTTCCAATAATATAGTAAATGGAATTTTTCTTCCTTATGCATGAAGGCATAATGTGTTATATACATAAACACCTCCAAATTACATGTGATGACAAAAAAAATATTGTGAAATATAGAGAACTTTGTCCTTAAAAAACAAAAAAGGTTCAAATACAGTAAATGACAATTTTTTTCTGCAATAGTACAACAGGAAAGTTGGAATCAGCAAACAAAATTTGTTTTATCTTTAAAAACAATCTAGGTTTAAAATACAATGTTAGATAAAATTTTGTTAAACAATGCATACACAGTAATTCTGTACATCTTAACATGTTATAGTGTATAGGATTAAGTTTGCTGCCATGGTGAATAATCAGCATTAAAATTTCAGATGTGTTTCATGTATCGAAAGAAGACAGGTCCAGGATAGTTGAGACAAAAATTAAGTAATAGTGTATTTGTCTCTCAGTTTGCTATGCGGCAGCAGTCACACCACCCAATCCTGTGGATGGTGTGTGTGTGTGTGTGTGAAAATCATTCTAATTTACTACCATGATTCTAAATCAACATATTTTACAAATCCTCCTTTCTGTCAAAATCAACAAAATTTTATTGAGAAATTTAGTGATTTTATTTAACAAAAGTATTAAATTTGTGAAGCCACAAATCTCATCATCAAGATTTTATTTAAACATTCGTAAATATTATTCCAAAAATACGAGGTGTGGCTATTAAATAACGAGACTGATGTAAAAAAAATTATTTTCATTTTATAAATAATTACTTATCACCTTCAATACACACCCCTTCTCTATCCCTACAACGCTCCATGTGAATTTTCCATTGTTGGAAATAGTGCTGGAAGTTATCTTCTGTCAACTCCTTCAGGACTCTTGCCGCTTTCACCTTAGGGAACAGACAGAAGTCACATGATGCAAGGTCTGGTGAATAAGGTTGATGTTCTAACACTGAGATGCTATACTTGGCCAGGAACCTCTTGACAGATTAACGCGGAATGAGCTGCCACATTATCTTGGTGGAAAACCCATTCCTTCCACAAATGGTGATTTGTCCTTCCACATTTCGGATCGTTTTTTCCTTACTTTTCACATAGTTTACCAAGTACCTCAAGGTAGTAATAATGATTAATTGTTGGACCTTCAGGAACCCAGTGAAGGTACACAATCCCATGAATATCGAAAAAAAAACAATCATTGCTTTAAATTTTGACTTGCGGATTCTCGCTTTTTTGGCTCTCGATGAAGTTGGGGTCTTCCAATGCATAGATTGGCGCTTTGTTTCCAGATCATACGTAAAAAACCATGATTCATCACATGTTATTATCCTTTCCAATAAATTTGGGTCATTTTAAATGGCATCCAAAGTGTCAGTACAAACATTTTTCCGAGCTGCTTGTTGTTCAAACGTGAGAATTTTGGCACCATTTTGGCACAAACTTTTAGCATGTTTTCGCAAATTGTCACGTAAAATTTTCCATACACATTCTTTATCAATGCCTAAAGTTTCACCAATTGCATGAATACTTAATCGACGGTCAGACTGAATCAAATTAGCAACTTTTTTGACATTGTCATCCGTTTTTGATGTTGAAGGGTGACCTGGCCGCGAATCATCTTCAACATCTTGTTGGCCATCATGAAAATGCTTAAACCATTCAAAAACACGTGCCCGCGATAAAAACTTACTGCCACACACTTCTTTCAGTAAATTATAAGTTTCAGTAGCAGTTTTTCCAAGTCTGAAGTGAAATTTAACAACAATTTGTTGCTCTATTATTACACTAACCATTTTTTCCGACAAAAAAAAAAAATAACACTAACGGAAATGAAGGTTATGACTAAACGGTGTTAGTTACACAAACGAGACTAACTGCATTCTGAAGAGAAAGCTTCACACTAAACAGCTGTTGGTCAATGGTGGTTGGCGCATGCACACTTGTTCCACCGCAGCATTAGTCTCGTTATTTAATAGCCACACCTCGTATTTTAGATAAGCAAAAACATTTAAAAAAATTTTACTTACAGCTTTTTAAATTCTAAAATAAAATAATTATAATCTTACTTTTGTAAGTGAAGAATAACAAATGCTAGTGTGTCTCTGTTAGGTTGTGGCAGATCAGAAAAAATCATTTGGATTAATTTTGCTCTTCGCATTTCTTCATCCTTCATTTCAGCAGCTGAGACAAACCTTGACCAGAGAGAATAAGTTACCAGAGGTTCCCGCAGTGAGCGTAAAAACTCCTTAAGGCACCCACATATTACATGAATATCTGTCACTAAGGAAAGATTTGGAACTCCTTTTCCCCGTAGAAACTTTTCCTGCAAAAAAACAATTTATTCAAGGCATTGAATAATTACAATTTTATTCTACATTGGTTGCAGGTTATAACACGAATGTTTGCACATAAAGCAGAACTGTGTTATAGTGCTACCCACAATATATTTGATGAAGAAAAAAATTCTATAGATAAGCTTGCAGTGCTATGTAGGCTAAACCAAAACATGTTAGCCGCAAGCTTACTGTAGTATATTTGTTTACTCTCCTAATGGAGTAAACATTAGAAGTACTGTTTATGAAGCAACAGATGCAATCTGCATGTTTGCGTGCTATGTTAGGTAACAGAGAGGTATCAGGTATTTTTACTATGTTTATATGACTATGTTTAGAATATTAATTTAAAATAACACTCATGATTATGATTAATTATTATTGAATTTCTTATTTCCACTTTACCTAAATTTTACATTAGCATTATCAAAGCTAAGCTATTACAATGTTTGTTTTGAAATTACATTATATTTTAAACTGCCTTTTTAAATATTCTGAATCATTATTCTAAGTTACACTTATATCATTTTGTTTAATCAATCAACTTTCAATCAATTTTGTTTTATCAACTGTAATCAAATTGTTTAAACAAAGTAAACAGATAATTTATAACTTCAAACATCAACCTCTCTAATAGGTTAAGTTCTAAAATATCATTCAAAATAAAAGTAAAAATCAATCATTCAAGAGCTAAAATATATGTTTTAAATATAATGTCAATATATATATGTAAAATATAAAGTTCTTGAACTAATGTGTAATCTTGGAGTACTTACTTTCAGAGCCCTGACTTCTTTGTCTGATCCAGGAACACGGTAGATACCCACTTCATCCAAGCCTCTCATTTCCACTTCATTAATACAATGTACAACTAAAGATGGCACCATGGGAGGTATCATTGGGGTGTAATCTGCAATACTGCCCTGTATTACAATAATTTTTGAATTATTAGTTTCTTTCAAATTTAACACATAAACTTCTTATAAATAAATATTAGGTTCTTCAACACACAATATTAGGTTAATTTTAGTTTAAAAAAAGACTTGAGAAACACAATTTTTATGCTACTAAAAAAAGGAATTAAAAATAGCATACACACATATGTTGAGAACTATATTATTATTCTTAAAACATTATATATCACAATAAAGTTAAATAAAAATCTACAAGTGAGCACAACTTCAAATTTGAAAACTAAAAAATTCAGTTTGGTTAAAAAAAATTTTTAATTTCCCCCAAAATTCTATTATAATACCAAACCAGAAATCACAGCTCAAAAATTAAACCTTCATTACATATTATTTGTCTACTACTTACTTATTTTAGTAATGAAATTATGTATGCGTACTGTGTGCACTACTTGTCTAAAAATAAAAGTTTTATTTACTTTGGTCAAACCAAAGTCAGACTTTTCAAATGGCCCAACCCGACCCGTAGTGGATACCAGGTCACTTTAGTGTACCAGAAAATGAGAGAAATAATGGAAAAAAAAAAAAAAAAAAAAAAAAAAAAAAAAAAAAAAAAAACAGCAATCCCAATCTTTGTTTTAACATCAACTTTCTAAAGAAGAAAACTGAAAGCAGATGTAATGAGGAACAGGTGAGGGCAAAGAAAAACAGCCGAACAGGAAGATATGTATGAGCCATACAACAGCCACGACATTGGACTTAATGCTGGACTCAACAAAGAACTATACATTTTTACAGCATGCGCAAAAATTATATTTACAGAAGACTATCACCACTTTTAATGACATTTAATTTTAGAGAATTGCTTTCTGTTTCAGACAATAAAGATACAATATTATAATCAGTAACAAACATTTTACCATTAAAACATGACATAAGTCGACAGTGAGACTGTTAAAGAAACAAAAATATTTCTAATCAATAAGTTTCACTGTATAATATATTTTACCATTACTCCCTTAGCAGTAGGTGTGTTGCCTGGTTGAATACAGGGCAAGGGAAGTCTGTCTTTACAATTAACATGACAAGTTGTTTTACAATCTTGACAACGCATCACAGACGAGCCAAATTTTGTTCTGAAAAAAAAATTAAATAAATAATAAATGCTCACATACAATAATATTAGTATAATTTTTAAAAAAAGTGTTAAAAATTTGAGGTTTGTTATTAAATATTTTGATTTACACTTTATGATACAAATAGTATTGATCAGCAGTAATTTCTTAATTTCAATTAATATGCAGTAAGGATATTTTGTGTAAAATTATTCACAGAAAAGTATTCTATGAATTACGGTACTATTTGCAGGAGGTTTTGGTTTGAAAGTTCTGTTCAGTAGATTTGTTTCTGAGATCTGATTTGAGTAGTTAGAAAATGAGCAAAATCACAAACATTTCTATTACTACACATTGCATAATTTCAGAAATAAGAAAGTCCTTTATTAAAAAGTTAATAGTTGCATAATGCATTACATTTTGTGCTTCTAAGAAATGTTACTGTACATGTATTACTTGTATTCGGCATTTTAGATATTAATTAAATATAACCAATTCAAAATTTTAGCTAATACTGTATCATAAAATATATTCCTGAAAACCATAAATTACTTTGCTTCTTTGGGAAAAATGTCACTGATTATTGCTACATGATTAAAAAAATGTATATACTACCATTAATTCTTCTGAATTATAGCACTTTGCAATTTTAAACATTCCAAATTTCTATTAACAACTTATAAATTTGTGATTAAGATCAAATATTATATTGATAATGTTTGAAATTATGTTCCGTCATCAGAATAAAACACTGCAATATTGATGCCATTTATATTATGAACAACAACACACATAAAATATATAGTTTATTAATTTAAACACATTAATCATATGAAAAGCATAAAATGATAGTGCACTTAGGGAGTGTTAAGCTGATTTAAGTCATCCATGAAAAATACCCTAAAACTACACCATGATAACCCATTTAGCACTGTTAATTTTGAAATGAAAATTACGCTCAATATACCAATTTATAGATAAAATTGTTTGAGGTTTTGCTTTTCCAAAAGTTGATATAATTTCATAAAAAAGTACAAGAAGTTTAAGTTTGTAAATTTTTAAGTAACACACCTCAAAAAATATTCCACTTAAAAATTAAAAAGCAACGTTATACACGAATTATATAAATTGAATAATCTGTTGCACTGAAGAGGTGTATATGATTGCTGAAGTATAGAATATTGCATCAGACATATAAATATTTAAATAAACAAGAAATAGAAATAATAAAGAAGAAATAAAATAAACATTTTTAAATATGGTCACTTCTATAAATGAACTTGTGGTAATTTCATTCAAATTGTGACTTATTGTATGTGATATAGTGGCAAAATCTAGTTTAAAATTTGAAATTAAAATAAGGACAGCTGTCATAATCGTTATTATTATGGACCAAGAAAGAATGCTCACAGGATTTGAACCATTCTGTCTTGTACCAAGGAAAGTGGGTATGCAGGCTGTTGGTAATTGGGCTCAAAGAAAGCATGGGAGGAGATGAAAAGGCATATCTGGGCTGAAAATGAATAGGCATCACAGCCACTCTTCATGAACACTTTAAATGCATTGCATCTAGTTTACCTACACTTAGTAAATGCAGTATAAGGAACATAATAGCAATGATTACAAGGCATGGCTTTTTTTAGGAAACATGCACAAGTTGCATATATATGCAACAGACCAACTCTGTCTAAGAAATGCAGCCTGTAGGAAGGAATTGCAGAACATCTGCTACTAAAATGTAAGTCTTTGGAGCAAAAAAGAAACAGAATCTTTGGAGTAATGACCTAAGTACTGACCATTTCACAGGAGGATCTCATCAGCAAGATCCTAAAGTTTATGGAACTCTTGGAATTTGAGAATAAGCTCTAAGGCTAATACATCATCAGAAGTCCATACTGCTCATAAGCAGGAACATGGACCACCTGATATGAAGGAGAGGAAAGAACACCCAAGAACACACTGACATTTAGGGTGTTTAGGTTATTCTATAGGAATATCAAGTACTGTATTCTAAATTAAAGTGTGTTATTTTCTCTGTAAATATATATTGATATCATTAATATACTTTTGAAAATAAATATTACATATTGTTGAACCTTGATAATACAAACAAAATATAACCATAAATAATTTTTGCTACATGAAAAACTATTATGGTTATCATCGCTGAATTTTTGCTACAGTAGTAAAAAAATTTATGCTAAGCTCAATGGGAGTAGGCCCTATAGCTGTTCTGAAACATCTGAACATACTGTGTTAAAAAAAAAGTAACTGTTATATGACTAAAAGTAGTAAAAAAATGTCAAAATGTTCTAAAATTAATAACATATGTTTATTATTCAGATAAGACATCAGACAAAATAAACTTATAGATATTTAAGGAAGTCACAACTTTATTTAAACTTTTATTCTACATAAATACAGTTGTAAGTATATTTTAAATAAATATTTTCCAATGTATTTGAGTAGTTTGAAAGATTTAAAACAAAACATAAAATAAATTTTATAGGAGTTTTAAGGAATTAATTTTGTTTTCTATAAAGTTAATTAAAATTATTATTATATAAGACACAAGGTGCTTGTAATATTAAAATAGTAATAAGATAAATAAATTTAGTGACCACAAGTTATAACACACATTTTTGCATATCCGTTTTATAGTGCCAACCGCAGTATATTGGATAAAGAAAAAACTGTATACGCAAGAACTATGTACGGTACACAAAAAGCTCTTAAGCTGAAAGCCGGGGGCCACAAAGCCACTGTGCAGTTTGTAATGGTAAATAACAATATTACTGTAATATAAATGGTAACTGAGTTATGACTTCTCAAAGCAGTAATTAGTGGAAAACTGTGTAAACAGAAACTTATTAATAAAACTAAAAACTGATCCATACACTACAATGGCTAAATTAAAGCCATATTTTAGTAATCAATTAGCAGTAATACCTTTTGTTACAAACATCACAAGTTTCTGGTCGCAACATAGTCTTAGTGACCAGATGATGCTGCCGTCCATTTAGATTAGAAGAACTCTTAGGATGAGGATAAATACTCAAACAGCTTGGTGTTATTTTATTGGCTGCATTATTTTCCAGTGACAAGCCTGATTCCAGTGACTCGGACGGTACTGTAACATTAAACTTGTAAGTGTCCAAAAAATAGTATTTTATATACAAGCGCTACACACACACACACACACACAAGTATGTTTATTGGGAATACTTATGAGAAAGGCCCAGTGGATTAGCTGTATTAACAGGCACACTGCTCAATTAGAAAGGTTTTAAATAATAAATCAGCTCTTATTATATCCTACTGAACATCTAAGCACATTTGGCGTTACTTTTATGATTTGGAGCACTAATATTGGACCAAAAATGTATCTCCCTGCATGTGAAATGTTAGTCATATTGGTATACTATACAAAATGCAATTTAAGTAAACCTACTTGCTATTATAAATATTATTATCCAATAATATATGACACAGATATAATAAACTGACACAGATTAATATCTGAAAGCTACAGCAGCAACAAAACTATTGTTCTGAACAACAAAGCTATTCGAACAGAACAATCGTTTAACTTCATTCGCTGTCAAGTTGGCATCGACTTCTCTAGTCTGGTCATCTTACCACCATAGCTAATTCCACTATGAAACGTCTGGTACTTTACATAAACATAATTGTACTTACTGAATATTTGTTACTTTACTGATGACTGATATAAAAATAACAAAATAATGTATGTATAATTCTGTTTCTGTCTGGTATCTAATTAGTATAATATGATTACGATATTTTTTTTTAAAGATTTGGGAATCAGATTGGTCGAAAGGTTTAAAAAAAATCGTGATTAGTTTACTGTTTTCATTAAAATGCCATAAGAAATATAAAAAGCATAATAAATTAAAAGTTGTAAAATTAGTTTAAATGCATAAATTTTACATACATTTTGTACAAGTTGGCAGGTACAAACACCCACAACTAATTTAAACTAATTATTTATAAGTTCAATACTTAACAGTAAGAGTTAGATTATTCAGTTCATTTATATTGTAAGTATTACTTTTAACATCAACCTTACACACCTAACTGTGAACGAGCTGTTGGTGTTGCTTCTATCTGTGACTGAGCTGAAATGGACCCATCAAGATCAAGTCTCAAGGTTGTGGTTGCCATCACATTCTGTGCATCCTTTGTTTTGATCTAAAACAATATAATATATATGGTCTGTATTTGTATATGTGTATGTTATAGTTGTATCAAAGATTGTATGGTAACTTCCATTAGCTAAAAATCAGAGTCTTAAAGGGCTTCTACACGACAAAAGTAAAAGTATTGTCAGCAAAAAATGGATACTAGAAACTTTCCTTCCACTTACAGTATTTAAAAGCTGATAAAAACAACTGCCAACTTATTACATGAAAACAAAAATAATAGCAATAAAAATATAATCGTGGCACACAGCTAACATGACAAAAGTGAGTTATTATCATTATTATTTTATCTTAATTATTTAAATCCTTACAATCTGATTTCATCATAATAATCAGCATTAGAATCTGCATACATACACATTTAAAAATTATATTCAAAATATGAAGATGAACCCTAACAACAGTCAAGTTCATTTTCTTAACCCACTTAGTATTAATCTGTCGATCAATCAGTAAATGTGTGAGAAATACCGACATCAAATCGATTGGATGTTTATAATATTGATAGTTGTTGGCTTGCCAATGCATTTGTGAATTTGTTTTTTACTTCAAAGATCAAAGAAAATATCACTCCTTGTTTGTAATATTAGTGTACTTTACAATATTTGACCATTTAGTTTGTCTATGTTCCTTAAACAATTCAAATACAAAGATTATAGTTGTAATCATGCATCGGCATGATTTTGACAGCTGACAGTTTTTGTTTTACCGAGGTTTAGTTCATTATAAGGTTATCTTTGTAAACTTTGTAGTGTTTTAAGTTAAAATGAATCATAATAGTCGATCTAGATCATCCTTGAGTAAAAGTACAATTTCAAAAGTGATTGACAATGAATATATTAGTTATGGCGCAATTAATGGGTTCTCTGATACTGACACTGACATCAATATACATACAAGGAGTTTATCAAGTAAAAAGACAAATACTTCTAGGTTAGAAATTATTATCCAAAAAATAGATTTGCATTCTTTCAGACTCCTCTGGACAATAAATATGTATAAATCATCTGCCTATACACAGATAATTCACGATCTACTTCTGAATAATACAAAATCAAAAACCATATACTTCCAGTGGATCCCTGGACACAGCAACACACAAGGTAATCAGGAGGCTGACCAAATCACAAAAACTGCTTTTCACATATACCTAAAACCACAACTGCACACACCTATTCTGATCATTGGCATTCAAGAGGAAAAACATTCTTTCAGATTGAAATGGATCGACAGATGGAAGATTGACGCACAACTTGCTGAAGTGCTCAAACAACTTTGGAAACCAAAACAGACAAATTCAAAGTAGATGGAGGAATAAAGGTTAGGATATGTAGAGATGAACCCAGGCAATAATATACCCTGTGATAAGAAGTTAATCTGTATTACAGTCGGAAGTTACAACCTTGATGGAGTATACTCCATCAACAAGATTATAAGTGTATAATATACACATTTTAATATGTTTATGTTGTGTCTAAAAAATACAAACATAAATTTTGATTAAGAATCTAATTAAAAAAATAAACTAATTAATAATTAAACCTCATCAGTTGTACCTAGTTTACTTCATATCAAATTTTGAAATATCAAATAATTATTATTGTATTTATCTAGTTAACTGAAACAAAACTGTACTAATATTAATAATAATAATGAAATAAGCTGCATTAATAAAACTTAATCATCTAAGTAACATAACTTCATCAAAATAACACGTTTGATCAATGTTAATCAATAGAATAAAAATATATATTTTATACCTTAATGATGTCAAAGTTGCGATTAACTGAAGACTTTCTTCGCTTAATATTTATTGGTTCTTCTACTGGCAGAGAAGGTCTATGCTTCCCATAGTGTCTTTTACCTTTATTTGAAGATTCTAAATCATCTTCAGATCTTGAGTAACTCAAATCGGACAAAGCAGATCCTAAATGCAAATCAAATAATATTATTAAAAATTTCTATAAAACACATAACATCTTACGTTTTCTATACATCTTGAGATTTTGATGGATCTGGTCCTTCTGGACCAAACAGTGATTTTTACTTAGATGTCACTCTGCGTGTATGTGTATGAAAATCACTACAGACTAAGTTAGTTACTGATTTTGATGGGTTGCTATGACCTGTAGTGGTTCAGGAGTTATTTAAAAAACTTTGAAAAAATCAGCATAATTTCTCAATATTGGTTTATCACATTTTGATTAAATTTAATCATAAAAAAAATTTCATAACTCGTCATTATAGAAAATTAAAAAAAAATTAACAACTTTAGGATTAAAATGAAATAAACCAAAAACTAATTATGCTCACCATCAACGTTATAAACTAGTTGACTGATTTTATTGAATTTTGGCACATACCAAATTCAACTATGAAACTAAATCTACATAGGTCTAGTTTTCTCAAAGTGAAACTACTTTTTCAATTTTCCAAAAAGGGGTAATGTGTTTTGATATCTTAGGACTTTCCAAAATGAAGTTTTTATGGCATTCCTGCTTATTAGAAATTTTGTTTATCTAAAAGGGCTTTGGTCCCATCAAATTTGGGTAATCGAATCCCTAGTGTACAAGTGAAACCTCCATTATAAACATGCTTTTTAAAAAGTAAGGATGTGATTATCCGGAATGCATTTATCCAAAGTTCTGACTTATCCAAAATAAGTTAAAAAAATAACGAAAAAAGAGAAGTTGTCATTTCTATAACAAAAGCTGGTATACTTTAAGTAATTTACTTCTTTAATAATGCAAGAATATTTTAAAATAATAAAGGAATCACTTTTTTAACAGGCATCACCGGTTGTATATCACATCAACTAACGATGTATTCAAGCAAAACAAAACAACAGCATATGACAGTAAAGATGTTGTGTAATGTTAACAGCCTAGCAGTACCAGACAGTTTAAAAACAGTGCATTATATTACAGGTACTGCATTGTACAACTTTTGTTTATAAGCCAATTGGCAGTGAAAAAATGAACTATTGGAGCAGCTATTATGATAAGATCCAAACATGGGATCTTAAATAAGCAATGATCCCGAGATCTCTCTGTTTCTGGCAGAGTCTGCTATCAATAGGTGCATAAATAAGCAACACCAGGCAAGATGGGACAACCTTCATGGGCATTCCCATAGCAAAAATCTCTTAAGAAAGGTGCCTCAAGAAGATGCAGAGGTAGGTCATGCAGGAAAGAAGATGAAATTTCAGGCCACATAATCTGCAACTGTAAGGCTCTTGCCAACAGGAGACTAAAGGTATTTGATTTCCAGGACTCTGAGGACCTCCAGCAGGATAAGCTTGTCACTGGATTGCTGAAACTTATTAAGGGTACCAGTCTGCTGAACTAGAACTCAAGAGGTTTAGTTGCACAATAGGTTCACTGATCACAGTGCCTGGGCTTTTATTATGCCTTTCTCCAGTTATCCAAACAATAGTTCCTCCACTTATTGACAATTGTCTTCTATCTGTCAATTCAGACACTTGTTTGGATCATGTTGAATGATGGCCAGATGCCAATGGATGGAGCACTTTAAACAACTTTGTGAAGACATTTCTGGGGATATAGTGACAGCAAAGTTACCAGTTAACAGTACAATCAATGAATCAACAATACAGCATTATAAATTATGATTAGCTGAGACACTGTCTGACATTTTTGTTTACTCTGCTTTAATAAAATTTTGCTAATACTGCCAAAAGGTGTTTCATATCACATTAGGTTCCCTGGTGCTGACATATTGTTGCCTAATATTATTTACTATGTGCTGTTTATTTCTTTTATTAATAGGCTAAAATTTCTTTCTTTGACCTATTTAAGTTAAAAAAAAAAAACAGAAAAAAGCCACTAGAACTAAGTTACTCATAAGCCTATAATAGCCACCTTTAAGAAAAAGTGTGAAGTTTGCTTCTGATACTCCGAGTGTGGCTAACTTAAAACATGATTTTTTCAAAACTAGGTTGTTTCTCCTTGGCTTTGTCATTTTCCTTCTGCACGCCTCATTTTTATGAACATCACCCATAAAAGTAAAAGGTTGACTATAAAGATACCTTCATTATATTTATTTTGAATAGTTTTACCTGTAGAATCAAGCTCCTGAATTACAGACAAGTGCTCGTTAAAAATGTCTGTGCTTCTTCTACTGTTCATTGTACTATTCAGGAATTTCAACTTTTCTTTAGTTTCATCGTGGAGTTTATTGCGATTATCTGTTAATAGCACATCTCTTACAGTCTGTAGCTGTTTTTCCTAAGTGAAACAAATTGGCTTTAAGAAATACAAAACTTTCATTTTGATTAAAAAAAAAAAATACCTATTATCTATTGTAGGTGTATTTTTATACTATGACTAAAACAGCCATTTTTTTAATCTTTAATAATAATAATAATAATAATAATAATAATAATAATAATAATAAAAATATCTTTAGATTATAATAACTACAGATTCATAAGTTAATTAAGCAGGTACCATAAAGTTTAATGAAATTAATAAAGAAACATGTGACTAATTATAAAAAAATTAATAGTAAATGTTTACATGCAATTTTTTTAATGAAAATCTCATGCCAATTTTGTTTAGTTGTGGCAAGTTAATTTTTTAGCTTAGAAAAAGAATTTATAATATAACTTCTTATTACAGAAGCATAAATTCAATTTATAGTCTATTATATTTGGTTGATTCTGTAATGAATTTCTGTTGCATTATTCCATTCTGCCTGAAGAAAATGAATGACATTTCACACTTTGTAGTATTATCAATAGATGTGTCCATGTTTATGAATCTGCAAATCAGCTCAAAATGGTCTTATGAAGTTGGAAGTGGGAGTAGTTACAGTGGAAAATAAATGACACTTCGCATTTCACAGGAGAATCAATAGATGTTTCCATGTCCAGTTCACTATTGTCCAGTTCACAGCTCAGATTTCTACTATTTGTCTTGACAGGTCACTTCACGTTAGGTTCGGATGCTGAAAAAAATAGCTCTTGCCTATCTCAAAAATCAATTCTGCGCACTTGTTAAATGATGTGGATTGCTCTGTTCGGGAACCTCTAAACTAGTCAATTTAATACTATTAAAAAAAGAGTACAATCATTATTTGAACTTCAGCTATCTTTAATGTTACCATCTTTTAACCTACCAATGCTTTGTTGTCCTCTTCGATAGCTTTGAGCTGTGCTTTTTCCTGATCAATCAGCCTTCTAGCAACTGTCAACTTATTTTCTAATGAAGTAATCTCTTTGTTAGCTGTCTCTAAAGCAGAAGTCACTCTACACTTTTCGTTCTCACATTCTGACCACTTCAAACGACATTCTTCATGGTAAGAGACAAACTTCAAAAACTCTACAACAAAAAATTGTATTAAACTATAATAAATTAAACTTTATACACTTTAGACTCTGCAAAGATTGCATTCAATACTTGATTAATAAAATGGTACATGACACTGTTTCATGGAGTTAATACTGGAATAAGGTTATTCACAGCACTATGTTCAATATAATGATCTGCCTTCCCTAGCTTCATCAATTCTACTTTCGTTGACGCATTTTGAAGAACCTCCATCTTCAAAACTATATCTACACTCATATATATAGTATATTTGAGTTTAGATATAGTTTTTGAACATGGAGGTTCTCCAAAACGCGTCAACGAAAGTAGAATTAATGAAGCTAGGGAAGGCAGATCATTATATTGAACATAGTGACAATAATTCTAGCAGAAAAGAAGAATATAAAAAGAATTTATTCACAGTACTTTACTATTACTGTAGTTCTGTCTTTTATAAAGCAATAGTAGGTATAGAAGTCTAATAATTATGAAACTTTTTAATGATTTTGTAAATCAGCAGAAATTTAAGGAATTCTGTACTAGCTATTTTAGCAGAATAGAAATGGTACTACATTTCTAATGCTATATATTTTCTACATATTCTTGACTCTCATGCAAATGAATAATTTTTAACAAGAAATTAACTCTTGATAATTTCTGAAATATATAAGGTATACATTTATAAAAATACATTAAGGCGGTCTTGTTATGTTTTTCTGATGATACTGCTTCAAGTTAGTAACAGATTGCAAGAAGTCCAATTTGCTATACGATATATATATATATATATATATATATATATATATATATATATATATATATATATTATTATTATTATCTGCATATAGACCCTGTTGGATCACGCAAAGCACTCCGACTCATGTCTTGCTCCTTCTAATCCTCCACACCTCCCTCATCCTGTCCCCATGGATCCTCTTCCACTCCTCCGTTCATTTTACCCCTGCTCTCTTTGGGATTTCATTCTCTGGGACCTTCCAACCGAGCATCTTTTTCCTGTATGCGTTCCTGTCTTCGATGCCTGTTGAGTCTATTTCTGCGTCATGTAGGTCTATTCTGACTTGTGTGATCCACGACTTGTTGATTTGACTTCTTGTATATACTTAAGGATTCTGTTGGGCAAGTCTCGTTGTTGGGAGTCTACTGATGTATCCATAGAACCGAAGCCTATATATATATATATAGACCATAATGTACCATAATATACCATAATATACATAATGTACATAATGTACATAATGTATATATATATATATATATCATTATTCAAGTATACACACACACACACACACACATATCTTACAAATATCAAATATCTGAATTAACTGTTTCACCCCACCCCATATACTTGAATAATGATTACATTATGGTAAGCTGGTTTCAGATAAATTAACAAAACTATTTTTGATTGTATTGTACTCGTATGAAATGTCATCCAAATAAGGAAATGTTTGGGTACAGGCTAAACAGTTGCTCCGATCTAAGTTCTGTTGAAAAACTGTAAGTCAGAAATTACATTTTCTACAACTTTGTAATTAGACTTTTTTCAAACTACTACCATTTTCATGTAAAATGACCAAATCATTTACAACATAGCACAACACAGGTATTCAACTAGTAAATGACAATCTTCCATATCAGGAAACAGTGTTTAAATGGGCCTTTAAAAATTGGAATAAGTATTTGTCTAGTTTACATAAAAGTTACTTGTTATGTTTTTGCTGACGATACTGCTTTAAGTTAGTAACAGATGGCAAGAAGTTTAATTCGCTATACAAGCCAACGTGAATATTTTGAGATAATAGTTTTATAAACACTACCATAGTTTTAAATTCTGACAAAAAACTTATTTCATAAACTTTGAGGGGAATTTTATTTCACACCTATTCTCTAAACTTGTATGGACTGATTGTTATGAGCATATCTAGATAAAACAAGTTACTGTAGTTAAGTTGAGAAGTTACTTGTTAATATTTGAGAATACATGTTAATTTGTTAATATTTGTAATTTGTTAATACTTGATGCTTCTATCGCCTTGAGCACTACCCCAACGGCGAGAAATGGTGGAGGGGTTTTCAGCTTTCCAGCAGTTCGCTCAGAGCTGTGGAAGTGTCAGCATTGTTATTTGCGTAAACCCTTGTTCAGTGCTTGTGTCGTTGCTCAAGATGCAGTTAACTTTGGAGCAACGCTATTCAATCAAGTTTTGTTCAAAACTCAAAAAACCTCTGGCTGAAACTTGCAAAATAGTTCAAGAGGCCTATGGGGTGTCTGCCATGTTATACTTACAAGTTTCCAAATGACTAAAACAATTTAATGAGGGTTGGGAAGAGGTTACTGATGACGCCTGCTACGGATGGCCATCAAAAAGTTCAATGCCCGATCATGTGACCTGTGTGCATGCATAGCTGAATGCCAACAGACGTGTGATTGTTTAGTGGCTAGCAGATGAGCTAAACAAGTTATATCGGACTGTGTTTAACATCATTACTGATAATTTGTACATGCATAAAGTGTGTGCCAAATTGGTTGCACAAGTGCTGAGTTACGACTAGAAGAGCAACTGTTTGGGGATCACAACAGAACTTGTAAAATGGTTGGAAAGAGACCCAGGGTTTTTAGACAGTCATCACCAGCGATGAGACATGGGTTTTTTAGTACGACCCAGAAATGAAGCGCCAAAGCTTAGAGTGGCACACTCCCTTGTCTCCCAAACCGAAGAAAGGAAGAACAAGCAAATCGAAAATCAAAACCATGCTAATCACCTTCTTGGATGCGAAAGGCTTGATCCATTAAGAGTTCTTACTACAAGGAATGATTGTGAACGCAGCCTACTACTTCGGAGTGTTAAAAAGACCAGCAAATTGTGTCACCTGCACAAGGCACATGCCCACTTCAATGTGAACCCTGCAACAGGACAACACACCATGCCACACGGCTTTGTTGACTTGAGAGTTTCTGGTGCAGCGCAATTTGACAACACTACCGCAACCGCTGTACAGTTCTGACATGGCGACATCAGACTTCATAAAAAAAAACATGAAGAGGTGCCTTTTTAATACCATTGAGGACATCAAAAAGGCGACAACACATACTCTAAAAGACATTCCAGTCATCACCTTCCAGGAAGTGTACCAGGCATGGGGGAATTGCTTGAATATGTGTATCGCTGTTCAAGGCAACTACTTTGAAGAATTTTAATAGATTTTATATTTTGTTGTACAAACACAATTGTACTATTTTTTGATTATACCTTGTAGATCGTAGTCTAACATGAAAAAGTCTAGCAAATTTTTAACACCTAAATTAAATATCCTGTATGTATTTATATTTAGTCTATTGTAACAAAACATGTCTTACATGAAATTTTATTTTCAATGGTTCATAATAATTACTTTATTTGCTGTTGGACAGATATTATACTTTCACAAGAAAAACTTATCCTTTAATTATAAGGATTTTAACACTGATTACAACCGTGAAATGAGATTTTCAAAAAGTGTATCATAAAAGTTATAACTTTATTAATGATATGAACTGTCATTTTGAAATGGTAGAATTAACCTTTTTAAAAACGAGTGATTAATGAATTTGATCTTTGTATCAAGTTTGAATCAAATTGATTAGCAGGAATTCCCTTAGTATTTTGATAGGATGCATTACTAGATTTCAAATAAATCTAATCATATTAACCTAAAAAGTTTCAAGTTTATTTTTATTTTTAATATAAATAAGCTATGAACAATTATATTAAATTTTTTTTACAGTTTTCAAGTTTTATAGAAAACATATTAATTTTGTTATATAATAACAATAAAAAAATATTTATTATATTAATTTTAATTTATATTAAACCATAATAAAATTTATTATTTTTAAATTGTGACGGCTACTAATATTTTAAAAGTTTAGTATTAAAGTTTCTACTTCAAGGAAAATGGAATGGCTATTATTTCAAATTATATACCACTTTTATTTTTTATCTGTTCCATTATTTTCCTGACAAATAAAACCTTGGTTTTTAGTACCTCACATCCTGGAGGCAGATCTGATGGGCAACAAATATATGACTGTTGGACAATAAACACTTGGCCCAAGCAAATTATTTCGCTCTTCTAGATATGCCTAACTAAAGCTTGCCCTCAACTAACTGTAGACATTTTTGTTACTTGCTCTTCGTTCCAATCATTAACAATTTAAGTGTTGTTTAGTTAAACACCAGATAGGCTCATTACAAACGACACAAGGCAATATTTGGGACAACATCAGTCCCTTCTACTACACTAAGAGCACTAAAAATAAAAGAAAAAGGAAAGAATGAAGAAAAAAGAAGGCACAGGAAATCACCGTTTGGTTTTAAGTACTGCTGAAAACAAAGATTACGGAAACTTAACATACTGGCTAAATGTTAACAACAAACAATGTGATGTATTTACTTTATAAAACTTCCATATTTATGGTGGAAGAGAGATATGAAAATTAATTTTTTTCCTTTATCATAAAATTATCCTGCATATATTGCCTCCTGTTACCTGACACTTGATTATATAATAAAATAATAATAATAACAATAATTGGAAATTAAATTATTTTTATTATTGTGTTTACAGAGGAGTAAAATAAAGTTCTTCAAAAATAAACAATTGATACAAAAACTTACCTTCTATACAATTTTCACTAATAAAAAACTCCATGTATTTCATGAGTTCGTTAAAACGTGCTAATGTTGATAGTTCCATTACACCAGAAGTCATCTTTTTGAATAATATTGTTTAATTAAATTTAATCTGAAACATAAACAATTTTATAAATAACTGTTTTAAATTAATTAATAATTTTATTCTGATATTTTTTTTACATTAAAACATACTATTGCCAACAATTCCAATATATCGGAGGTAATCTTTTATTGTTTAATCTTTTACAGTAATTATGACTTTTAATTAAAAGTAAATTTAAATGCTACACATATATTCATTATTACAGGTTACAAAGGTAAATGTAAAGAAAAAAGTATACAAAATATTTAAAAAAACATACGTTTTTTTACAATTAAATGTGTAATAGTTGCATTTAGATTTTTCCAAATTCATAGAAAATGTTAATATTATTGTACTGTATGTTTCCTGCTAATAAATAATTAATTTGAGCATCCTTGATTTTTATTTTGGTTAGGCACACAATGCCCTGTTATGAACAGCAAAGCATAACCGAACTGGTCATAACTGATAATTTAATGAGGAAAGAGATAGTTTCTAGCAGGTGACTGGATATTTTTGGAAGTATTCACATAGCTAAAACTGCTAATTACTTGTTACTGAATGATGATCAAGGACTCATTTTCCAGTATGTGTTATTCTCTCTGCTTAATACCAAAATAGATTTCATTTTAGATTAGTTTGGGAATTAACTATTATATTTATTAATATAATAATAGAGCGACTGCTACAGTGGGAATGAGTGATATACAACCGTGCCCATTGAGCTCAAGGTGATGGAAGCTATAACAGACACAGACATGTTCAAACCTGCTGTACTGTGCTGACTGATTGCTGGTAGCAGCAACAGTCCGGTTATTTAATTAACATACCTTGTATAAATCTGAATTAAAAAATACCAATGATACTAATAACTTGTACTTGATTAGGCTATATCATTTTAAATTTATGATAATGTTGTGTGGTCTAATTACAATTTCAATTGCATAACAAAATTTTTACTTAAAAAAAGAACTAAGTTTTGTGGTTTCACACAAAAATGGTTAAAGTTTATAATGTAGAGCGCTCTTACCATAAATAAAATTAGGGATATGTCAAATGAATTCAATTTTAAATTTCTACATGGTAGATCAATTTTAACTAAATGATTTAAACATGAAAGTCAGTCTGAAAATGTTGGCAGACCAGTAGAAACAACAAATATCCCGGAAAATAAGAACACTAACATAGTTTCACAAAATTCTTTTATTTTATGTTTTACTGAACATACAGTCTGTATTTGGTAAAATTCCACGATATCCAGTAAAATTAGAACATTTATATAGTTTTAAAAAATTCTTTTTTATTTGGTGACATATGTTTTTCTATGAAGCTAAAAATTATAAAGAAGGGCCTATGTTTATATACTAACACAGTTGATGTAAAACTAGAAAGGAAGGATGGACAATGTAAGAAGGTCAGTCAGCAGTAGGTTGGGAACACCCCTGAATAATAGGTTTGAGTAAGGAAGAGGGGTTGAAGTTAATTTGTTTAAATTAAAATTAGTATTTCTACAATGATCAAAAGATGAATACCTAATCTGTGTCAGTTAGATTCACCACGCAAGTACCAAGTCAGTTAGGTTATTGAGTATTCTTTTTCTTTTTTTAAAAAAAGGTTTTCTTCAAGCATCACCGTGTTAGGTAGGTTATGCAGTATTCTTTTTTAAAGAAATAAAAGGTTTTCTCCACGCATCACCGTGTTAGGCCTAACAACCATGTCAGTTAGGTTATGGTTTTTAAAAAAAAAAAGTGTATCATGCAAAATTTGTTTTAGACATATTTGAATTGTTTTACCGATCTACAACACATTAGCAACTTTCGTGCGATAGCAATATTGAGGTTATGTTGGTCACTTTTATTTTCGATTTTTATCGTACTTATCGTGGTTTCCGCGTTTTTATATTTTGGATTATTGCTTTTGGGCATGTACTGAAGCGTTTCAGTAAAAAAAAATATCGAAAAAGGCAAAACAGGCTACACTGCATTTTTACCCTCGGTTTTTATGGATTACAATTATATTGTTCAAATTAAAGAAATGAGCAAATTCTAATAAATGATTCATAAAATTTAAGTTACTTTTTTTATACAAAATCTAAATATGTAGAACAATCTGGAACAGCTATAAAAACTCATGTTAAAGAACAATTCAATTGTTAGAAGTATGAAAAAAAATTACTTAAATATTCACATTAAACCAAATGCTCTTTTAATGACTAATTTGATGATGTTATAATTATTTGCACTAAAAAACTATCAATTGACAGCCCTAATCTTGATCAGAAGTTAGATTAGGTGAATGTATAATAGCTGAAGAAAGCATGTAATATTAATGCATTTTTGTGAGTAAATGAAAACAATCCACACTGCATATATACATACATGTTATATAATATATAGCCTACTGTAACTACCGTTCTTCTTCCACTGAAGGAAAATAGCAAAAACAAATAAAGCTAAAGTAATACCTTTCATATCTAATGATATTTTTCATGCTTTACTGACAGGCTAGAACAGCTATAATGGTCAAAAAGTACTACATAAGTTACAAATGTGTTACACTATAAAGTAATAAAAAGCTCTACGATTAATAAAAGATAACTACTGTAAAAATATTATATTACCTTAAAATATACTTACATAAGCGTTATTTAACCTTTGACATAACAATTCAAAATTCTAAGTTCAGTAAACTTGAGCTCTATTTCCAGTATACTTTTTCAAAAAAATAATTCAAATATCAAAACTCGTAACGGTCGACAAGCAATGTAACAAGATTGAAAACGTCTAGTAAGCACAGATATGTAAATAAAGATGATGTAAACTATCATAGCAAAACTACAATTTAACAGATACTACGGAGGGGCCAGTTTCGCAAAAAATACAAGCATCATATTCACAAAAGAAATCTTTCCACTTGTGAAAAATTTTAGGTAGGTGAATTACAACATGAATTTATGACTTGTAACTAATTCATTGTAACTTTAACTAATTCATTGCTAAAATTTTACAGTTTCAAACTAATACCTTTAATACTAACTTCCATAAAATACAAGTTTACACAGTTGAAGACAACTAAATTTTACATACAACCAGAGTAGGGTAAATTTGTTGTAATACTTTATTTTAGTATAATTTGTAGTTGTCATTAATTTTTAGTTAAAGCAATTCCTTTAAGTACAGACATTTTTTAAGTTTTATGCGAGAAAGAAGAATTATTCCAGCTATAAAATCAGATCTATGTGTTGCAAAATAATGTATATTATATGTAATGTATAATCAATTGGCCTAAATATAGCCAAAATATTTTTGAAAAAGCTGTTGTAATTTGTCTTTATTTACTTGATTTTTACTAAAACGTACTTTATAGGTCATGAAACATACTGTTAAAAAGACTTATACAATTAATACAAGCATTTAATACAATTATATGCAGTTTATACGATAGTATTATCGTTTGAGGTCTAGAAATAGTTGTTTTATGATCAATTTAATCTATAATAACAGAGGTGTAGGATAAGTATTAATGTTATTTTAATTAAATGCTGATCTAAGAAAAATGATTTTAACCCTTATCTTATATCGTGATTACGTAATAGGTTAATCTAAAGATATATATGTAAATGATTTCAGAATAACATTGGGGGAGATAACTAAGTACTTTTCCACTGTTTTACATTTGAATACCAAAATTTTAAAAGATTTTTTAAAATATGTGTTTATAGTTTTACAAGAGAACCCCAAAACATTATTAAGTCTCTTAATTTCATAATTTTTCCTAGTTGTAATTGAAAACAAATGAATAATACAGAAAGTGTTAAGCCATAGAAAACCACACTAATGTCTAAATATGAGAGTTTGGATTGGTGTTAATTTCTCCATCTAGTTTGTTATACAAATATGGGTAACATGTTGTATAACATGCACTAATTTATAATTACTGAAAGTGATTTTAAAAGATGCCTTTTAATTAGAAGTGTAGTACTCCTACGTAAAAACCTTATTACTGTATTTTTTTATTTACAATGTGCAATATATTGATGAATATGTACTTCTAATATTTCAGTCTAAACAAAACTATTCAAAAATGTACACATGTGCTCGGACGAAGCTGCGAATCACCACTAGTAATATAATAATTTCATCTCATTCAGCAGAAAAGGATGTGTTTACGAGCATAAATCATTGAAAATTTAACACAATATTGCCTAAAGTGTTTATTAGTATTAATGGAAAAATTGACTGCATCGCTTGCCGCCAAGGTAACTCTTACCTGGCAGGATCATATTGGATATGTATGGGCGGATTTATTTCATAAGTCGGATGGCCTCATTATGTTACTTTTTGTGCATGCTGGATGCAAGCACGGTAACTATAAAAATATAGTGAAGTTCACGCACAGGTAATGCTATTCCATGAACTTCACATTGCACTTCAATGTAAAATGCATTGTCGTATTATTTAGAGTACATAAACACTTGTTATTCGAGTCAACGTGTTACTATTGTCTTTCTTGTCTATATTTAGTTTATTTTTGGGAATATAGTTTTAAAACTATTTCGAAGAGAATTATTTTAAAAATCTATCAATTATTTCCTTATTGTCATTTCTATATTTTTTGCGTATATCTGTAAAGAAAATAGGGCTCTATTATTTAATAATGTAGCTTATAAAATTAAATTTCACAAAGAACTGAATTTGTAAATTCAGCCACTTTTTTGTATTTCATTTATTGTTATCAAATTAACCTTAAGTAATTAACACCTATTATTTTATAACAATAATTCAAATCTTTAATAATTTTTTTGGAAGCTAGATATAATAGACTTGACAAAACATGAAAGTATGAAGTTAGCAATTATTAAAAAAACAGTATTACTGAATATAATATATTCAAGAATCACGAAACGAATAAACTAAACAATAACCGACCGAATAAAGAAAACAATAATCTAAAATCTAAACAAATGCAAACACATTCCCAGTTTGGACCCGTTCCGAAGTACCCGTTACTTAAAAAACGATATAACTCTAATGAGGAATCGAACTTAACTGCAACTTGACATTGTTGCCGTCTGATGTGATAAGCTGATCTACTCCTGCCGATTATAGCAGCAAAATGTGTGCTCAATTATATCAGTGAGAAACTACACCACTAGTTTTTGTAATTACAACAGTGTTGTATGGATATATTGGAACAAAACATCGTTGTTGAAAAATCATGACATGACACCATCGATGTTTCAATAACATCAGTTTGTTCGAGTTGCATCATTCATTCATCCTCCATCTACTCTAAAGTACTCTAATCTACACTTTCGTGTTCTCTAATCTGTGTTCTGTATTAAATGTAGAAATGAGGTTATAAACACACACAGTGAAACATATGTTAATGTGGAAAGATTAGAGAAGAGTACTTTCTGTAATCATTTTTCATTATGTTTGTGAAAAGTACAAAAGGAGAACGAATTGAAAAAGAAAACGTTCTTCAAGCAGTTGTTATCTTAGATTCATTTACTGATGATTTTTCTCCAGTCACCACGTCATTTCCAACAGTAAGAATATCATTATATGGATTGATTATGTTTCTTGATAAAAATGCACTTTTGGGCTATTTTCAGTTAATTTTGCCATGAAACTTTATTATAGCTCCAATAGTAATCATTGAAAATATAAAAGTGCAGAAACAACGGGAAATTAGGAAAAAATGAATAGAAGTGACAAACATAACCTCAAAATGATTAGCATGTAAAAGTAGGTAACGTGTTTTTAATGGCGAAAAAGAGTATTTAAATGCCTGCTATTAATAATGAAAAGAATATATATATATATATATATATATATATATATATATATATATAATCAACAATATATAACAAGTAAATTCCGTTACGTTCTTTTCTTAACAATTCTTAAATTGTTTACTGATTTATGTGTTTGCTTTTATTAAATGGGTTACCACATTTTACTGAATATGCAGTACAATTTTTTCCTTTTTGACATGTCCATTTTTAATTTGACTAGCCATCTATATAACTTATTTAAAACTGATCACCTTTCAAAAGCATTAAATACTTAATAAACTTAACTTTAAATTCTAATTTAGCATACAAAAATTGCCCACATTTTGTTTAACTATCAACTATTTAATTACATTTGATTTCTAAGTTACTGTAAATGAAATTATAACCTGAATCTTCATAGTTTTTAATGCAACAGATTTTTACTTTCAAGGACTTGGAAGTGTATGAACTGATTAAAGTGCTCCAATGAGAGGGTGAACTATTTAAAAAAACAGAAAAAAACAGTGATTTCCCTGAATTGAAACTTATCAACAGCAGTGACTTGTCTGATTAAATATTGTCAACACTACCACATTAATCTATTGCTACTATTTATTCATTGTATATTAATAAATTATATTTTAGATGTAGTATTAAATAGTGTTCACTGATTTATATATAAATATTGTGTTCACACACACACAAATATATATATATATATATATATATATATATATATATATATATATATATATATATATATATAACTTATATTTACAAATAGCAGGTAAATTTTACTTGTCAATAAATTTAATAATACATTTTTATAGAACATTCACAATCATTATGATAAAAAGCATCCATAAATTTGTTTGAATGAATGATGATGCATTTTACTTTCATTGAAACAATTTACAATTTAAAAAAGTTGAAACAATTTACAAGTGCTAAGTAGTATTTTACCAAGATTTAATTTTATGTGTAAGCTTTCGTGAGTAGGCTACTGTGCTACGACACAATTGAGTTTGCATTTTCATGTAATATATATATATATATATATATATATATATATATATTTGTATATCAGATTAAACAATATACAAATCTGAATTAAACTGTGAAAGTTTCAGACTTCCAAGTTTAATGGTTTTTGAACTAGAGATATTAGAAAAGTTCAAAACATAGTAACATTTATGCGATTTTTATACTTTTGAAAATAATTAAGTCAAAAACTAAGTGTCCAAAAATTAAAATTTTTGTATTTTTTGTAATATTGATAAGAAGAATAAATATAAAAAAATCAGAAGACCCTAAACGTGTAAGGTCCAAATTATTTTTAAATTGGTTTACCTGATGTGAAATGACCGTGTAGCCTAATAATTTTTTATAACAAGCCAAGCCGAACAGCAAGGACGGCTGAATTATTGAAGGCTGGATTATCGCAAGCCTACTAAACTTTAGAAAACAAATAAAAACAATGATTCATTATTTAGAGGGCAGGGAAGAGTGTCTTATTTATTTTACCTATATGTTTACAATAAATATAGACCAGTATATTTTCTCTCTGCTTTATTTATTTTGTTTATTTTTCAGTGTTTGTTACCATTAGCAAATCGTCCATTGTTAAGTTATACGCTGGAACTTTTGTCATCAGCAGGAGTAGAGGAAGCTATTTTATTTTGCTCAAACTTTACAGACAAAATTAAAGACTTTGTTAAGTAAGTAGTTGTTTATTTCCTCGTTTTAACATAATTTGATAAAGAAGTGCACTCTTTATTTATGGTACCACTATCAGCAAGAATTCCAGAGTAGTATAAAATGTAAAAAGTGTAATTTATTTTGAACGCCACAGTTGTACGTTATTTTCGGCAATTCTTTTCGTTCCTAGACAACTGTTGCCTGCTGCACGACTATCAATTACCCTTCTGGTACATTTGTTGCGGACAACCGTACATAAAACCGAAGTGTTAATAATACCAGCTTATCCACACTTATTTGCAGGACTGGTTATTCGTCTTTGAAGACGAATAATCCTTCTCGGGTCGTAGAGTTCGTCAAACGGATTTACAAATGGTTAGTGCGGTAGTCTAATTGTTTCATTAATAACACTTCAAGATATTTAATTTTGAACTCGGTTTATTACTAAATTTACAAACCCTTTATTTATATTTTACTTTTTTAATTTTCCTCAAACTTAAAGTCCTTCTTCTATATCTTTCATATTAAATAATAATAACCATTAAAATTTTTGTTTTTCTTAAATTATTACAATAGTGTTTCAATTTGTTTACTTTAATGTAGTATGTAATCTTATGATAAAATATCCACTTCTGTGAGTTTAACTTAATTCCACTAATACCAATATATGAATGTCTTATCTAGACTAAATTAAATTTAGTCTAGATTAAATTTTATCTATCTATTTTATCTTATCTAGATTAATTTTTTTTAGAACAATTTAATATTTTGTTGACACCTTAACTTGTATGACTTCTTAACTTTAACAATAATTTAAAACCAAAACCTAATCTTAAATTTAGATTTCGGGGATATGATTTATGGAATTCTACTGCTTGTTATTTTTCTTAAATGTGTTTAATTTATTTTCTCTTATATTTTCTTCCCCTAATTTCACACCTTTTTGGTTATGCTCTAGTTTGGTTTATCCCCCTGTTGTTCAATTTAGGCTTTGGAATTTAATTGGTTTATTTATATTTTAATAATTTCTTTTAGGATAAATTTATAAAGTTAAGAACATATAATTTTTAATCCTTGATATGGAACTTTATTGTTCAATTCATAATTAGAAATAATTCTTACTCAAATTTAATTTTTATTACAATTTTTTATTAATTGTGCAATTGGTTGACTGGATATTTCTCACTCACTTCCTGAATTAGCAAGTACTGATTAAGCTAGTATTGTTTAATGGATTTGTTAACAGTACCTGCTATCATCCAGTCGTCCCAAAATTGTTCCTGGGCGATGTTGAGTTGAGTGAGTTGGTTCCCCTCCTGGTCCTCAAGGATTGTGGATATCCCGTCTGACTGGTTGGCAATTGATGAAAAGCGTGATCCTTAGGCGTCTCAGTTATTGCGCATGCTGACGTACAAATTTTTCGAATAATTTTTATTTTATTTCACAAATTTTGTATTTTGCTAGTACCCTCTACTTTGGACCACTAAATTTGCTTATTTTCTTTTTCCTATATATTTTTACATCGTTGACTTTTTATTTTTCTTTATTTTGAAAATTTAATAACGATTTTATCTAGTCAGCCGTGAACGCTGACTGGTCCTCGGGCAGTTTTCAGCACTCCGAAAACACAGCTTTACTCTAGCTCTCTCTCCAACACAGTGCCTGCCTAACTGCTCGTTAGGGCTTATTAGCAATTTTAATGGCATTGAGGGAATTCCAAATTTCCCTGTTTTTGGAAACTTCCCTTTTTGCATTTAACCAGCCACGGGACTTTAGAGAATGTCATCTTTCCTTTAACAATTATCAACTTGGTACATTTGCTATCTCGGAAAACAATTCTTTATCTTATTATTTCGGTTAATTATTTAATCTGATTTATCCCGTTGTGTTGGTTACCTCGTGGCAGCCATGATGGATTTCCTTTCTCCAGGTTCCCCTTCCTTGCTCAACTGTATGAACTGCACTGCAAATCAAGCAAATCGCATAACTTTTTTCTGTCTTGACCGATTTTCTTGATTCCTTTACCATTTTATTGGTATTGTTATTACGCTTATTTTGCACTTTGATTGGTGATCGTGTTGTGTTCCGTTCTTTAGATATTCCTGTTTTTCTGTTTTGGCCCATTTCCGTGATCGTATAATTTGTGTTACTTTATTCTTACACCTACTTTTCATGATTTAATTGCTTATGTTGTTCTTAATATCTTAATTACTTGTTATTAATCATATTTTTATAATTATTAACTTATTTGCTTTCACACCAGATATTCTATACATTATTTCTGGGTTTTATTTAATGCGTATATTGAATTTAACCAACTCTTAAAGTAAGCCAAATCTAATCTAATTTATTTTGATTATTTAATTTGAATACTTGGCTTTTATTTTTATTCTAATTGCTACGGGTACAAACTTTAAGTTATATGATTATTTATTAAAATCATTATTTTCCTTATTTGTTAATATTTATTAAACTATTAGTTTTTTCGAAATTTTTTATTCTTAACATTTTATTAGGCATGGTTTTATTAAACAGAATTTTATTTCATTCCGACAATTTTTTAAAATTTATAAAATTTTTTTTCTTTTTCCGAATTTTATTTGAAATTATTATAAGTCCAGCAGAGGTATTAATTTGGACTTTGTACTTTGTGCAGCTCAATTCCCTTGTTCGCCTCCCTGGCCTTATCTGTAAGCAAGTCTCGTTTCTTTAAACAACGTATTCTTGACCGACTGGCCAACTCCAAACGAATTTAACTATTTTAAATTTGTCGAAATAAAACAAATTTTTCTGCCTAACATTATTTTGTATGGTGGAGCAGTAAAATTCCGTTTCACATTTGGTTTCAATACACATACATTTGGTTAATAGATTTTTGGTCAATTTGAGAAACACTTATTCTGTCATGATTAGTACAACAGAAACCAAGATAATTGAACATTTAAAAAGAATAATTGGTACATTTTACAGTTAATGTGTGTCTTTAAATTGAAAATAAACTTGTTAGTCCAGACACTTGCCATTTTGACACTTTTGGAAGTTTGATGTACCAATTTTCAGTTGGATTTTGATCAGCTGAGTCATTGTAAGGCCTACTATAAAGTTATAATGCTATAAGATCTTTTAAGACAAAGCAATTAGTAATATTAAAAAAACATCATTATTTTAAAAATTTTAATTATGTAGGATCTTGTACATAATATTATCATGTTTTGAATATTCCCAAGTATTTTATTTGTTTTAACTTATTTCCTTCCTATATGTAATATAGTACATAAATAGGGCATTAATCCCTTTGCCAAATGCAGTTTAACTTAGGCTATCTAAGCTTTACCTTTATAGTTTCCTATCTTTTTTTTAAAGACTGGAAGTAATGTATACAGTAAATGCAGTGAATTCATGCAATACTCTTGCACACACAAATCCTATAGTTAGAAAGGAAAGGAAGTGAGTGGTTTTGTTTACATATGAATGAGTATCACCAGGGAATATTGTTGATAGGACCATGGAAATGTCAACACTCAAGTTTTCTTAATCAGTTAATTACAAGTTCAGGAGCATTTTTGTCTGTTTACATATTGCTTATAGAACATACTAATAAAAAGTTCCCTGTTTATGTTTGTGGAACCTGTCTTATCCCTTTGATGTCTGAAATTACATGATCATTAAAGGGTTGCTATTTAATGAGGGGAATTTTGCATTAAGTTTTTGATCTTACATTACAGTACACATTGTAGTTTAGTGTTAGTGTTGCTATACACAGTACTGTAATGCAATATATTTTTTATTTTTGCAATCATTTTCGTTAAAGTTCAAATATAGTACTGTAAAATCTACATTTTTCTCTTGACCCTCAATAATTTGGCACTCGCTGTAATCCAATGGATGTCTGGTCATGTAGGTGTTGGATTAGAGAGACTTGTTGAAATTAAAAAAATTTTTTGTTTGGGTCTAAACCGAATGTTTTTGGGTAGGTAACGATACATGTACGTTTTGATTTTGTACTTGACTAATTGAACAAAATATAATTAAAAGTGTAGTTAATTTTGAAAGGTTTTTGATGCTGAAAAGAATTTTTAGTTAATTTCCATGTGGTATTGGAGTGGCTATTATGGTAACACCCTGACTCGGGACTTTGAAATGAGCGCCGATCCTGACATGTAGATAACTTTGACGGGTTATTAAAATTTGTGTGTGTGTGTACATGCATGTTGTTGTGTGGATGTGCATGTATGTTTGTGTTCCACAGAGCTAGAGGTACGTAAGTGCAGTCACAGTTTCCTCCACCTGCATGCTATTTTCACATTCCAGGTAAAATGGAAGCAACTCTTTTCTAATGCTTCAGTTTTATAACTTTCTTTTATGAGGTAGAAAATAAAATAGATCTGTATACAATAGATTATTTGGATAAATTATTATTGGTCTGTATAAAATAAATTATTTAAATTTTGGAAATTTTAAAACTTTTGAAATATTTTTCATGTAATAATTTTTGAACCAAGTGAAAAAATTGCTTTCAAAAATTTGTAAATTAACATTTAAAAAAAGTAATTACTCATACCAGTTTCTTTTGGTTGCCAATAAACAAATAGTTTTTTTGGTTATTTTGTAAAACAAGAGCTTTTTTTTAATTATTGGAACATATTATTATTTTATCTAATGATATGTCATTAAAGGATATGGATTTTTTTTAGAAGTCAAAAATGGCCAGGTTTAACAACAACGTTTGTAGTATCAGAGGATTGTCGATCATTTGGTGATGCAATGCGGGATATAGATGCCAAAGCCCTGATTAGAAGTGACTTTATACTGTTAACAGGAAATGTAGTTGGAAATTTAAACTTACTGCAAATAATTGAAAAGCATAAGTAAGTATAATGTGTTGTTGCTTGTATTTAGAATAATCTGTAACTTTGAAAAATATGATCTAAATAACAAAGGTGTTTTAACCAGTGAATTTATAAAATATAATTTACAAAATAGAATGGCTTAAATTCTTTAAAGTAGGGAAATAAAAAGAATTAGGCTTTCTGAAATACCAGGGAGCCTGTGCAAAATTTTGCACTATGAATGTTTTAAATAAACACAGCCTTTTGAATAAGAGTAGTTGTTTGGGGTGAGGGTGGTAGTTGGAAGGAAGGAACATGTTTAAAAAATAAAACAAAAAGTGATCAGTTTGAAATAATAATCACAAATTTATGAGTCATTGTAGTATACACATTTCAGTACAGATAATTGGTTTTTAATAGCAATTTTTACAGGGCGTTACAATACCTTCTTGTAAATGATATTTGATGTATAATGTAATCTTCTTGTACTTTTTGTATTTCATTTTCTTTAATGTATACAAAAATGTTAGTTGATTTAGTTACCTTTGGAAAGGCTACATACATTTGGGATGGTGTCCATATTAACAGTGGGTAAATGCATGATGGAAGGAGAAATAACAAATATATTTGTGAAAAACAGTGTCCAAAACGTGTTTGGTATTTGAAATGCTTGTCCTTGCTTGTACAATGGGCAGGGCCACATAACCTATAATTTTAATGACTTTTAAGTAAATATTGAAACATGTTCTAAGCATGTTATGTAAAAAAGTGACATGCACATCCATGATGTCGTTTTGCCTATGACAGTTAAAAGTGTTTTTACATTAAAATTTTCCACAATAAGTCATGCTTTAATGCAAAATTGTTTTGCAATGTTAGAAGTCGGTTAAAAAATCTTTCTAAAGATACCTAATTTATACTTGTATGAATAGTATGTGCTGAGAAAAAGGGATGTTGACTCGAGAAAAAAGGGATGATAACTCGAGAAATATAATATGATGATTGATTGAAATTAAATTTTTCCATTCCATTTGTTTCTAGCTTGGTTCAAATAAACACACCTGCTTCAGTATTACTATACTTTTATCTAACGGAAGTTTACAGTAATAATGCTAGTAAATTTGAATAATGCTAAATGATTTTAATTTCGTAAAGTATTCAGTAAAAACTTAATTATTCAAGCTGTAGATAATTAAATAATGTTCTGATAATTACCGGACTAAATTTTTAAAGCTTTTTATTTAACATTGTTTATATTGGAAACCTTATCATGTTCAGTATACACCCCTCCTCGATCTTTATACTGCTCCATACCAATTTTCCATTGTTGGAAGCAATGCTGCATGTCTTCTTTTGATATGGTCATCATCATGTCTGTTGCTTTCTTTTTCACTGCATCTACAGACTCAGAACATGTTCCTTTCAACGCACCTTTGACCTTAGGAAACAAAAAAAAAGTCACATGGAGCAAGATCAGGTGAGTAGGGTGGAAGCTCCAACACAGGAATTCCATACTTTGTTTAAAACATCTTGGTTGACAGTGCCTTATGCGCTGGTGCATTGTCTTGATATTTTGCGTCCATGAACAATTTTCCACATGTCGGGTCTTTTTCTTCGCACGCCTTCATGAAGAGTGGTTAAAACCTCTTTGTAGTAAATTTGGTTAATAGTTTGACCTTCAGGCACCCATTCAACGTAAACGATCCCTTGGATATCAAAAAACACATCAACATGACTTTGAGTTTCAACTTGCTCATCAGTGCCTTTTTTTGCCTTAGCGAGCTAGGGCTTTTCTAGTGCATGGATTGGCACTTGGTTTCAGGATGTATGTGAAAAACCATGATACAGTCAAGGTACTAGAACCTATCTTTTCTAAAAAGGTAGGATCAGTATCAGTATTTTTTAGAATGTCAGCATAGGTGGTCATTCGAGCTTCCTTTTGATCAGCTATGAGGTTTTTCATAGGTTATTCATGTTGAAATTGCCATGTAAAATTTGCTAAACAGTTTCTTTGTCAATGTTCGTTTCACTCTAACTGCTCTTATACTCAAATGATGGTTTTCTCAAATAATCTTACTGACTTTTTCAATGTTTTCATCAGTTCTCGCTGTTTGTGGCGAACCAAAACAAGGATCATCTGTAACATCCTCTGTCCTCTCTAAATCTTTTAACCCACTCAAAAACTTGAGTTCATGTTAAACAATCGTCATGAAACATGTACTTTTTGCAACAAATTTAATATTTCTGTGGTGGATTTTCCGAGTTTAATGAGAAATTTCACATTAACACGTAGCTCCACACTAGCACTAAGCATTTTTGTGATGTACGGCAAGTACTGATCAAATGACTGCTTTGAGGGAACTAGATATTGCACAGTACTGTTCAAATGACTGCTGTGAGCGATCTAGATATTACACAGTCATCAAAATGGTGGAGTAGGTAGAGGGAGCATTGAAGGTCAATGCCCAATCATTGTCAACTGTGTGGAATAAATATCAGTGCGGTTTTTTTCTAGCCATACCTCATAGTTTAGGCTATAAGTGTATACGAGGTGTGGCTATTAAATAACGAGACTGATGCTGCGGCGGAACAAGTGCACATGCGCCAACCACCATTGACCGACAGCTGTTTAGTGTGAAGCTTTCTCTTCAGAATGCAGTTAGTCTCATTTGTGTAATCAACACCGTTTAGTCATAACCTTCATTTCCGTTAGTGTTGTTATTTTGTTTTGCCGGAAAAAATGTTTAGTATAATAATAGAGCAACGAATTGTTGTTAAATTTCACTGCAAACTTGGAAAATCTGCTGCTGAAATTTATAATTTACTGAAAGAAGTGTATGGCAGTGAATGTTTATCGTGGGTTCGTGTTTGAATGGTTTAAGCGTTTTCAAGATGGCCGACAAGACGTTGAAGATGATTCGCGACCAGGTTGCCCTTCAATGTTAAAAACGGATGACAATGTCAAAAAAGTTGCTAATTTGATTCGGACTGACCATCAATTAAATATTCGTGCAATTGGTGATACTGTAGGCATTGATAAAGAATGTGTACGGCAAATTTTACGTGGCAATTTAAACATGCGAAAAGTGTGTGCCAAAATGGTGCCAAAAATTCTCACGTTTGAACAACAAGCAGCTCTCAAAAATGTTTGTACTGACACTTTGGATGCCATTGAAAATTACCCAAATTTATTGGAAAGGATAATAACATGTGATGAATTGTGGTTTTTTAAGTATGATTCGGAAACAAAGTGCCAGTCCATGCATTGGAAGACCCCAACTTCACCGAGAGCCAAAAAAAGCAAGAATCAGCAAGTCAAAATTTAAAGCAATGATGATTGTTTTATCAATATTCATGGGATTGTGTACCTTCACTGGGTTCCTGAAGGTCAAACAATTAATCAATCTTACTACCTTGAGATACTTGGTAAAGTACGTGAAAGAGTAAGGAAAAACAACCCGAAATGTGGAAGGACAAATTATGGGTTTTCAACCAAGACAATGGGGCCAGCTCATTCTGCGTTATCTGTTGAGGTTCCCGGCCAAGTACAGCATCCCAGTATTAGAACATCCACCTTATTCACCAGACCTTGCACCATGTGACTTCTATCTGTTCCCTAAGGTGAAATCTCACTCTAAGGTGAGATTTGAGTCCGTGGAAGCTGTAAAAGTGAGTGGCAAGAGTCCTGAAGGAGTTGATTGAAGATGACTTCCAGCACTGTTTCCAACAATGGAAAATTTGCATGGAGCGTTGTAGGGATAGAGAAGGGTTATATATTGAAGGTGATAATAAGTAATTATGTATAAAATGAAAATACAATTTTTTACGTCAGTCTCGTTATTTAATAGCCACACCTCGTAGATGTTAGATTTACTATAGCTTATGCTGTAGACACAAATTTTAAAATTTGCATTTTTTTTTTCACTTTCACAAGTGAAATCTTACCTGCTTATTAATGGATTTTTTATGCAAAAAGAGAACAGATATCGTGCAAATAGAACAGATAAAACAAGTCATTATTGAGAAAAATTTGGATCAGTAGTTTAGGATGTAGATGTATCAGTGTTAAAAAAAAATTGGTTAACAGTGTCATTTTAAAATTTGTTGTTCTATACTTCGACTACTGATTTTCAATTTTGTTTATAATTTTTACCACTTTGTCATGCCTCTTAAGATAATGGTACTGCTAACTCTATAAAAGTTTTCATTTTTAAGTTATGGATACCTGAGAACTGCTAATCATCTCCTTCCAGTTGTATATAAAACATACACATGTGCACGCATGCACACACGCACACACACGGTGACAGATTGGGGGTGCTTAGTGGGGCAGAATGTTGCTGTGTTCCTTGATATGGGAATATTGCATGCAAACAAAATGAAACTTTTTTTATAAGGTTTACAATATTGTTTTCTCAATTTATCTGTTCGGTTATAGAGAAAATAAGGATTTTGTGTTATTGAGCAATTTTTTAAATTACTTCTTTAAACTTGGTTTTCTAAACCTTTGTAATAACTACAAAAGTGCATAAGGTTAACTTACTGCACAATTACTTCTATTTAAAATGTCTTACTTAAGACAAAAATAGTAATTGTCATTTTAACTCCATAATAACTTTTTCTTTTTTCGTTATGTAAGTTAACGTTTTCAGGTATTTTTCCATCTTAAATTGATCAATATTGCTTTAACTATTGATGTTTTGTTACCGATTTATTGTTATTTCTTTGTTTTCTCCCATCAATTTATATCACAATACATTATACTAAATTTTGGATTTGCAGATCTCTATTCTACCTTATACTGATTTTATCTTTTACCTGTCTATAATATTTGTGTAAAACAGATTTTGCACTGAGAATGATTTCTTATAGTTTGAATATATATAATGGATTACTAATATAATAATTACCAATTTATAATTATATTTATATCAAGAAATACATTTTGATTGCAGAAGAATAACAAAGACTGACAAAGGTGCTGCTATGACTCTGATCTATAAGGAATGTGGAATGCGGTGGAAAGCACCTGAAGATGATTTGATTGTGGCAATAGATAGAAAAACTGGTAGATTACTGCTTCATAATAAACCTTCCTTAAAGCGTGGAAAAATAGACATACCAATGGTATTTCTTGAAGATAGAATGTTCTGTAAATATATTTAATTGGTAATTTTACACATAGCAATGACATAACATATACAGTCTTGTACAGTAGAGAAAGTAATGTCAGGCAAAACAGATTTTTAAAAAATATATATTTTAAAAAGGCAGTTTTTAAAAGTTCTACTCTTATAATAACCTGTATACTAACATGTACAGTAAAATATTTAATCCTACTAGTTTTCAGTCTCACTGATCACAAGTATGTTGCAAGTTGTATGTATATATGTTGATAGATTTAACCAACACTTTAAAGAATGTTACGTGCTGGTAAAATAATAAGACTATTTTTGTCGACCTCCAAATTTACCGTAAAGTGGCCTGTTGAGTGGTAGGAGGTGGAGCAGTGCACTGGATGATATCACATCTTGACCACTGTCATTTCTAACTTAATAACATCATTTTGAAAGCTGAGTTGCAGACTTGTGAACATGAGCAAGTGCAAAGAATTGCTCATGTTTTCTTCATGATGAAGAACATAAATTCATCGTGGAATGAACTAATTATCGGATGCAAACTTCACACAAACTATCAAATATATGTTGAACAACCGAATATCATGACTGCAGTTTTTTGGGACCATAAAGGCATATTCATGATGGATTTCATGGAACAAGGTGTTATGATCAATGCAGGCATAGCCAGTGGGTGGAAAAATAAATTGGATGTAGTATCATCTAATTGGAAAAATAAATTAGATGTAATATCATCTAATTTTTAAGATAATCACTCTTAAGTTAATTAACACACTTTGGCTGTTAGCAATTTCTCTCGTAATTTAAAATTGTGGATAGGCCTACATTTTATTTGAACTTGAATTTTTTTTATGTTGTACAATTGGTAATAGGCTTAAAAAAGACATATCCAGAAAGTAAGTACCATTTTTAAGGTACTAGGTAGCACTCCACTAAAATATTGGTGAGGGATTATTATTATTGTCAACATTATTATTGCACACATATGGGCTTGTATGTCTTCATCTAGCTTTAAGAAACTGAAGTTTGACGAGAGTACCTTAAAGGCAGAGGCAAAGGAGATGCCTCGCTGCGGCAATGGGGTTTTAAGAAAACCATACTCCAAGACTGAAGGACGTCTAATGAAAGAGATTCCTCTAAGGGGACAGTAGAGACCTTGTGTAGAAGTCAACTCAGAAGAACTAAGGGATTTATTTAGAGGTATTGTGGTTTGACAGTGCGTCTAAAATGGATAGGAATTTGCTATGTTTTGAAATGTGTGTAGCCTAAGTAGGATGGATTCCTGCCGAGGTAGCTGAAGTGAGCAGCTGATGGGATTAGCGATCCCACTGTACCTCACCACACCACACCACACCATACACAGCTTAGATTTATATTGTTTTTAAATTCAATTTTTAAATAACATTATGTAATTGGCTTGTAGGAAATCTGTTTGGATCATAGTGAATTAGAGCTACGAAACGATTTGCTTGACACACATATCTGTATCTGCTCAATAACAGTGCCACCTTTATTCTCTGACAATTTTGATTTTCAAACGCACAGTGATTTTTTGAATGGCTTATTAGTTAATGAAGAAATCCTTACCAGCACAGTGTATTGTCACATACTTCAGGGGAGCCAATATGCTGCTAGTGTTTCCAGTTGGTATAGGTACCAGGACATAACGTAAGTTATAATTATTTTATTATTACATTTAATTCAGACATTTGCCATCATTTGTGTATATAAAGCCATTATTGTGCAGTTGTGTAATATCAACTCTCGTTCTCAAGTTCTTAACTTAAAACATAAACATGCAAAAAGAACGTGTAGATGTCTAGACATATGTTAAAATACTGAAACACAAAAAAAAACAAAACAAAACAAACATACTACAAATAAAAACTCTAGAACAGTTTAAGAACTCCTCATATATATAGGTTATATATTTGCTAATATTTTTATGGAGGAATTCAAGAAGGAAGTCCTTAACTGTTCTAAACTCAAACCCAAAGTATGGCTTACATTCTTAGATAACACTTTTTTATGGTTTAATTGGCATTAATAAATTAGAACATTTTTTTAAGTTGTTTAATAGCACTTATGATTCTGTTTCCTTTACCACTGAAAACAAAGTAAATAATAAACTACTATTCTTATATGTATATATTGAAAAAAATAGGGATGTCCTTAAGACCTCGGTTAACAGAAAAAAGTCACATTGCTTGGTATTTTAAACTATTTAAACTATGGGAGAGAGGGAAAGGGGAGGGAGAGAGGGTGTAGAGAGAGGGGGAGGGAGAGAGGGTGTAGAGAGAGGGGGAGAGAGAGAGGGGGGAGGGGGACAGCAGCAGTGTCAGTAACTTTGTTCAGGTAATCCCCTTCATCTGGTGTTGGCAGGTACAAACATCAATTGGTTATTTATGTCTTGTACTACACTCTTTTATGATGCAGTATTTCTGAACTATTATATGTAGGTTATTGTTTCATTTTCTTGGTTACTTAATGCATATGTGGTTTCCTGATCACATGTATATCTTAGTTTTATTTCTAGTTTGACTACTCAAGGATTTGCCCTGAATGTTTTAAGTCATAAAAAACGAGAACTATTAAATATTTTTTTCAATTCTCAATTTTTTTAAATATATATATAACATGTTTTTATCTCGAAATAATAATTTATAATAATAATTATAATAATTTTGAGAAAGTTTTTTTCAGTACTATATGGTAATGCTCGGTCAACAATGTAAACATGCGTATAAATGAGGAAAACAATAATATTTTTTCCAAAGTGCTTTCAGTTCTTTTACATCATATAGTAATTAAATAGATACCTGATTATTAAATAAAATTAGGAAAGTTTATTTATATAGACAAAACACAAATTAATAAAATAATTCTAAAAAATTATCAAATAGCTATGAAGTGTTTTTTGTTCTGTCTACCTAATATCATTATTTGTTTTCTTATTAAATACATTTTCAATTTTTCTTTGCAGGTTTGTTCTGTATGATACATATTAAAACATGCAATGCACAGTCCCACATCACATTTTATACAAATTGTGCAAAATCGCATTTTCTATTACACATCACTGTTGAACCTACAGCACTGGAAATTACAAAATGTCCATTTTGTTCAAATCAAATTAGATTGACAAGTAGTAGTTTCCCTATATTGTAAGTCCTAGTTTTGAAAATGGTTTTCCTTATTTTTTAGTTAATTTGAACTAAAGCTCCATTTGAATCACAAATGAAGTTGAACCAATACTTTTAACGGATTTGTTCATCCAACTGATCATTGGATGTCATTTCTTTTGTTGAATTCATTTTCAAAAACCCTGAAACTTATTTAAAGATTTTGTGTGTGTTAGATTAAAGTTTTTGCTATTTCAATCTTTTGAATTTTTCTGTATTTTTTCTTTAAAAATATCAACAATAACATTTTGATAACTAAATTAGTTATCAAAATAAAATTTTAAAGTTTAACTCCTGTTTCTCTCTTGAAAATTCCTTTTTATAAAAGGACTATGGTGGTTTTTAAAATATTAGTTTCATTACTTTCTTGAAATATATGGAGTAGGTGAAAGACCTGCTATTAACTTATCATTCTTATTTATTTTTATAGACATGATGTACTTCATCGTTGGACATTTCCTCAAGTTCCTGATTCAGTAATTGTGGATCCATATTGTTTTCGCAGAAATAATATTTATACTAAAAAAGACATAACATTGTCTCAGTAAGTATTTTTTCCATTTTATTATTTTATGTTGAAATAAAAAAAAATAATTATAGTGATATTTTAATAAAGTCAGTTAGATTATATTTTGTTTATTACTGAAAGACACAGGAAGGCCAGCGTATCCGAAGTGGTTAAGGCACTGGTCAATCTACTATGTCTCTGTATTTGCACATATCAAGGATGCTTTGAGACTGCAGTTAATACTGTAAGCTTTTCCCTTTCCGTTCCTTTAACATTGATCCACCATCGTCATTAGTCCAATGACATTAAGTAAAAAAATAAAACTGCAATATAGTATAACTTAATAAACATTGTCTATTTCCAAGTTGTAGGGAATCAGGTGAATGATAGAAAGGGCTCCTCTGCTATTTGAATTACTGAGTTTCATTCAGTATATGTGTGTGTATGCATGCATGCGTGTACATAAATTTTTACAGGATTTTCTTGAAACTTAGACATATAGGTTTTCCAATATGAGAGATTTATTGGTCACAGCTTTATTGTCAACAAAATTCATTTCCTTGCTTTTTCAAGAAATAATTGCCAATTTTGTTATTTTTTCCCAAAATGGCTTAGTATTAGCCCATAGACTTTATTATTAGAGGTTCTGCAGTAGTAGAAACTGATTGACCAAGGTTCTATTTTTGAGAAAATTAATGTCTACTTGTCATTAAATTAAGGTCTACTTGTTGTTTTTTACCAAAATAGCTTGAAGAATTTTCTTGAGACTTTGGCATTTGGGATTCTCAAACATCAAATAAATTTATTGGTCAAGATCTTATTTCTGTGAAAATAAATTTTCCTGTCCAAGTACAGACAACTTGTATTGCCACATCTCTTCATATACCACAGAATGTTTCAGGTCCTAAGAATTTTGATGCTGATGCTCGGTTAGCCAGTCTGTCATCTCACTCATTTTCATGAATCCCAGCATGTCCTGGATATCTCCCAATGCACAGGACATATTCATATCTGGGTTCATCTCCATATATCCTGCTCCTTTTCCACCATCAGTCGTGGATCCATCTGAGTTGATCCATTCCTCTTGCTCAAAGATAAGCACCACAATTGCCTTAAAGAATCATGTGGTCCAAGGTTATATCAAGCTCATGATCCCTTATTACCACTGATATGATCTTGGAATGTTCCATGTGATCCAAATGACATTTCCGTAAGTTTTTGCACTGAAAAGGTAATATATGTACATTTCCTTGCCACTGTTTTAATGACCAGGCTCAAATAGAAGAATGTTTAGGCAACAGACTGCTAATTGCTCCCATGATTGCAAGACATGTCAGTTCGTCAACTGCTCCCTGGGTTCTGTTTTTTATCACTAAATAACTACACCATACACCATGGCCGGTCTCACATCAGTGGTTTAAAGCCAAAGGAGCAACTTTGGCTTTGTAATCAGTGTCCTTTCCAATCAGACATGTGCATGCTATAAGCAACTATTTGCCTCTGTCGATGTCCCGTTTAATGTGAGACGTCCAATTAAGCCTCCTGTCCAGAACAACTTCCTGGTACTTAAGGTCTCATTTCAGTCTCACTTTCCCAGAGGTTTAGAAGTCCAAGTCTCTTTGGTTCCCCCTCCTAGTGAATGGAATGACTGCATTCTGTGTTTGGTTTACTGTTAACCCAATCCTGCGTGTTGTTTCTGCATGCTGAGCAACAAATTCAAACTTGTCTGCGATAAGTAATCTACACCGTGAGCGCATCCCTAAGTACGATACTTAGTTAAGTGCTAAAATTAACTAAGTAGTTGAAAGTAGTCAGGGACCACACTCAAAGTTTTGCACAGGGTCACTTCAAGGTCTAGCTATGCCACTGCTTGAGCACATAATCTTGGATATATTCTTGGGGACTGTTTAATAAGTCTACTGTGATATTTACAGAACATCATCAAAACACAAGACTTTATGTAATCCATCCTCATTTATGCAGAATTTATATAATAATGATTGATCAATTACTTCGTTTTTTTTATGACAAAAAAGTTATATGTTAAATTAAAAACAAGTTAAGCTAACATAATTAAGAGTTTTGTTTTATCACATACAGATATTATAAGTTTATGTTAATGTTCACAGGAGTTGTATTTTAGAAAGAGATACAATAATTGGGAGTGGTGCAATAGTTGGTCATAAAACTTATATAACCTGTTCTGTTCTTGATAAGAACTGTAAAGTTGGAGATAATGTTTTATTAGAAGGTGCCTACTTGATGGAAAATGTAACTATTGAAGTAAGTAAACAAGCAATAATATGTTTAATTTGTAAGAAAAGTTCAAGAATTAAATTGCTACTATAACAGTTGTCAGTGAAGTTTTTCTAACAGAAACTTTGAAAACAGTAATTTCTTTTTGTATTATATTATCACTGACCTTAAAAATGAGAGCAGACATTCAATTTATGGTTCAGCAACTCATTAATATTTCCAAATACCAAAGCTAAATTATATACTAATCACTTCAAATAAGTATTCTTATTGGTATAGTACGTGCATAAAATGTATGCAGTGAGTATTACATGCAAAACTCATTGCTGCATCCATTTGAAATTAAAAAAACAACAAATAAATAAATAAAATGCTTACCGAATATTCTGAAACAACTTGTTTAAAGTAACTAAAGAGGAGTCTACTACTTGAATCAATAGTATCATAGTTGATTGAAAGGGTGCTGTAGTTAGTTAGTTAGTACTACAGGAACTAATATTATTTCTGTACATTAATATTATTTCTCTTCATCTGACTATTTTCACTTCCTTAGTACGACTAAGGATTAAGGATCAGTTGCTGATGTTTGTAAAATGAATAATATACAACATAATTTTGTCACTTGATTAGAATTAGTTTTTATAAACATTTATTACAGGTAACATGATGTAATACTGTTATTTGTAATTGTTTAATGTAGGGGTATAAACCTAAAAATCTATCTAAAAAAAAAAACAAAACAAAAAAAACAAACAAACATTATGTAATTAACAACAACCAAATTATTACAGTATTGAGGCCAGCAAAATTCTACAAAATATCTCTAAGGGCATGTGAAATACATCACTTCTCCTCTCTTTTACTTTCTTTTTCTTTATCATGCTAACCCTTCATTAGAAGTAACACCCAAAATATATGACCATTATTCTTAAATAACTTTTATAATTTTTTTAGAAAATAATATTTAGAGCAATAAAATAAGTAGGGAAACTAATTTAATTCAATATGTAAAGACAATGGAAAGAAATCAAAAATTTTGTTTAGTTTTTGTAAGAATATGAGTTCTGTTTTAAATGGGGTTTCCTTTGTCACAACTGAAGGTAAACAAGCCTACTTCAAACAATATTTATTAAGATTTTTTGCAAGGGGTGTTCTGGGTAGTCATAAATCATTACCATATTTCTTAGTTATTGTTTAGTCAAGTAACCTATTATCCTTGAAGTGTCATATACAGTACCAGTAAGTTTTTGTTTTTAAAGATAACGTTATTTAGTGATCTCGATATCATAGTCAATTGGTTGTTGTTATTCTACACAGTATTTAATTTTGTTTTTCATGTTAAGTTTTTTATGTGTAAAATGTGTTCCAAACTGCAACAACAATAAAAAAATTAAATACAGATATTGAACATTTCAGTAGCTTAAAATACAGTTTATTTTTGTTTGTATCATCTGAAACAGTTTACTGTCATTTATATCTATTAACACAAATTTTACTGTAAATTGAAAATGCTTAGTTTGAAATTTTCATAACTTTTTTATATTAGCCCTGTTTAGAGTGATAAATACATATAAGTCATTAATGTATGTATCAGTGTATATATTACACTGATGAAACTTGGAACAATTTTGTTAATACAATAGACAAAATTTGGAAAAGTAAACATATAATATCAGCAAAAGAAAGGTTTTTTTGTGTTTTGTCAACTAGGAATAAAAGAGATGAATTTTTCTTCATATGTGTGTGTGTGTGTGTGTGTGTGTGTGTGTGTGTGTGTGTGCGTGCATGCACGTGTGCGTGTGTGTGCGTGCACATGTGTGTGTGTCATTCAGAGCTAGTTAACTGATTCTGAATTTTTTTTTCTTCGTTTTGGTGCACAGATTATACAAAATAGCTGTTGTAAGTAAATCAAAACCTATTAATTTCTGTTATACATTTTTTTTTTTGGTGTTTAACGTTTGACTAAATTATAATTTCAGAATGATTGTTCCATTTCTTATTCTGTAATTGGTTCTGGAAGTGTAATCAAGAGTGGAGCCAAAGTAACCAACGGTAGTATTCTTGGACCTGGAGTTGTCATTGATGCAAACACAAACATAACCGATCTGAAACTGGTGGCATATTCACAGAATGGTAGGTATCATTAAGACAACCTGCTGCATTGTCATTTATATTTCATTATTTTTTTGGTAAAAAACATACCAATGTGGCCCACCTGAAATATATCAGCCAATATAAAAATGACAAAGCTAGGCAATATGAAAACACAGCAGTCACCAGTTATTGCATTTGCTGCTTAATCTGATCAGCTGCTTATATTGAACAAATGACAAGGAATGCATTCCATTTGTATATTAACTTTACTTTTATGGCGGTTATTATGATCGATATGGTGAGTTACACTGCTTATGACATTGTTAAATATTTTATCTAAATGCGACCTTTATACATTCTTCAGCAAAGGTGAATGTAAACAAAGCATAACAATACAGCTGCTTTATTGCTGACTGGTAATTTTACATACATACATCTGAGATTGTCTATAACTGTCTGTTATGTGTCAACCACCAATGTTTGAGTTTGAATAAGTACAATAAATGTATTCCTTCATATTTTAGGAATACACAAAGTAATTTCAACAAAATATGTAAGAATAGGATGCTTGTTAATGTTAATAGACATCAAAAAAGCAAGGCTTATAGCATCACTACTATAGCATCACTACTATAGCATCACTACTATAAACTACTTATAGCAAATTAGCATTCAGCATTGTAGTTATATTTTAGATTAATTTTAATTTAGATTTTTTTGTGTATCAACTTCTCGGTTTGGGAAAAAAGTAAATAATACCAGATTTGTATTTTAATATAATTTTAAAATAGACATACCTTAAAAACTAATTTATAAAAAGATAGAAATGGCATTCATATAAACTGTTTGTACTGTATTAGTTCTTACTCTTTAAAACATGGTTTGGGTTTAAAAATACACATTTTATAATGTTCAAAGTGTGATTTGCACTACTCATTCAAAATCCAAAACAAATATGTAGATAATTCCACAGTTATGAAATTTCTGATTGTGTGCAGAGAGATGCTTCTTGTGTATTTTTAATAAAAATAAAGCATATAAACAAATACAATGGTTTTATTTGCTGAGTTAAATTACATTAGGGGAAGGTTGGATAGTATTGGATGCTTAAGCTTTTTCAATTTTATAAAATTTGTTTATGGTTCAAATTGAATATTTGCAATCTACTAAAAACTTTAACATATTCTTTCAATATCTTGAAAAGCTTATTTCTTTAGTGTCACCTTTATTAATTTTTCTTTGATTTTTATAAACTTTACATTTTGACCTTTATGTTTTCTGGAGGTTTGTATTGGACATGATGTTGTGCTTGAAAAATGTCGTTTTCCAACATGGGATAAGACATCTGCTCTTGAAATGTAAGATTTTGAAGCAAGAAAGAAAACTAGATCTTTGGAAAAATTAACAAAGGACTAACTATTCCACAAAAGAAGTTTCTATAAGTTTACTGACAATAAGTTCTAGAGTTTATGTGACTCTGATCTTGGGAGAAACCCCTAAGACCAATAAGTATCATGAACACAATAAGTTCATCCCTTTGGCTGACTTGTAAAGTGATTTGGACTGCCAGATATAAAGCACAAGAAGAAGTATTTTTAATACAATGAAAAAATTGATTTTGTACTTAAGGTCCTGTTGGTTGACTGAATGTTATGTAGTTATAACTATTTCTTCCCTAGCCATTTCAAAAAAGAAATAATCATATATTATTATTAAAAAAAAGTAGTTTGTAATTTTGCTTAGCTTTGTTAAAGGTAATAAACCAGCTGTATATAAAATGTGCAGCAAAAATCTTTTCTTGATTAAAAATACCTCTTTTTTAATATTTATTAGGAAGTGCTGAAGACAAGGTGTGTTCCAAAGCTTATCTTTTCCAGTCTTCAGTTGAAGATGATTCAATTTCCGAATCAGACAGTGGAAATGTTACACAAGCTTTTACTGGTCTCAGATTCAATTCAGATGTAGAATTGCAAGTGGATTCAGATGAGACATCAGAAAGCGAAGATGATGGTACAAGAAACAACTCTCCTCTCCCAGATGATACAAATTGTAAGTATCACTTTAAAATTATTAATGATGATCCCTTTGTTATTCAGTTATGCTATCAGACAAAGAAAAAATAGTAAATAGTGTAAAAACAATTTTAATTTATAAACTCTTACATTCAATTATTTCACAAAAATATGGTTTTGAAGTGATCAAAAATAAAACTGGATATAATACTAATTCCATACAGTGCATTTTATATGCACTTTAAAATATTAACTTATTTGACATATATTATTATTATTATCTGCACATAGACCCTGTTGGATCACGCAAAGCACTCCGACTCATGTCTTGTTCCTTCTAATCCTCCACACCTCCCTCATCCTGTCCCCATGGATCCTCTTCCGCTCCTCCGTCCATTTTACCCCTGCTCTCTTTGGGATTTCATTCTCTGGAACCTTCCAACCGAGCATCTTTCTCCTGTATGCGCGCCTGTCTTCAACATCTGTTGAGTCTATTCCTGCGTCATGTAGGTCTATTCTGACTTGTGCGATCCACGACGTTGTTGATTTGACACCTTGTATATACTTAAGGATTCTGTTGGCAAGTCTCGTTGTTGGGAGTCTACTGATGTGTCCATAGAACCGAAGCCTCCTTCTTCTGATATCTGCTGCCAGGTTCGATATCTTCTCTGTGGTCTTCCGGGAGTGCAACCTGTATCCATCTTCTGTTAATCTTGGACCAAGGATCTTCCTCAAGATTTTGCGTTCTTCCTTCAAAATACCCTCCATGGTAGCTTTTGTGTGGAGTGCTAGCGTCTCGCTTGCATATAATACCTCCGGTTTTATGACTGTGTTGTAGTGTCTGATTTTTGTCTGCGTCGACATACATCTCTTATTGTAGATATCACGCGTTATACCGAGAGCCCTCTTCATTCTCAGTAGCTGAACCTTTTGCGCAGCCTTCTCGCCACCTGTGGGTTCAAAATTTCTCCCAGATATTTGAAGTGCTTGACTCTGTTTATCTTACCATTTTTGTGTTTAGTTCTTGAATATTTAATTTTGTACAGAAGAATTCGGTTTTTAAACGAGATCTGTAGACCGACCCTCTCTGCACATTCCTTTAGGACTTCTATCTGTTTAATCGCTGTTGTTTCATTATCTGTGAGTATGGCCAGGTCATCTGCAAAAGCTAGGCATGGGATTTCTGTGTTGTCCTTAGGTCTTCCAAGTCGAACTGGTTTCCAGTGCCCTTCAATTTTAATTCTTTCTCCCATTCCCTGATAACTTTGTCCAACACCAGATTGAAAAGGAGAGGCGAGAGTCCATCTCCTTGGCGAACTCCAGTTGTGATCAGGAAAGGTTTAGAAATTTCCCCATAAATTTCACCTTAGCGATTGTTCCTGTCAGTGTTTGTTTGATCAGTCGCAGTGTTTTAGGATCAAGTCCATGTTCTTCCAGGATATTAAACAAAGATTTTCGATCAATGGAGATAAACGCTTTTTAAAATCTCTGAACGTACAGATCACTGGGACATTCCTTTTAGCTTTTACTTGCAATATTGTTTTCAAGTTGAAAATTTGTTCTGTGCACGAGCGACCGGACGGAAACCTGCCTGGTACTCACCAATTCTGTATTCTATCTTTTTGTGTTCTTTGAAGAAGACATGTTGAGAGTATTTTGTAAGTAACTTGTAGTAAAGAAATTCCTCTGTAGTTGTTCACATCTGTTCTGTCTCCTTTCTTGTGTAGGGGGTGAATAAGAGCACACTTCCAGTCATCCGGTAATTTTCCGTTCGCCAGATATCCGTGATGATATTTGTTAATTCCTGTAATGAGTTCGGTCCGAGATTCTTCAGAAGTTCTGCAATGATTCCATCTTCTCCGGATGCCCTGTTGTTTTTCAGTCTATGTATGTGATCCTCGATTTCTTCTTTTGTTGGTGGTAACGATTCAGGGTAAGTGTCAGCACAGTTTTCTTTAGGGACCCGTTTGTTGGGTTTGGGGCAATTAAGGAGGTCAGAAAAATATTTTGCTAACTCCTGACAGTTTTCGTAATTAGTTAATGCCAATGTGCCGTCTTGTTTTCTAAAGCACAGATTTTGTGGTGTGTACCACGAATTTTTTTCTGCAAAGGTCCTATAAAAATCTCAGACGTTGCAGTTTGCGGAAGTTCTCCTCTATGGAGTCCAGTTGTTCCTTCATATACCTCCACTTAATCTTCCTAATACTTTTAGCGACCTCTTTTCTAATTTCATTAAAACGTTGTTGACTTTCTGGGGACTTTTTACTGTTGTAATTTTGGAAGGCCCGTTTGCGTCTTTCAGCGCACTTTCACATTCCGAGTCCCACCACGGGTGTTTCGTGTTCTTTTTCAATGGGATTAATTCCTGTGCTTTTTGTGTAATTTTTGTGCAAAATTTCTCCCATGTGTCCGCCTGTTCCTTTTCCACTCCTCCCTTATGTTGGAGTCTTTGATAACTTTTGCATCAAATTTCTGTATACATTTCTTATTTCGATGAAATTTCCTGGAGTGAACTTGATTTTTGTTCGTGTTAGATAATGATCTGAATCAATGTTTGCACCCCTCACGGACTTGGATATCATGTATCTCTTTTTGTAATGGGTATGAGATCGCCACATGGTCTATTTGGAATTCGCCCATCTGCTGTATAGGTGATCACCATGTCTTCTGTTTTCGTGGTGATTTTCTGAGTGATGTTGACATGATTTTCAAGTTGTTTTGCTGGCATAGCTCAATAAGCCTTATTCCATTCTTGTTAGTAAATTTGTGTGCAGGGGTACATGCCAGCGGTTTTCTGATGAATTTTTCTTTACCGATATATATATATATATATATATATATATATCCTTTGACATATATATAATATGACTTATATTGACTTTTTAAAATATTCATTTACATTATAATAAACTTTATTTATATCCTTGCATAAATCCATTAATAAGGTGTAATTTTCTGTGGCACTTTATTATACAATTTTAACCCCATTTACAGTGGAGTATTTTTCTATAAATTTAAACAATGTGAGCGAAATCCATTCCAGAACTTTATTCAAAAAATTGATTTTTATTCTTTAGTCTAAAAGTATGTAATTATTTTTTGATTAAAAAAATGTGAATATTGATTGGGTCAAAGTTTATTTGTTCAAGAAAAAAAATCAAGGATAAACTAAAGATACTTCATAATCTTAATTTAATTTTATAATTTAAGAATGTGGTTAGCATAATCACAATGCCTTTCACAATCAGTTTTCATGTTTTTGTATGTAGGCTTAAGTCTCATTAATCCTTATAGCGAAAATCTTTGTAATTTTGTTTTTTTTTCATCCCTGACTATCAAAACTGTATAAGATGGTCAGTAATTACTATATATAACTATACTATATATATATATATATATATATATATATATATATATATATATATATATATATATATATATATATGTTTCGTAGTTTTTTTTATCTGGATTGTCATTGACATTATTAAGACATGTTGAAAAAGGATATACAATTTTTTTCGTCAAAGTTCAGCAGTTTTGGAACAAAATATGTTTTATGCCCAAAATATTTACTCTTCAAACGATTCTCTGATAAACTAGTAAAAAATCAACTAGTATTTATTAAAATGAGGATGGTTTTTGGAGTAATATTTATTCCTAGTTTTTTGACATGTTAAAAGGATATACAAAATAATATTTGAAAAAGTAATAATAGTATTTATTAAAATGAGGGATTTTTTGGAGTAATTTTATTCCTATTTTTGAGGAAATAATATTTAGGAATTAGTTGCAAAATACAATTTAGGGATAATAAAAAAATGCAATAGTATGTACATTTTTTATAATGGCTTTCACAATTTTGATTAAATTTGGCTTATAAATAATTTATCTTGTTAAAAGTTCTGGTTCAGGAGCCAAGGTAAAAATTTAACAATAAGGAAAATTGCTAAGCATATGTTCTTATTTTTTAAAATTTTCTTGTGAATTGGAATTATTTAAACAATAGTGATTCATGAATGTACTGCATTGACATGATATAAACTATTGAAACTTCGCTGATACATTTAGCAATAAACAAAAACTTTCTATTTGAGTTATTTTGTTTATACCTAAATATGGAAGGGGACTGTCAGTAATTCAAATAATTACTTCAGCTTAGTTTTAGTGTTTCATTAATTTAAGTAAAATCACTAAATAAACCATTTGTAAGGAAAGTCTATATTTGGTTTTCCTAATTGATTGAGTGAAATAAGATTTGGCTTGTGTGTTTGTTACACAGTTTGAACCAAATGCATTTGGTACAAAGGTACATTGTATAGAACCTTTTCATAAATAAAGATTTTTCCCATCCATTACCTTTTCAAGATTCCGGCCTTGGGATTTAACAGTGATGAGTTATACAGTTATTGCAAATGCATAGAGTGATTGTTTTAAAATGTAGTACAAAGGTGTCTTGTATAAAGTCCAAATGATATACGAGGTCTGTTCAAAAAAATCTTTATCATAAAATCTTTATTACAATACTAACAACTTTACACATGCCTGTATCCTTCAAAGTACTCTCCCTTGCTTGCTATGCACTGGTCCCAGCAGTTTTCCACTGTTCATAGACTACCTGGAACTCGTTTGGTGTGATGTCTTTTACCTGTACCAGCAATTTCTTGTGAATTTCTTTTACACTTTGAAAACGGTGTCCTTTTAAGGTGGATTTTAGTTTAGGAAAAAGAAAAAAAATTGCTAGAGAAATATGTGGTAAGTATTGTGGATGGGAAAGGATGGCTCTTCCTTTATTGACCAAAAATTGGCCAACCAGCAGAGACAAATTACTTGGCATGTTGTGTTGCAACATCCAGCTCTTGTTTTTTCATAGTTTAGGCCTTTTCCATTGCACATCTTCCAGTAAATGCCTTAAAACATCCATCTAGACCTCCTTGTTGACTGTCTGACCTTGTGGTACAAATTCGTGATGAACAACTCCATATCAGTCAAAGAAAACAATCAACATTAACTTCATGTTTGAGTGATTCATGTGTGATTTCTTTGGACGTGGCAAATGTTACCCAACCTATTGTGACGATTGTGCCTTCATTTCAACATCATATACATATACCAAGGTTTCATTATCTGTGATGATAGTTTTCATAAAATTTTCGTCACTGTTAGCACGATGAAGCAATTCTTGGCTAATGTTTATACAGTTTTCTTTTTGTTTGCTTGTGAGTAGTCATGCAAAGTTTCGTGGCTCGACCCAGTGCTGGTTGCGACTTATGTAGCATCCTGCATAGTTAAATGATTTCCAAGAATCACACATCAAATAACATCAATTTTTTCGTCATTTGTTTAGGTTGAGGGTCGTCCTGATCTTGGATTTTTATTGGTCAATGTTCTGCCCGATTTGAAGTGTATATACCAATCATACCAATGTGTATAGCTCATGGGCCCAATTGTCCTTATGGACCTTCTGAAGCAATTTATATACTGTATTGATGGTAGTGTGTATTTCTTGTGATATTGGCTGAATGAGAAGATGTTTTAAGATCTTATTGACTGCTTCATGGCGAAAGAGCATAAAATTTCTAATAAAGTTGATCAAGTAACAATTTTCGTAAATATTACAATAACTGGTTAAATTTATGGAAATGGTTACTAGTGCATCAGAGCTTTTTCGTAGAGTGATGGCCAGGCAAAAAATATACTGCAATGTCTACTGTTCTTTGAAGTACTAGTGGTAGATATTTTTGTAATGATTCATGGTTTGTTTGAGTGCTACATAAATTTACGTAAAATCTCTAAAGCTTTTTGCAGGAAAGTCCATATTTGATTTTTATATATAGTATCTACTCCTAAATAATTTGTCATACAAAAGTTAAAGCAAATTCTGAGCTATGTCCAATATATAGTTGCACATCAAATTTTAACTAAATTGATTCAGTTGTATTGACAGACATTATTACAAAATATTATTCCTCACTGACTGTACATAGTGAGAAATACATAATAAACTTCATTATTTATCTTTTTTTTACACTATATTTGTTGTGACTTAAATTTTATCACTTTTTATGATAAAGAATTTTTATGATCTATGATTCTTCCTAGTCAAATATAAGTTAAAATCATAAATATATTCTACACTTTTGTCCAATCCAGTATGTAAACTTTTATTGGTTTTGTTCTTATTTATTTTCAGTGTTTTATACCGAAGTTGTGGATTCATTAATTCGAGGATATGAAGATAGGGTATTATGCGACAACTTAGTATTGGAAATCAATTCGTCACGTTATGCTTACAATGTTAGCTTAAGAGAAGTGACTTTCAATGTTGTTAAAGCAATGTTAACCTTAACCAAGGAGGATAAGACAGCTGCAAGTTATTGGCAACAGCTTGCTCCTCGGATCCAGTATTTTTTACCAATTTTTAAAAACTACATCAACAATGCAGATGGTCAAAATGATTGTCTTCTAGCTATTGAGGTAATTTTGTTCTTAATCATTTTTAAAATTGTTTTTAGCAGTTATAAAAAACCATCTAATTTGTGAACTGAAAACTACATTGACATTACTTTTAGTGCCATGTATTATTGAAAATAATTTCAGTTGTTACACACAGTACAAAATAAGACAGAAGTAGTAAAACTCTCGGTCATATATGCAACCAACAAATTGTATCCCTGTCACATTCCACCCGAATTGTCCACCATTTATTTATAGTGGGCCTCATCTCTTTACAACAGATTGCCTGTATGAGTGCTGATGTGGAATTTGAACCTACTCGTGTTTAACCCATTACAGTGGCCAAGTAGGGCACATTAGACATGTCAGCTGTTTGACAAGTAAAATTATCTCATACACTGTTGGTTACTGTATTATTGTTATTATTTTTTATTAAACAAGTTTCTGTTTACCACTTAATATTTAAAAAAAATTGTATAAAAATGTCAGAGCTAAAGAATATTAGGATAAGATTTACATAAAAACCACATAAAAAAATTAAACATTGACATTAAAAGGGTTGAATCAAAGTCTTGCAACAAGTTTGTTAAAATTTTTTGTATTCATTATTGGTGCAACACTTTAAAAATAGTTTCTATATTTCTTGTGTATCCATAATAAGAGAAACATCTATTGTATTTATAATTTAATGAAGAGGTACTCCATCTAGTTCTACGTTAAAATAAAAATAATTAGTCTAAACCTTGTTTCTATATTACCTCATTTACCTAACATTTTTTAATGTGTATTTTCAGAATACATCTGTCTTTTAACTGTAATGTATATAACTTGTCATGTGTTTAGGTTTCTTACAGGACAATTTTCAATTTATAGAATTACAAAAAGAAAACACAAATTTTTATATAGTAAATAGGCAAATAAAATCACACAGTTCAAAGTTATGTGTTGTATTTTTTCAAATTTTTTTATAGTTAAAATTTGGTTAGTTTCTGGCTTGAATTGTCTAGAGTTGACTGTTTCATTAATTCTAACCTTTAGTTATATTTTTATGAATTGAGAAAAATGCATAGCACAAACTTATGAAATGTATTGATTTTAAGAAATGAATGTTATAGGATACAACTGAAAGTCATGATCACTTGATCGCTGTATCACAGAAATTGATCCATTTTCTGTATGACAAAGATATTCTCTCTGAAGAAGTTATTTTACAGTGGTATAATTCTGCAGATGAAGAATCTACAACTGCAGAAAAACTAAGACTTCAAGTGAGTGTGAATAAGTATTATATATTTTTAATTAGTATTGAATCTACAAAAAGCATTTTCATTTTAATCATCAGTCAATGAAATGAATGATGGAAATAATTCCTAGCTATGTTGTTATTTATCAGCACACATAATTAACTTTAAAAGCCTTTTAACTTTTATAAGTCTATTAGTAACCATCCTTTTTAGCTATGCTTACAGCTACAAATTTATATAATACAAATAATAAACATAACCTGTAAAATTAACATGTTAACAACTGCTTTTTGAAATTTGAGCAATGATGGTAACATTATCAGGTATAAGTTTAGTCAAAACAATGTCTTTATAACATTCTTTGAATTTATTCTAATGGTTTTTAAGTGGAAATTTAACAATTTTTGCTTAAAATATGATTATTCTTTCAAATTGAAATATTTTTCTTTTAAATTAATAATTAAGTTTTAAATTGTTATATCTTTTGTGTTTATCTCATATCTTTTGCATCACAATTTTTTGCTAAATTTTGAACTACAGAGTGCTAAATTATATACAGAGTGTTCAAAAAGTCAGTTAAAGCTACATTTTTATGGTTTATGGTTTTATGATAATATTGAATTTGTGTAAGCCTTAAGGGTACACAATATATAATAGCTGCATTTAAGATAATGCAGCTGTCTTGCCCATGCAGCTTGGTAATGCAGCTACCTTTTCACTGCCCATTAGCTAGTGAAAAGATAACAAGCTTGTGAAATCATTAAAAGAGTAATTGGGAGGGTTTTCAAGAAGTGTTAACTCATCCCATCTCTAAATGTACCACTTATGAGTACTGAAGAAGCTGAGAAATTTGCGGAGGAGATTCACCTCAGCCTGGAAAACACCTCTGGGGCCAGAAGATTTATGACAAGTATAAATTATCCTATAAAACTTCCAGAGTTAGTAGCTGTCAAGAAAAAATTAAGAAAAACATGGCAACATACACGCTTGCCAACATATAAAGAACACATAGTCCTACTTAAAAGTTAAGAAGAGAAATCTTACAATTTAAAAATGAGTCCATAAATAACTACTTAAGTAACCTACAGATTACTTAATTTGGAGGGCCATAAAAAATTGATATGTTCTTGAATGCAAAGTTCCCAATCAGGTCTGTAGCTTCAGTTGAATGATGGATAAAAAAAGGAAAAACAGATGCATTTGCAACATACAGTAAGTTAATTACGAATTAATGTAACTTACGAAATTAATGTGTTTCCAATGGTTGAAAAGTTCGTTACTTGGAAAGTACAAGGGCAAGTCAAAAAGTAAAGGGAAATTTAAATTTTCTTCCAAATCTCATGTATGTCAGCACTTATTGTTCTGCTATAACATAACGTCTATCAGCTGTTCATTGAAAGTATTGGTTCATTGTTAGCTAATTGTCATTATGTTTAAAAGACTATGTAAAAGACCAAAGTCGGGTTTTTTCAAACAGCCTGACCCGACCCATAAAATTTGGGCCCCGCTGAAAAATTCCTCACTGTACGTGATCATCAATAACAAATTAGTGGCTGACCAAACTTTTTAGAAAATATAGTTAAAATTAAAATAGATTTCTATTTTTCAGTTGAAATATTTTTTTAAATCATGTAAATTACTTAAATTGTAAATTTATTTAAATGTATTACTTAGTTTGTTTTTCAGATATTGTCAATGGTTTGCTGTATTATTTTAAGTTTTGACCACTGTCAGTTTCATCTGTTTTTTTTTAAACTGACTGACTAAAGTTTTATAGTTCTCATATTCTTATATTTGTAGTTCATATTTCTCATATTCTCTCAGTGTCATGAAACTTGCCTGCAATGACATCAACAATGTTAAAACAGTTTCTTTCATGTTGTGATCTTTATTAAACCATTGTTCACCCAGGAATGTTTTCTGATTTAAGAAGAGATGAAAATCACTTCTGAGCTGTACGGTGGCTGGTTAGAATGTTTTCATTCAAAGCCCTAAGTGTTATTGTTGTAAAATCATTACAATAGCATAGATGTGTGTGTCATTCATTGTATCCTATCTTCATTCTGCAACAAATCTGAGTGTGTCACTATAGAAATTAATGTTTTTGTTTCATAGTAACAAATCACAAATTTGGTGTTTTGTGTCAATCGGTTTAACATTTATCGTATTCATGGAACAGATTACTGACTATATTTTACTTGAAAACTTTTAATTGCTTGAATATTCTAAGCATTCAATGAAACATCTTGATGTGGCGTCCATTTCTTCCCAGTAACAACACACTTAATGTGTTTGTATGAAAGTGTTACAACTGTTGCAGCTTAAATTGAAAATGAGCTGACTTTTTATATGATACAAATTAGGAGGTCTGTAAAATAATATCGCTATTACAGAGTTGAGGATACTCGATTTGAATTCTATGCCTTCACTGTTTAAATCGGAATAACTCAACCCAGTTGAGAAGTGCTACAATCTGTTGTCCTCTATTCAATCTGTATTGATTATTAGTATCTTGGAAAAAGTTAAATAAATCAAATACAGTATCAGGTATATATAACCTTTATTTCAGAATGGTACTTTTGTTGTGAATGGCTTTATTTATAGTTTTCAACATTGATTGTTTTTTTTTATTTTTAGTACAAGAGTTAATTTGCAATGTTTGTAATTTTCACTATATTTTGTTTAATCACATCTTTACTTTGATTTATCTGTGCATTATTGTGTAGCTAGTCTTGGAGGAGAGAAATTATCTGATTGTTTTTTTTCGTGAAGTAGATTTTTAAATTATTATATGGCAACAGTTGTCTGTGCACAGAAGTAAATACGAGATGTGTTTAAAAAATAAGGTGACTGTAATTTTTTCAAAAAATATTTATTTATTCATCAATATTTATTTTGTTCCTTTCAAAGTAATCCCCCTCAGATATGATACATTTGTGCCTGCACTTTTTCAAATCTTAAAAGCACTTCTGAAATGCACTTTTTGGTATGTTCTTGAGTTCCTTCAGCTATGTGGTCTTTATTTCCTCAATTGTGGCAAACCTTTGTCCTTTCATGGGTCATTTGAGTTTTGGGAACAGAAGGAAGTCACAGGGAGCTAAGTCCGGTGAATATGGTGGGTAAGGAATGATTACAGTGTTGGTTTTGGCCAAAAATCTACTAACAAGCAACAATGTATGAGCAGGTGCATTATCGTGATGCAAAAGTCATGAATTGTCTTTCAACAAATTAGGGTTTTTTTGTATTGCTTCATGCTAACAGTGCATAACTTCAAGGTAATACTCCTTATTAACAGTACGACCTTGTGGCAAGAACTCGTGATGCACTGTGCCATTGTAAGAAAAAAGCAAAACTTTCACACTTGACCAAACTTTGTGTGCTTTTTTGACCTTGGCTCGTCTGACTGCTTCCATTGGGATGATTGGGTTTTGTTATTGACATCATAACCATACACCCATGTTTCGTGCCAGTTTTGACCCTTTTAAGCAAATCTGGATCGTCATTGACATTATTAAGCATCTCCTGAGAGATGGATGTGCAACAATTTTTTTGGTCAAAGTTCAGCAGTTTTGGAACAAACTTTGCTGATACATGTTTTATGCCCAAAATATTGGAAAAAATTTCATGCCAACATATTCAGCAACTTCTCTGATAGTGATTTGACTATTATTAAAAATCATTTCCTTTACTACTTTAACATTTTCATCTGTTGTTGACGTGCTGGGGCATCCAGGGTGACCTTCATCTTCAACATTTTCTCAGTCATCTTGGAAAAATTTGCACCACTTATAAACATTTGATGTACTTAGAGTACACTCACCATATGCCACTGTCAACATTTCAAGCTTTTCGGAGCACTTAATTCCATTTTTTACACAGAATTTGATGCAAATTCTTTGATCCATTTTTTTTCAACAACAACAGGTAGCCGACCCACACAAAACAGTTCTAACCTGTATGTCTCTCACATACAAACAAAAAATGCTATAATAGCTGAAACTGTGAACATATGTTCGGGATGAGTGTACCAACATAAGAAAACCAAAAAATTAAAAATCGAACATACCTAACCAGCAAAATTTGAAAAGTCACCTTATTTTTGAAAAAAATTGTATTACAAAAATATGGTAGAAGAAAAGCCTTGTCACAATTTTCATAATTGCAAAAAGCTGAGTTGAAACTTTTGTTACCTAAGTGTACTTGTTTACCGCATTACCCCTTTTGATTTTTGTCAAAAAAACATCTTCAAATACACAAAAATTGGTCAACTCTCTTTTACTGGTACATATTTTTGGAGAACTAATGTCCAGGGATATATATGTCATCTCAGTATGCTGTATTTCTGTTACAAGAGTTTTCTAAACATTTTGCAAAATTGCTCAAAATTAGTCTGGTTATTGATAACTTTAGGACAGTATTCACAAATTTATGAAACTTTTCCAAAACTTTTGAACTGAGGATATTTAAATATTATTTAAGGGTTGGCTGGCTTTCAAACAGTACATAAAGACAAAACACCATCACTTTGATAAAATGTTTTTTGTCATGCGATATTAAAATTGGATATATACTTGACTTGGTTTTCCTTAGACTACTTCCTTACATACACAAATCCAAAACTTTTTTTGTTCTTTTGTGAAAATAGTATAGATACTTGTAAAGTTATTAAAAATGAGAAGAGTGATCCTGATCTAAAAGATAAATTGCAAAAGACAATAGAGAAAAAACCAACCTTACCAGGTAAAAGGGGCAGGTAGAGGGAAAGTGCAGGGGTGTGTTGGCAGTAACACAAAAAAGAGAGAAGAAAAGAATCAGCGAGTTCCATATATCATGAGAAAGGTATATGAGTTCCAAGTGTAATTTACCCTTTTTGTCTAGGTATGTAGTCAGTAAATGTGACAAAATTGCCCAGCACTGGAACGTATGCTCTGTTAGCTTTACAAGTTAATAGAAGTGAAAAGGTCAATGAAAATATTCTGTTTCTGTTACAGATAAAGCCTTTCATCCAATGGTTACAAGAGGCTGATGAACAGAGTGATGATTCTGATGAATTAGATTAACATAAACGATAAGAACAAATAAAATGGTTGTTGAAATATCTGCAAGTCTTGTTATTTAATATTACATACCGTTTATTAACTTCAAATATCATACCCATTTTGTAGGACATTAAAAAGACAAAATTATTTAAGTAATAATTACTCATTAATGTTTGTATAATCTAATTCTTATTGTTTTCTTGGATACTTCCTAACTTATCTCAAATAAATCCTTTCTACAACACAAACAAAACTATTAAAAATGTACAATCTGTAACAGAACATGTAGAAAACTTATAAAACGTGATGTTTAATATTCTTTCAAGTGGAATGGAAGCACTCTATGGGCAGATAAGGAATTGTCAGCTGACAATATTGCTGACAGATATTGCTTTTAAAATTACCATGTATTGCTACTTCTGGTAAAAGCATAACTCAGCTGTCAACATTAATCTGTAATTATTATTCTCATTAATCAACACATAATTATTCTCAAGATTGAGCTCCCAGAGATCATTGCAGTATTGTCTCCTCTATTTTGTTAAAGAAAGATAACTGGATTGTTTTCTCCCTAATTTGTGAACTTTGTAATGTTTACTGTATTAATTTATTTCTAAACTTAAGTCATATTCATTAATGATGATAACCTTAAAAAATATAACTATATTCGTTATTTTATGTCCTATTTTCTAATAACTCAATACAGTGGAACCTCAAATTACAAATGTCCTTACTAACAAAAATTTTAACTTACGATACGGGATTTCGGAAATTTTTTGCCCTAACTAATGAAACATACCTTAACTAACTAATCGGTGTGAAAAAAAACACCCTAAAACAGTGTTTACAAATAGGGCAGCCATATATTTTGATGACATTTGCCTAATGCATTTCAGAAGCATTCTTAAAAGTCAGCAAAAATAGTTGTTGCTGGACCGTTATTATTCCAAATGTATGTCAGAAAAAACTGTGGAAGATGAAAGTAAACCCAAAAAGGCAAAAGAAAGTGATGATAATTAAAAATAAAGTTCTAAAAAGTATAAAAAAATTATTAAAAAATTTGAAAGCTAAACAAATTTAAAAAAAGTGTTAAATTCCTGTCAATTGTTAGTGTTAAATTTTATTTTGTAATACACTGTGTATGCATGCACATACGCTCTCTCTCAGCTCTCCACGTTCATCTCCTCCTTCTTCCATATCCACAACTTTCGCTGCCGCCTCCTCCCACAAACTTCGTTTGCTACATATCCAAATCTTTAGACATAAGAAACTTTATTACGTACATTATTTCTTATTAGTATTATGTATATGTAATGTAGTACATATTATGTGTAATTAATAATCTTTTTTATTTCAGGTTTTATCTGTGATTTATTAATTTAATACTTCTTCTATATTTGACATAAATGTATATTTTTTTCATTGTATGGGGGGAGTTTGGGGGTAGTGGAATGAATTAGGCAATTTACATGTAAAATGCACCTTAACTTACAAAATTTTTAACTTCAAAATGACTTCCAGAACGAATTAAATTCGTAAGTTGAGGCCTCACTGTATTTCAGAAACTTGGTACTATTCCACGCCATATTAGGCCTCTGCTATTTGTGAAATTCTACTGTACTCAAACATTGCCAAACTGTTTGTTGCTACTTAAATACAACATATTTAATAATTTTAAGTTAAATGAAATCATAAAGTTACTTTTTATATAAATAAATATTTTGAATAACTCTGATAGAAAACAGATTTAGATAGCAGAAAAATTAATGTGTGTAACACTTTGTGGTGGAAGTATAGTACTCATGAGTAAAGGCAAAACTAATGGTGAAAATAAGGGATGATTTTATTATTTTCTTAAGAAAAACATGAATAAAAAAAAAACAAAATTATTATAAGAAAGTAGTAAAATTCGGGTGCTGTTGATTGATTTAATTATGGCAACCAAGTTGAAGGGTAGCAAAGATAAATACTTTAAATTTAATTGTTTGCAACACAGTGACATTATTCATCACATGCTCTAGAAGCTCTCTATTTTTTTTTTACTGTATGAATACATAATTATCACTACTGAGAAGTAGTGAAAGAACCATAAATTATTTGCATAAGTATAATCAGATTGAAATTAGTACAAGAAATCTTTATGTCATTGTTATAGTCAGTATGTACTATATCATAACATTGATATTAAATAATTAAAATGTTTTTTTCTAAGTGGTAATGGAATTGCTGGAATCAATGTATTGAAAAAGAGAATGGATGTAATGAATGAAAATGGAATCAATGTGATTGTTTTATTAAAGAGTAATTGTCTATATGTAAACTACTTATGAACAGGTGTTGTGATGAAGTATTTGGAATGGGTAAAATAAAGTCAAGGTAATCTAATAACCATAAACTAACATTCAGAAAAATAAATCCATTTGACTACATTAGGCCCAACTGATGTTTTCCTACTCAAATTCCATTAAAAATCACAACTTCTTAATTTGGGTGTTAAGAATATAGTAAGTTTCTTAGTTCTTATGACTAGTTGGTTCATCCATAACCAGTTTTTTAATTAATAGAACTGAATTCAGGCAACATATTTTTTATTAGCCTCAAAACAGAGCTTCAAGACCTTTGTATGTATAATTTTTTTTCATTATTTTCTTGACTAGAATATAACCTGAAAGTTTTTCTTCTTGGGACATCCTGTATCTAGTAAAGAACTATAAAATTATGGTATTAAGCCAGAATAAAAAAACAAACAAAAAACAAATACAGTATATTAAAAAAAAATTAATTAGAAGTGTATTAAGAAATAATTAATATAGTATATTACAAAATCAAGGAAGTTAGCCATACCAAGTCTAACAATTCTTCAGTCAAAAGGTGATTGCATTGTAAGGTATTGTACTCAATTTGAAAATTATACAAATTTTCTCTCATTAAATAATTAAAAAAATGCTACAGACAAAAAAAGATTGAACATGAGCAACCAATTCCACAAAATTAATTAATCACATTTTGCTCAAATTTTAGTCATATATATGAGGAATCATATCTAGTCAGTGTAACAAACTGAATTAAAAAAAACCATTCAGGTTTTATTTTTAGTTGTTATTTATTTTATTTTATTTTAAATTTGCTATACTGACCTGAATCATTTTCAGGTAAGATCTATATTTGTACATAATCTGATGTACCAATTTTGAAAAATTAGGCTGATTATTTAGTTTTTTTATAACTACACTAAGTACTGCATCCTATTTTTTATGGATATAGTGGTCAATACATTTTGTTTGGGTAATTATGGACTAAATTAAAAAAAAAAATTGATCAAGTTAACTAGGGCTCTGATCCTGTCGACTACACTAGCCCAACCCCCCTCCTTTGCCTTATATTTATTTATTTTTGAACATTTATCAAGACATATTTTATGTTGTATTTTTTTTGTGTGTTTTAACGTTCGACTATTGTGCACACTTGGGCTAATGCAGACGATGGAATGATTTATAGCGTATGAAAATGCCAAGCCCTGGCCGGAAATCAAACCCGGTTCCTCGGGGTGAAAGCCCAGTACGCTATCAACTAGGCCATCGAGGTGGCTATTTTATGTTGCAATAAGTGTATTGATATTGTAAAGGATATTATCTGTTTTCTTTTATTTTCATCCTAATACGATCAACTATAGCTCGGCAAAACATATAACTCAGTTAATAGTATGATTATAATCAGCATGACAACTACTGATGAGGTGAAAGACAAATTTACATGTCTTTCCAAGTAAAGACCTATTGTTATGAATGATTGTAACTCAGTAGAACCTTCTTTTTTTTTAATCTCAATTGATGTGGTGTGTTGTAAGCAGTGCTTTAAGACCTGATATTTTTATTGTTTATGTTAGTTGTCGATATATATTGAAATTATTAAGCAACAATAACAAATTTTCGATATGTGTATTTGTGTTTTTCTCTAACTTATTACAGTTTGATAGAATTTTTCTAATGAGATCTCATTTGATGTGGCATGTTGTAAGCAATTTTTAAGTCCTCATAATCAATATTTTTCTATTGATTCTCGACATATATAGAAATATGTGAACAGTAATTTTCATTTTATAATATAGGGAAAATTAAGTCTAAAATAACAATTGAAAAATATTTAAGAAGTAAACTAAGAGCTTTTGGTAACCAAAAAGGTGAATTTATATTTTACTATCAAATCAATATGTTTAAAGGAAACAATTCACAGTTAATTTCCTCACCAATTTTGGAATATCAAAAGAAATTATATTTCAAATAATAGCTATTTTATATTTCACAATAAAGGCTATATAATAAATCTGCTTAAACTAAGAAAAGTAAGTCTTAAAATTTCAAATTAATACAATACATTTAAAAGCTTACCAATATTATAAGTACATTTGGAACCAATATTATAAGTATTTATGGAGGATCAGTAACAGAACTTGCGAACACACAAAGTACACCAAGGACTAACAAACATTGTACACTAGTTATTTGTTGCATAGTATTATGGCCGATAAAAAATATGATCCCAAATCTAGTTGTGATGACTGCTTAAAATATTTTGAAGATGTAAGCAATGTAGAAGGGAAGGGAATCAATGGGTTGCAAACGACAGAAGTGAAGAAAGTGATAACAAAGAAGTTGCTGACAACAAACAGCACAAGCCCCATTCAGATTCTGTGGTTATCTTTGATATGGCCTTGTAGTAATATCCTATGTTGAGTAACACCCTGCTGCTACATCAGCAGACATGTTTTTAAGACGCTAGTGTTTCTGCAGCTAGAGTTTCTTTACTTCACCAGAAAAATATAACCAAAATTTAAAAAAAGGAAATTTCTAAAGAAAATAAGTTTATGTACAGAACTATAACATGAATAAAAATATGCATAGAACCTGGATTTTGATAAATTTATGTTTGTACATAAATCTTTAAACTAATTTGATCTTGTTTTTCAGTATGTACAGTATTATTAGCAGTCTAAAACTTTTTAAATCTGTATATGTATTTTTGAATTTATTACACTGAAGTTCATTATTTTTATTCAAAAATTACTGTACTCGCATGACATTGACCATAAAATTCAAACATTTTCACCATGAATGTTCTATGTAAACAGGTGTAGTTTTTTATCTTAATGTGTAAGCAATGTAATAAAAAAATTTTCAAATCTGGTTTAAAATGTCCATCCTTTGTGCGTCGACCTACATTAAAAATTTCAGGTCTCTGTGTGGCATCGATATTTGGCTTTACATCGCACAAACAGATATAAGTATTTTCTTTTATTAAAAAAGGTACAGAACTAGTTTTTGTTCCAGGAAAACATTTTTTCTTTAAACCTTCTGTTATATATTTTGCCTACTTTTGGTTTTGGATTAGCAGGTTTTGAATCAATGGTACTTTATTGTAATTTAGAAATTGCAACCATTTTTAAAATCAGTATCCTGTCTTCCATCTGGTTAATACTAAAAGTAATTTGATATGGATATCTACCACTTTAAAGCTTCTGAAAAATACTGACTTGTGACAAAAATAAAAGATAACGATCTTCAGTTTTCTACTTGGTACAGATAAAATGTATTTTAAATTTTGTCAAGGATATTTTTAAATTTCATGTTTGAGCTGCCATCTGATATTTAAATTTTTTAAAAGTTGTATTGTGTGTGATGTTTAAATTATTTTCTTAATATATTTATAAAAAAATAAGCTACACTGAATAATCTGAAGGTTTAAAAAAATCATTAGTTTGTAGATAGTAAAATTAGTTACTGCACAAGAAAAACTTTTGACACAGTCATGTTACTTTTTCCAACACAATCAAACTTCTGTCACTTGTTCTGTTGTTGTTGTTGATTTCAGATCTTCTATATGTTCTTGTAAATGTTCCCAAGCAAGCTCAATATCTTTTCTTAAATATCTATAGTGCTGACTTTCATAATGTGTACAGTTCATCATATCTTGAAATTCTTTTTCATTAATCGGTTTGTTCATAAATTCTGGTTTTCCGTTATTGAAATAGTCTATTCCTTCTTGAGTAACTTTTGCATCTCCTTCTTTCATCTTTCTCATGAACCTGTATAGTCCAACAATATATGATCCTAAATCATCAACCACTTTTTGACCTTTCGATTGCTCTGGGCTGTTGTAGAAATCTAAAATCTCTTTCTCTAATACTTTAACATTATATTTCTTTGCATCAGATTCTTCAGTTGCTTTTAAGTCACCATCATTTGACTTTATAATTACACAACAATGAGCTATTAAACTAGTTAAAATAATAGTTACTTTCATTTTAATTAGTATATTAAACTACCTTCATTAGCTTCTAAAACTGCAATGTTAAGTGTTTGTGATGACAAATTTGTTACCAGTAAAACTTAACTAATAGATGTTAGATTTATTGAATGATAAAATATTTGCACTGAATGAACTGTTATCAGTAATTTTAGTAATTCAAAAATGATTAGCTTTTAAACATTAATTAAATATGAATACATTTAGAGAATTACTTCTGTAAAGGATTGAAACAGTTCCTTTTGATTATTAAAAAGAAAGAAATATTTGGTCAAAAAAATCATTACAATTATAATTGGTTTAAAACTGTAAAAGAAAGAAATATTTGGTCAAAAAAATCATTACAATTATAATTGGTTTACTGTAAGGGTATTTAGTAAGTTAAAAAAAAACCAATAAAAAATAAACAGCAAAAAACAAACAAATTAATTGTTGTTTAGTTAGGAAATAAAACAACAAATTAATGCGTGACCATGTTACTGGCTCTTGAGAAATATTGATTACCTCTCACTTTCTACATTCTCTTTGTACTAAGAAACACACAAACACAAAACATACACACACACACATACACACACACACACACACACACACACACACACACCGTGTTTGATCTTTAAAAATGTGTTACAAATTATTTTTGTATAATTTGCATGTATTACAAAAATAAGAAAATGAAGGAATTATGGTATAAAGTTAATAATAATAAAATGATGTTATTTGCGATCAAGATAAGACCATAGGGTCATCAAGTGACATTCAGGAGCTTAGAGTAAGATTTTCTAGCACTCCCCTCTTTCAAGCTTTCAAATTCATAATGTGTTCTTTCCAGTTTTTATGTGTACGCTAACTCTTTAGAATCACTCCATATGGATACTGCTGTGTCCCAGACTGGCAGAAACTAGTACCTGTTTAAACAACAGCATCATGCACCAACCCCCCAACATTACTAATAATATGTACATTCTTAAGACCTAATTTATCATTAAAGTTACTTCGTTTTGTTTGATTGTAAACTAAACATTAAATGTCATTCACCTGGCTTTTGCATGAGCAAATATAGACAGAATTCCCTTGAAATCTGTTTTTGTGTCTCGTCATTTTCAGTTAAAAGACTGGCAAGACAGTTCAGCCTTTCCTGTACAATTGTGGATTCCAAACAGATTTCTATATGCTTAAGCTTACTAAAGCTCCATTCAGTGCTTGTAGCAGCCATGGGTATTCTTAAAAGAACTCTTAATGCAACCCACAAGTTTATGAAGAAATATTTATTGTTTTTGTATTGCACACAGAACTTCTTTTGGCGTCACTTTGTCCTTTTTCCCTTCCAATATTGAATTGTTAAGGAGGTTTGCTCTTTATGGCTTATGTCAGCAGAACAATTGAAAAAAATATCTAGCTTCCTGTATTTTCTTCAATATACTTTGCTTGACAGCATTTCCTGACATACAAGTTCATTTTGTATTGATACACTTAACAATGGATGTTCGTTTTTTTGTTTTATACACACCATAGGAGTTCCATAAGTACATTGTCAAACTTTTATAGAAGTTCCACAAGTTATCATAGTTTTCTCCCCACATTGTAACAGGAAAATTAACATAGATTTTTGTAAACAACTTAGAAGATGATCTATGGAAAGCTGTATTATGATTAGTTAAATATAACTAATAGTCATAGTCATAGGTTCACTGAGGCCGGATAGCTGAGCTAGGAGATGAAAGAGGTAAGTTAATCTATTGTAATTCCTTGACTAATGAAAAATAACAGGATGTCACTGAGGCAGGTCGTTTCAGTGACCTCAGCAATCAGATCAGGAGTTCAACCAGAACACCTTACACAAGATTCGGGAGCTCGCTAAGGGCACTGGAGTCGGTTTAAGGTGAAGTGATAGGGGTATGCCACAAAGCCACTGTTAAACAGCAGTTTATTATTAAATGTAAATTTTTATTATTCTAATTAATTATTAAAAATAAAACAAAGTAAATGAACAATGTACTTGTTGCCACATCAGACAACACTGCAAGAGTTTAAAATAAAAATCATAAGTTGTCATTTGCATGCCTTTTTTCAAAACCATCATGTCCGACTGTCCACATAACCGACTGCAAGGCAACTACCTCTATTGCCTCACCTGTGCAAAGTCCTTGTAGGATCATTATGGTATATATTATTTAAATAATATAATTACTTATATAATAAAGAAGTTTTTTCTCTTCCTCTTGGCCTCTTTGAAGATAATTTCTAATGCAACTTTGAGTAATTAATGCAATGAACTTAGGACATTTTTTTCAAAAATGAACATCAAAAATGACTTTTTTATGTACTGTAGTAGATCATTATCCAGCTGATTCTTTTGTCTATGTATGATTTTTACTAAATACACATACTAATAATGCCAGTGTTCCCTCTTAGTAAACGATTTTTACACATTGAATGCTTCTTGTAAGATCTATCTCTTACACATCTGTGACACCATATTTCAAATTTGCTAATGCATTACAAACCACACAAATTTATTAGATATATATTTCTTAAAATTAAAAATGTGATGACGATGTCAGTTTTTATTACAATTAATTATTCTCGGGTTTTCCACATTTGAAATCTATTACACACTGTTGGAGTAAGTATCTTTGTTTTTATGTGAGAAATAACTATTAAGAGAAGGTTGTGTAAGACACATTTTAAAAGGATTTTAATGTCATCCATTTTGAAATGAAGAGATGTATGGAAAAATCAAAACAATATTTAAGTATATTTATATGCTTTGGTGAAATTACATTTTAAAAAAAAGAACTTTATTATATTTTTGTAAATTAATTAAATGCTGTTGATTTTGCTTTTTGATAATTTTTTTTCATCATGTCAGCAAAATAGCCTGACATAATTGTTATTATGAATGCCAAAGTTATGAATGACATCATTGTTATTGAATAGGAATGCCAAAGTTTGAATATTTATAAAAACAAATATATATATATATATATATATATATATATATATATATATATATATATTTCAAGTAGACATCAACACTAATGTGTTGATACAACACAGGAAGTAAATTTTGTTTTATTATGATGCAAGTTAAAAGCAATAACCAACACAACACACAGAAAAGAGTAACTAAACTCAAAGTATTGTGCCGTAAACTTATACCAGAGTTGTAGTGAAATGTTATTTTGTTACAATACCTTTATATTTATAAGGTAAAAGACATTCTGCATTTTGTTTACCTTTAAAAATTATTGTTTTCTGATTAATGAACTTAGAAAAATAAACAGACCAATAATAATTTATTATATTTTTTATGGTATTATAATGTTATTTCAGCAAAATTAATAACATATATAAAATAATACGAGGTAAATCTAATAAACTTACAGCAAGTTGAATTCTTAAATTTGTAGATAGGTTTTATAATGAAAATCAATTACCAATCATATTTCAATGTAATATTCTGGATATATGGGTCAAGTTTATAGATTAATTCCCTCACAGTAACCCAGCTAACCTCAGCAGTATCGAGTGCATTGTTGTAACGTTGTACATCTTCATCTGTCCATTCCATTTCTTCTTTAAATGTTTTTTGATTAACTCCAGTTTTTAAAAACTCTGGACCATCATTGTCGTTTAAACGAGTACATGTCTTAATAATATCTTCATCACCACTTTCAATTTTTGTAATATAATTTTTCAGTTTATCAATGTATTTTTGAAGTGTAGAAAACAATTTTTCACTTACATTCCTGCTTGGGTTGTCATACACATGCTCTATAAATGAATCCAAATTTTTTAATTGCCTCTGTTCTAATTCACTTATAGGAGAAGTATTATTTAGAATTTGACAAAAAGCATCATACATGAAAAAAGTACAAAATATGTTGAAAACAATCCAATACATTAAAAAATATTGTAAAAGCAAGATGTTATATTTTGTAGACTAGGCAAATTATTATTGAAGATGATTTATTTAATAGGTTTTACGTGCATGAAGTAGTTCCCTTCAAATATTTTATTGTTTCAATTTGATCTTATTGATAAAAATAATAATACAGTTATGCTAATAGAAAAATAAAAATATTAAACAATATTGTGGTGTATTATTATTTCATTTAAAACAATTTTCAGTTTAGTATTTATACTGTATAATTTATACTGAACATTTTCAGTGTATACTGTTCAGTTTGCAGTTTTATCTTTAAATCAAATTTAGTTCTAAAGAAAATAATTTGTTGTTGTAGGTCTAATGTAAATTGTATGCAATCTTTGCAATGTATTTAAAAAATATAGTTTTGTATTTCATAACATATATTATTTAAGTAAAAGGTAAGCAATAATAACTATTGCTTTTTTATTTAAAATTAAAAAAAAATGTTTTACTTACTAATGGCTATTTTGACTAATTATTTTAAAGCAACTTGGATTTATTTTTTTCAAAACTGATCATCAAAAGTAACTTGTTTTTATTTAAATACTGTATTAGGTAATAATAATAACTACAATGTAGATAACAATTAACTGTAATTGATAATAGAATTTTTATAAACATCTAAATGTTTTTATGTAAAAGTTATACTTAAAAAGCGAGTCTGACTTTTTTTAAAGTGATATGTTATTTGACAGGAAGACACATAGGTTAGTATAACTATTCTTTACAGTATTCATAATGTTTTGTTTTCGTACAATTTTTTTTTTTTAATTTCAAATATTGTAATGTTTGGCTACTCTACAAAGAGTAAAAAATACTTATAATATTAAAAATTCTAATGTCAATATAATAAGTAATTTATGGCCATTAAGGAAAAAAATTAATGTAAATTTCAGATTTTATGTGTAATTATATGATCTCTAATTCCCTAACATTCATGGATGTAATATTTAAAAGTCTTAATTATTTGCAAAATGACAAATGAAAAACAGTTTAACATTCATGAGCACTCAACATGGATATTTGAGATTATTTATGAAGAATTTTCAAAATTAAAAACAAGTACTTACAGCATAAAATAAAAATTGATATTGGTCTAAACAATACAAATATATAAGAGTTCCAAGATCTGTGTGACAATTGACACCTGTAAAATATGTTATACTACATAGGTACAAGTTCTTAGAATCTCAAAAATTGTGTTTAAGGCAAAAATTAATTATTAATGAATGAGGATATGTTCCAGAACAAGTTTAGTGTTGAGTGCTGATTGGTCTCGGTTGTTTTGGAAGAAAATGTTGAATATAACTATTCTTTCTAAAATAGAATGCACAGCTTCTGATTTAAACAACACAAAAGACAGATTATTTCTCCTGTTATGTGCCAATGCTAAAGATGATTTTATTATTAAACAAATGCTAATTTGGAGATAAAAAAACACACACACACACACACACACACACACACACACATATATATATATATATATATATATTTTATATGTCATCATTTTAGATGTCCAGGAACAGCTACATGAGGAGGTGAAGAATTACTAGACACTTGTTGTTCCATTATAGACACAGAATCCGATGGTTCCGTCAGTTTAGTTCCATCTTCATCACCATCACTGCTCCCACTTCTACTGCTGTCATCTTGATCCTTTTTCCATTTGAGAGGTTTTCTGCCTTGTGTGTGTGTGTATATATATATATATATATATATATATATATATATATATATATATATATACAAGGGTGTACCCAGGATCAAAACTAGGGGGGCAAGCCATGGTCGTTTAATATACAATGTAACATTTTATCACGGAAAAGGTGAATGAAACTCAAATTTTAATATAATTATAGCAGTGCTTTATCAACTAAGTTATTACAATGATTTGCTTGAAAAAAAATTATTCTAGTTACATGCTTATACTAGTATCATTTTTCTTGGATTTCTAGAAAACTTGTTCAAAACTCTTTTTTCATTCCAGTCCTGATTTTCCTTAAAGAATTTCCGATGGACACCCAGTCAATCTGTCCTCTCCTATTGTACTTCTAAGCCAGGTCTTTACCCTTTGAAAGGTACTGAAAGATCGTTAAACAGTAGCTGTAATAGATGGGAAAGCACTTAAAATGAGGAGTACATGCCTTGTTGCAGGGAAAAATATTAAAACCTCTTCCAAAAGTGCAGCCACTTCAATATCCTTTAATTTGTCTCCTGCTAAATCCTTTTTTTTCCACAGATTATACCACAAATCTAATTCTGCAGAGATATCACCCAACTCATAAAACTCTATGAAAGATTTTGCCTTTTTTCCATTGCATCTTTTGAAGTAATTTTTAGCATGTGTGAAGGATGAAGATGGGATAAGGCAAAAGTAAGTGTATTTTCATGTGAGAATGTAACATTCAATGATAAAAGTTAAAGAGTCAAGATAAGGGATGATCAAAGACCATATCCAATATTCAATCGCAGTCTGAGATGTCGGATTACTTCTGTGTATTTGCTTTTGAACAGTTTGTGGAACTGTTAACTCAACACCGACTTTCTCCATCATGTGATTTTTTTAAGTAATTCATTAGAAACATGTTCAATTTCTTGTCGCTCATTCTTGATGACATCAAGGATTTCACCAATATGTTTCCTCACCATAATTAAATCCATATTTTTACTTTGTAGAACATTCACAACGGGTTCCAAAATCACAAAGTACTTTGCAATTATGACTAAACCTATGATGAAAATTTTTTTAGTAACTGCACAGTGCAATTGATAGGCAAATTTTCTTGTAGCAAAGTTTCCTTTGACCGAGAGATATTTTAGTGCATTGACGATTTCATGGAAGCTGTCTGAAAACTTTCTAATACTCTTATATTTCTCAGACCATCTGGTCTCACCTAGGCTTGATAGATTAGGAGCTGAATTCCTGCGGGTTGGCGACTCACGAAAGAAGGATATTGTATCCTTAACTTTTGCAATTAAGTTTCTTATTTCCAGTAATTTGCTAGCATCATTGACCACAAGATTTAGTTTGTAGATTAAGCAATGGAACAATAAAGATTTATTGTACTTTTTCTTCAAAATGGCATGTACATCACTTTCTTTTCCAGCCATCGTAGAACATCTGTCAAATCCAAATCCAACACAATTCTCTGCTGAAAGATTCTGATCAACTAAAAAAGTCTGAATTGTGCTAGCTATTGTAGGGGCATCTTGAGATTTTAGTTCAACATAGCCTACAAATTCCTCTCTGATTTTTTTCTTGATTCTCATCATAAAACCGCAATCCGATAGAAAGTTGTTCTTTTCCAGCGATATCTACTGTTTCATCGGCCATTACAATATAAGCTTTTGCTTGTTTACAATCTTCAATACTTCTTTCTTTGACAACTTCACCACATAACCTTATAATTTCATTTTGAATTTTTTTTGAAGTGTAAACTGCACTTTTTCGATATGTTTCCAAGTGATTATTTAGCTTCACATCAACACAGTCAATTCTCAAATTTAAAAGATCAAAGAAAACCCCCTCATCTCCTTCTTTTCCTCTAACTGTCAAATCATGAGTTCCACAAAATATGATACAAGAAATAATTGATGACAATATTTGTTTATTTTCTTCAATCATCCACTTTGCAACTGTACATAAACTGGAAAATTTTCAAGGAATGCTTTTGCAGCAGCTGTTGAAGTTTTGTGGTATTGACTGCCGACTTGTTTTCTACAATCTTAATGTACATCTTTAAACTTTATGTATGACCTTACCATGAATGATTCCAAAACTCCTTTAACTGTAGCAATACTAGGAGGAAAAAGAACACTGTGCATACATAGAGCACCTTTCAAATGACTTGAGTACACCAACCAAGGAATATATTGATCTAACCGACAGTGGTTAAATTTTAGTTTCAAATGGCTGGCATCAGAACCAAAATCGTAATTTGATGGTGGGACGCAGGGATTTGTAAGCAAATCCTTCTTTTTTTTCTGATGGCAACTTAAGGGCATGACCAACATAGATACCAATGTCATTTTCATGGTAGACATCGTATTCTTCAATCATTTTAGATGTCCAGAAACAGCTACATGAAGAGGTGAAGAATTACTAGACCCTTGTTGTTCCATTATAGACACAGAATCCGATGGTTCCGTCAGTTTAGTTCTGTCTTCATCACCATCACTGCTCCCACTTCTACTGCTGCCATCTTGATCCTTTTTCCATTTGAGAGGTTTTCTGCCTGAAAGTAATAGAAGTTGACATAGTATACAAAAGTTACAAACCATTTTTATCTAAAAATCTATATAATAAAAATGAAATTCTGTTCATTGGTAAGCACATCAGATGAGAACGGCTGTACAAATTTGGCTATTTTTTGTTTTAAAATGTTCGTGATAGTCCGAATTTGGTTTTTGTAGAAAGAAAAATTTGAATAACTTAATTATTTAATGTACCTTTTTGGAACCAGTTTTTTATATTCAATCAGGAGCCTCAGTGTTCTCCAAACATAATAAGAAGGAAAATAATAAACTATAATAATTGGTTGTTTAAAAAAAACACACTTAGTAATCATCAACAGTTCAACTAAAATACCAATACTAATCAAACAAGCGTGGGCGGCGGGCAGCTCAGTTTATATTGTGAAGCGGAACTCACTAGACCAAAGCAGAGGGTGGACACCCTTCTAGAAGGTTTGCTTTTCTCTCATTGGCTGCCGCCTGTAGACTCTTCTAGAGCCTAGAGATCTCTCCGTCTCTTGAATCTCACTAACTGGCTGACATAGATTCCTCTATCAGTTGCTAGGTAGTTCTAGATCAGTGTAAAGCATTGCGAGATGTACAATAATTATCCTATTTGCTTATGGTATTATTTTTCTGTTTTCCTATAGAAAATAATTGAGTATGATTGTACGATAATTTCGATTGACAATAAAATAATGATAAATTATCCTAATTTCATAATTTTCAATAATTATAATAATATATATATAATATATATATATATATATATATATATATATATATATATATATATATATATATATATATATATATATATATATATATATATATATATATATATATATATATATATATATATATATATATATATATAAAATATATCTTTATAGCAACATTGAAGGGAATGTTAATTTTCACCGCTATAAAAGAGATTTCCGCTATAGAGAGAGCTCAAATGGAATGTGTCTAAAATGTGTTTTTTGAAAAGTGCTATATACTATTTTTAATTTGAAGTATTGAGTACAAAGGTTATTTCAATAAAACTATATGACATACAGTCTTTAAAAAAACAATACTTTGTTAAACAATACTGTGTGAATAAAATAATGTATCTGTGAGAAAAAAGCAGTATTATTTTACTATTGTTCATTAATCGGAATATAAACATGGATATTAACATTTAAAATTACTTTCGTTTTGCAGGATATTCTTAGTTGTAAATAAAACGTTGTTTATATACTGCATTATGTTCAATTATCCACACACACACACACACACACTCACATTTATCTAAAAAAAAAATATTTGAAACAATATAATAGTTAGCCAAAAGAACACAATTTAGACATGGGCTAGTGTAAGTTACATAATGAAAATTAAATATTTTCAAGATATAGTAAAATCTCTGTTAATTGACTTAAAAAGAGGAACAATGTTTCGGATTAAAAAAGTTAAAACATACTGTATATTGACTACTGAATCTGCCTTAAATTTTTTGTCATCATAGCACATACTGTTTAGGATATACCAAATTAAATTGGGTAACAATAAGGAATTTACTAAGCTGCCAAGATCATTAAATAATGTTATTTATAGAAACAACAAAAAGCTGGCTGGTATATGCCAGCCATGAGGGATGACAGATCTGAACAAACAATAACTGAGCGAAACATGGGCCTCATTTTTGAGGAAGGCTTCTTGAACTGCCATGGGACAGGACAGGAAAACCCCTATTTACAGTAGAACTTGCATTCTTTCTCAAAAGTAACAAAAAGTTAGTTTTTTCACTCTAAAAATTCTATAAAAACCTAACTATTGATTTTATACAGAAGATATAATTAACATTCACATATTTGCTATTTGTGAAAGTTTTCACAAAACTAACTCCTGCAAATTTTAAGGAATTACTGTATTTATCATATAGAAAAAACATTAAATTTAGTGTAAAACTGTTTTTCTGCACCTTTATATGGTACCCTGTTAAATTTTTGCAATTAGATATGTAGTTAATAATTTATACTGTTGCTATGAAGCTTCAAATTCACAAGCAATTATCTTGCAACACTTATTGCAGAATCACCTTGTTATTTGTTTATTTCTTTACACTGAGATGAGACAATAAAGTTATTTTTTTCTGAAAGTAGTGTTGATTTTTCTCTCAGAAAATATGGCATGCATGTTTACACTGCACACTTTTGTAGTGTTGCTGCAACATTAAAAATGCTCTGTAGACACTGTATGTGTAGCTATGCCCAAATATAGATCACATTTGGTAAGATCCTGATAGAAATGAATTTTGGTAATAATCAATTCAATACCATGCAATATATGTCACAAAGTTTCAAAGTGGCTACTCCAAATCTTAAAAAATACTTTTTTGCCTTACAATTTTTTGAAAATCTGACTTTATGTTCTGCATTATGCATATTTTTTCCTACCCTGAAATGAACAGTGATTAATAAATAATATTTTTTAAGTAAATTTATGAAATGATTGTGAAGTGTTTAAAAAAAGTTCCTAAAATGTTTAACACAGTTTCTAAAATGCATTAAGATTACCAGAATGACTCTTACAACAGCCAAAGTTCATTTCTGTATGTTCAATACAATTAAAATGCAAGCTGTTTAAAAAGCATATATTAATTAAAATGATTTACACATGGCCCCAAAATTAGTTTTGGTAATGACTGATTCACTACCTATCAAAATACATTCTACTGTTTTGAAATGGTGGCCATTACAAATCTTAAAGTAATCATAAATTTTACATAAAAATCCTTTTTAATAATCTTACATATTTTTAAAAACTGATTTTACAATCATAATCAGTATTAAAACCCTCTTAAATTAGGAATTAAAATTTTAAATGTAATCCAAATGTTTAAAAGGATAATTTATGCAGATTTTAATTCTGAGTATGGTGGTGAAATGAGGTTTCTAAAAAGTGTAAGATAAAAAGTTACTATTGTAGTAATATTACTTCCACTACAATGGAAAATTCACTTCCATTACATCAGGGAAACAGTCATGTGCCACATTAATTTTTTTATTCCTGCCGTGAAGCTGTACAGTGCTTAATAAATAATTCTTTTTAAGCAAATTTATAAAATGATTGTGAAGTGTTTTAAAAAAGCATATTTTTTGACACAAAATTATAATGAATAATTATTTTTTTCCACAATTAACAAAACAAATGCTTCTTTATTTTATAGTTTCCAAGAACTTCTGAATAATGTCTTATTTTAAAACACTTTGAGCATATATATCAATATAAATAAAACTGTTTATAAATATTTCACATAATATTAAACAAAATTGTTAATTGTTTGTGTAATACTGCATTGTATAAGATTTTGCCTTACGTATTGCCCTTTGGATTTCATTTAAGAATATTATATTATTTATTCCTTCTTTTTTCATCACATGTAGCTAATTTTTGCTGAAAGGTTTTTGGCATGTAATTTAAAGTTTTATATTATAAATATTAATCTATCTGAAGAAATTAACATTGCTTCTTTCTTATGTGCTTCAACCGAAGATTTTGAATTCTCTTGTTAAAAAGGAACAAAATTAGACATAATATTTTCAAGCAAATAACATTAAAATTTTAGTATAAATACATGTGGATAAAATTATAAACTTTTAAGTGATCAATAGTTGAATATCTAATAAACAATAAACTTCAACATGTTACATCCAACAATCGGCTTAGATTGTTCCAGGCTTGTTCAACATCGATAATTAAATTTATATAAAGTTCAGTCTCTGATTCATTCCAACCTATTTCTTTTGGAAAATTTTGCCTCTCAGTTGCCACTTTAAAAAATGGAGGTCCACCTTTAGTTTTCAATAAAAATGCTTTTTGTAGAACTTTTTTATCCCCATTTTCAATAAGTTGAATGTACAAAAAAATTTCAAAAATGTAAGAACGCAAATTAGCAATAAATTTAGAGCTTTCAGATTTGTCACAATTGTTGTAAAATTGTAAAATATTATTATTTAACTGGTCTATGTGTTCAATACCAAAAATTCGGTTTTTTGGATCTGTTGTATCATTTGAATTAAACGGTGTTACAAATTTCCAAAATAACAGTACAAAAATAACTTTTAAAAAGAAATCATTTCTTAATGTGTTAAATAACTTTTTCTCATTATTTTCCATTTCAAATTTGTAATTTTTAAATACTATTAAACTTTTTAATATACTAGAGATTATATTTTTATATAACTTAAAGTTATGTAAGGTTTTGTAAATTATATTACTTATGTAATATAATTACATTGCTGTTTATCTACTTTGACAAATGTTGGCTCATGAGTAAGGATAAAATAAGTAGATACACTTTACTAAACAGTATCTATATACATGGGGCAATGTAGAAGAGCTATAAAAACTCATGTTACAAAACATTTTAATTATTAGAAATATGACAAACATGATTTTGATTTTGCAATCATCTATTACAATATGGACATTTTTTCATTTAAATAAAATCACTCTGAAACCATAAATACCAAAAAAAGGTGTACAATTAATTAATTTAATTAATATTTTGTAAAAACACTAGTTTTAATTTAAATGAACACACTTCCTCTACCTCTCTTCCTTACTCAAGCACATTGTTTAATTATTTTTTATCCTGCTTGATAGTCATTAGACTGCTCTGATTACTTGTTCCAATTTTTACTTCAGTTGTTGTTAGTTATATACTTCTTATAAGTTAACATGTTAATTTTATCTTTACTCTGATGATGCTTCATAATGAAACAAACGTCAAAATAGAAATATGAAAATTGATAACTATTAGTTATTCTGTTTTATTTTTAATATCATGGAGTTTCACCAAATGCCAACTGTGTGTTCAATAAATAGTAATAGTTGTATACAGTATATTTTTAGAAAATTTGTAATAATATTTGGAGTGTGCAGTAGTTATGTTGAACAAACTTAGCATCAGGGTTATGAACAAGGCTGATAACAATGTTCACATACTAACAGAGGGCAGAAACAACTATAACTGGTTACTTGGAATGCTAAACATGTCTGGAGTAAGAAATATATCACTATAAGAACAAATTTGTGCCACAACCAACCAAATTTGTAGCTTCAATTGGCTGTAATATACATGACTTTTACATATTATGATAATATACACTGATTTTTAAAACTTGTATAGCTGGCTTAAAATAAAAGAATAAAAAAATTGGTATAGAAATTATCTTCACTAATTTCATTCACAATTTTGTACATATTATGTTTAAATTTAGATAAGTAGTTTACCTTCTTTTCTAAAACACTGTATTATGTAACCGTCTTATCAAATTTTTCAATAAATTCTGCTTTTTTTATTGCTTTTAGTAATCGTTTCCATCCATATGTAGCCTCTTCTAATGATCTTTCATAAAGTCTAGTGTTATAGTCATCCCAATTAGCCTCTTTTCTTAAATACGTGATATTGATATTTTTTTGAAGAAATTTGGGTCCACCTTTTTCTCTTAATTTTATTGCCTCCTCCAGTATATGTTTGTGGTCTAGTTCAAGCCATCGAATGAAAAGAAAAAGTCCAACAGTGTAAAACTCAAAATCGGTTATAAATGTATGAGTTGTGTTTTCATTAGGATGCTCATAGAACCTTACAATACTGGCATCCCATGCATCCATATCTTTAACCCCATATGTCCTATTGTTTCTTTGTTCTTTTGCAAAAGTGTACACAAAAAATAAGATAAAAAAACAAACATAAGGAAAACAATTCATTATAAAATTTTAGGGGCAATATAAAACATATTTTACAACTTTGCAGATTATAATCATTATAGTAACACAGTACAACATAATTATGTATTATAGAGAAAAAATTCATCATATTTTATTTAAATTGATATTGGTTTGTATTGTGATAAGAAATGATGTATGATAAGAAGTGATCAAATCCTATATATTTAGTTTTATTTGTAAGTAAATCATCACACACTATAATCTCATTATTAATTAGAGTCTTTACTTAAATTAACTTGTAGAAAAGAAAAAAATATGGAATGTAGCTTTTTAAATTACACTGAAAATATAAAAAATGAATCCTATCTGTCATCAGATTCATTTTCATATTTTCAATAGAATTTGAAAAATTAAAATTGAAATTTCTGTAAATTTTAATGCTGATTATGATTGTAAAATCACATTTTCAAGGAAATATAAAACAATATGTTATTCTTTTTTAGATTTGAATTTAAAAAAAATCTTTTTATTTTATTTTTTTGAATTACAACTGGTCTAAGACCAACAAATAATTTTACTCTAATATACATTCTACCAATAATTTATCAACTTAGTCCATCCATTGATATCTTAAGTTTTTCTTCTTTGAATTACTACTTTAAACAATTTCTAACACTGCATTACACCAGCTCAAAAGGTTTAAGTCTCTTCAATCGTAGAACCAAGTTCCGATTGTTTAGCAGTTGCCTAGTTTCGCTGTTAACGTGTTGCTGCAGTCTCTTTTCATGCTTGTATACATATTTTTGTTATTTCTTCTTCTACTGTTGGAGTGCTAAGGTCTCTATGGATATCCTGGTTATAAACGTACCATGGAGCATTCGCTATATTTCTTAAAACCTTATTTTGGAATGTCTGTATCATTCTGATGTTAGCTTGTTTAGCACAACCCTATAGCTGTATCCTGTATAGCCAGGCAGGTTTAAAGATCTGATTATATATAAAATCTTATTATCCATTGATAACTTGGAATTTTTTCCCAAAGCCAGTAGTACTGTTTACACTTCAAACCCAGTTGGGTCCTTTTTATCCTGATATGATCTCTCCAGTTAAGTCTCGAGTCCAGAATAATTCCAAGGTATTTAGCTTTATCTTCGTTGGGAGTAATAATGCCCCTGATACTGAGTGTAGGGGGATTGTCCAGTCTTTTATATGTAAAGTTAACATGAACAGATTTCAGCTCATTAAGTTTAACTTTCCAATCTCTGGTCTAATTGTATATTTGATTACTTGCATTTTGTATCTTTCAGGTTGAAATATTTACACTCTGTCCTACTGCAATTATAGTTGTATTGTCAGCATAGGTCCCAATTGTAACATCCTTCACCACCGGCAGGTCGCTTGTAAACAGCAGGTAGAGTATTACCTGGTAGAGTATTACAGCAGGTAGGATATCCCAACACACTACCCTGAGGTACCCCTGCGTGTATTTCCTTAAGCTCTGAATATTTATCTTCTTGCTTGATTCTAAATTGTCTATTAGTTATATACGATGAAAGAATTTCCACGAATTGTTTTGGTAGAAGTCTATTTAACTTTTACATTAGACCTTCATGCCACACCTTATCAAAGTCTTGTGCTACATCAAGAAATACAGCAGAACAGACTTGTTTTTCTTCCAATGCGCGTTCAATTACATCTGTAATACGATGAACCTGGTCTAATGTTGAGTGCTTTTGTCTAAACCCAAACTGATAATCAGGAATCAATCTGTTATTTTCAATTAATGGCCTCAACCTTTTAAATAATAGTTTTTCAAATAATTTTTAAATTATCAGAAGACATGAAATAGGTCTATAAGATTTGAAATCATTTGGCGGTTTACCTGGTTTTGGCAACATGATGACTTCAACCACCTTCTAAATTTCTGGAATATATTTTAAACGAAAAGCTGCATTTATAAGATATGTCGGCATTACTCAACCCTTCTTCGGTTTTAAGATTTCATTGGTGATCAAGTCAAAACCTGGAGATTTGCGGGGGTTTAAATTTTTCCTAATCTCTTCCACAACTTCATTTGGTGTAACCACAGTTATTTCTTCTGTGTTCAAATTTTTTATATCTCTCAAAATAATATCTGATTGTATTTGGTTCGGTTTAAAATGTCAGTGAGGTGGGCAGCAAACACATCAGCCTTCTGTTTGTTATCTTGAGCCCATGTACCATCGTCTTTGCAATATTGGCTGTTTAATTCGTTTCATTGCTTTCCACAGTACTTTCCATAGTATGTCTCCTCATTAGGGCTCAAGTTCTGCAAATATTCCTTGAATGATTCTTCTTTGAGTTTTTGAATTTTTCTTTTAAAAATTTGGGTTTTATTATTTAGATCAGTTTTAGCCATTGGATCCCTGGATTGTTGCTACCTTTTCCTGGCTTTCCTCTTTTACTTTAAATAAAAGAGGATTTCAAAAGGATAAGTAATTTCCCTTATAAGCAATTTCCTTAGAGTTTCTTGTAGCTGCCTCTTGCACTATTTCAACAAATTTCTCAGCTTCTTCACCCATATGAATTTAATGTTCGTAATTTAACATTTAAATAATACTGTTTTGAAGATAATTTCGAAAACCATTCCAACAAGTATTTTTATTTACCAGTTTTTGCCTAGTTTTTTTCTTAATTATGTTTTAATTCATAATCATGACAACTGCCGTATGATCAGATCTGAGCTGAAGACTCTCTCTTGTATCAACAAAATTTTGGATACTTTCCTTGATATGAAGAAATCAAACAGATCAGGATTCTTATTTTTGTCAGAAGGCCAGTACGTAGGTCTACCTGTAGAGTGGAAGCTGCATCCCAGCTCTCTAATTGCTTGTCTTAATTCTCTTCCCTTTGTTGTTACTAGCCTCGATCCCCACTCTATGTGTTTTGCATTAAGGTCACCATCTAATATGAATCTCTCACCTGACCTCTGAATAAATGATTTATAATAATTTTTTTTCAAGTTCTGCCTAGGAGGACAATAAATTACTCCCACATTAAAATTTTGCTTAGAAGATTTAACACCATATAATGCTAGCTGTACTTCTGGTATTTCTATATGACATAATTCATAATGAAGTAAAGACTCTCTTATCACAACAGTACCGCCTCCTCAAGCTTGGTTATCAGGATAGTTTGCATAATATGTTTTATATCCCATGATTTTCAGAAAAGACTGTTTTGTTAGATGTGTTTCTGTTATCAAACATACATCTACAAAGTGAGAATTTAGGAATAACTCTAATTCATGTTTCTTATTAAGAATGCCATTTGCATTCCATATAACAATTGTTGAGTTTTTCTGTACCATTAATTTCTACATTCTAATATCATTCAATGCGTTTAATAATAACCTCATTGATCGTCTTCAACATGCACTTTTATAACTGTTTCATATTTGGTTCTTCACCTTGCCTGTCAAAATCTGTTTCAACCTGGTTGTGATCATTTCCTCTCTGACTTTATTAGGTACAAACGTCCTTGGTTGGGATTTTAGGTATTTCTCTTTTGTAATTATGTCCCATCATTTTTTAAGTTCTCTAGCAACATTGCATCCTCTATAACTAGCAGGATGTACTCCACCAAAATTTGAACATTTTGGGGTACATCTCTTGTGTTACTACACATCGAAGTTAAGTGACAGCCCACACACTTGACACACTTAGGTAACCTCTGACAAAACCTCTGCTTGTGACCAAAGCACTGACATTTTTTACATTGAAGAATGAGACTGCTACTTTCAGTGGCTCAACCTTAACCCTCATATGATTTGTATATTGTATGTTAAATACCTTTCTTATATCTTCCGAGTTATGAAAACTCAGCATAAAAAGAGGAAGATGGACCTTTATTTCCTTATTATCAATTTTCTTCCTACTTATTTTTTGTGCTACTTGTAAGATCCTTTACTTTAAAACTCCTCCCTTATTTCCTCTGGGTCACAATATGGGTGAAGATGAATACCATTACTCTTACTGGCCTAGTTTGTTTGTTCTTATATGTGTGCCATTCTAGTTGGCTGTCATTTATTAACTTTGTTAGCTCTCTATATTAAGATTCTGTGTTCACATTAATTTTAACCTGATCATTATTTATCATATTTGTTCTAAATTGTATTTCTTTTGATTGTATTTTCTCTTTCATTTCCTTATAGTTTTTAATGTTACTGACCACTATAGGTAGTGGTTTTAACGTTTGTACAAGTTTCTTTGTACAAAGAAAAGAAACACTAATTATGAATTAGTGTTTGGAAAATCTCTTTTTCTTTAGAAGACCGCTCAGCTTTCTGCTTTTTATTTTTTGGCATCAACCATGCTGTTTCCCAATATACCATTTCCTCCACTTCTTCAGTATCCTGCGGACTGTACTTCTTCCGAATTTTAAATAATTCTATTATTTTCTTTAGTTCTTTGATTTCCTTTCTTGCTGCTTCCAATTCTAATTTTAATGTCCTGATCTCTGTCATTTCAACCTGCCGCAATGGTTCTGTGTTACCCTGTACAGGTGTTGTTGAAACACCTGACCCATCATTTTGGAATTATCTTCTTCCATTTTTCTGGTTTAAATTCACTGGAGATCTTTTTGTCATTTTAATCCTTTCAAAAGGCTTGTCACTATTGTTACTAAATTTTGAAATAGATTCGCATGTTGATGAACCCTTAAAAGGATCTTCCTCCATTTTACTTGCTTCACTTGTATTATCAGGGGCCAAGCGATTCACCCTTTCTCCAGATTTATTGTGTGTCTGGCCGCCCCCAGAATCCATGTGACCGATGCCGGCCACTGGGGCTTTCACCTGATCGGAACCGGCGATGAGATTCACCTCTGTAGGCTTACTCACCTGGGCTAATTTCGTTTTAGTATCACACATTTCATATTATTGTACTGAAGGCGGAATAGAGCACCGAAAAGAAGGAACAAGAATAAATTAGAGCCCCCAGCCTTCGTAAACCTAACAGCATCAGGATCGTAAAAAAGGCTTAGTGCTCAATAGGAAATAATAGAGAGTAGGGAGATCACCCAAGACAAGAAGAAGGAAGGTGAAAACCAGCTTGGGCACCTCGGGATTGCCAACCCCGTACTCACTAGGTGTGAGCCCCTGAGGTGAAGATTTGAAATGACTGCCATTTTGAAACTGTTCAACTGATTTTTCTGGGTAATAAATTACTCCAAGCTTTTATAAAAATAAATTTTTGTGCTATTATGTCTCTAGATTTATAATGATGGTTCAATCAGTTTATAAATAGAAATAATTTGCTGTATTCAAATTATATTTGCTTATTAAACACATTGTAATCAATCATCCACAAAACTATCTTCTAGGATTTTACTTCTTATTTAGTTACAATTAAAAAATGAACATTTATCATATAATAAATTGTTGTTACAGCTTACTTGACTGTGTAGTAGACTACTTACCTGACAGTCTCAAGTTGACTTTTTGCTTTGGCTCCACTTCCATCACCCGTAATTGTTCAGAAAATCAAAAACACCCATTCCTTGACTAACTCCTCTATACTGCTGGTCCAGCTGCCAACTAGCAACCTGTAGTCAGCAAACTGAAGTGATTCTCTGCAATGAATCTCTACATGAATTTTCTCATAGCTTTTATTCTTACTGGTGATCTACATGTCTCATTTCTTACAAAAACATGTGCCAAGTCATCAGTTTTGTTATTTTTGTGAGTCTACTTTTTGGTTGAGTGCTTTACAATATTACATATGTACTACAGACAGGCAGTGAGTTGATGCACAGAAAAATGAACCGTTAATGTGGGGCTTGAACCTGTTCACGCTTACGCTTAGCACACTCTGCTGGCCAGGTATAGCACTTTAGACGGCTCAGCAGTTTGACCAATTCTGAAATTGTTTCATAAGTCATTGTTTATTGTGTAATTATTGTTTGGATATGATAAACAACTTGTTGTTTACTTTTTGATATATTTTTTATTTATTTTTGGAAAAAAAACATTGTAAGAGCTAAAGAATGCATGGGGTAGATTTACATAAAACAGATGCTTGACAAAAATGGATGTTGTCACTGAAAGGGTTAATTAACATCAATTTTTTTTTATCTTTGGGTGACAATTCTAATTGTAATTAGGGTGATATAGATACTGAATATAATATGGTATCTCCTTTATATATATGTTATAAATTTTATATTAATTTTTATTTTAATTTTGTTCAAATATAGCCTAATTTGTTTTTTTGACAGATTATTTTTTATTACTGCCTTTTTCTAGGCTAATTAAAATTTTAGTTTTACCAGGATTTTGTATTTAATTATTTAATGGAAATTGATGCTTTATATTTCTTATCATTTAAATTTAATAAATTTATATGTACTTATTTATTTAAATTTATTAACTATTTCTAACTTTATAAGTTGGTATTTTAATTTGATTTTGATTTTCTTTATTAGCTTTCCTTAATTATTATTTATTAATTTTGTAATTTTAAGTTTTGATTAAATTTTACCTTAACTACATTTTGAGAGTGCAATTTTTCAAGAGAGGTTGGCAGCTCTATCTTTAGTATTTGTAAGTTAAATTTCTTGGGCTCTGCATTTTCTTTCTTGGATTTATTTCATGTTAAAGTTCTGGAAAGTTCCAATCTCTCTTGTGACTTTTTAGAGAGTAATTTAGTGATTTTAGTAACTTGAAATTTAGTGGGTTCCTTCCAACAAACGCCTTGAAATTGTGTACACGGAAAATATCCTCGCACAATTTTGCTAAAATTAGCAATCAAGATTCTTTTTATGAAAAGAAAAAAAATCAAATTTTTCAAAATTACAATTTTCTATCCTCTTTCTTTAATTTATTGATTACTTTACTTTATTTTAAAATTTAATGTTAAAAACATATTCATATAAAAAGTGTTCTAATTGTCCTTTAAAACATAACTAAGCACTCATAAAAAAATTAAGTATAATGATTTCACTTTATTATCTTTGTAAGCATGCTCTGTAGCTTCTGTATTAGTCATTTAAAATTATCATTGAATAGTTAAATCATTCAAATCTACAATAGGGTAAAGTTATTGTTTCTGTGGAATGTTTCATATGTTATTAGAAAGATCGATTAACAAATTAAAGTTACAACCACTTGGAATTTCTTCATACAACACATTATATCAGCTGTTATTTACCAATGAGGAAAACTAGTTTCCAGTACCTACTAAGATTGATTATTAACATTAGAGGGTTAATAAATACTCAGGTAGTACAGTATTTAGTCTATTTGAAACATATGAACTAATATTTGAAGGGAGAAGTGAGTAGCAATTACATCAGTATTTTTTTTCAATAATCGTTTGTTGCCAATTTTGTTCACAATATATTTTTCAGTAAGTCAGAGGTCGCCATCTTGAAATAGAAGTAATGGGAAAAATCTTACACATACATCATTTGGGCTTTTTACAAGGTCTTCTTATCAAATTTCAAAACAATTGGTCAATGCACTTGGCTAAAACTGTATGCAATCATTACTGTAAATCAGAGGTCACCATATTGAAGTAGAAGTGAATAGGAAAAAATCTTCAAATATGTCATTTGGGCTTTATTCAAGGTACCTCCATTCCAAATTTCAAAACAATCAGTCAATGTGTTAGGCTAAAACTGCATAACTTACTAATAAAGAAACACAACCTAATGCTGAACAGTCAAATTGAAACAGACTGTTGATCATTTCACTTGATCATTAATAAAAAAATAATTGTAAAAATGGAAATATGTGTTATTATATCTCTTTAGTTTCTCAAAGCAAAATTGTTACAAGTATAATAATAACTTACATGCATATTATTACCATATTTACAAGATTTGTAAACTAAATTGTAAGAAGTAATAGTGATTACTTGCTATGCCAAATATATGAATTATGCTATATGAATTATGAATTAAACCAATTTTAAGATGATGCTTGATATTAGAATATATTGATGTTTATACTAAGTTTGTAGACATTCATTATAGCACAATATTATTACAAATAAACAATGTGAACTTTTAATCAGATGAAGAGGAAAAATTAATTTCTGATTGTATACTTGAATATCCCGAAATTATACTGGATTCTGGTTCCGTATAGTTAGGATTCATGGTTGTCATACGCTTCATGTCTTCTAATAATATCACAAAATGTTCCCAAGTAACTAAAACATCTTTTTTTAAGATTTTATAATAATTAATGTCTGTTTTATTCCATCCCATTTCTTTATATAACCGGTTTTCATCAAATTTCACTTGAAGACACTTTGGTCCTCCTTTTTTCTGTAAATAATATCCTTGTTCCAAAAATCCTTTCACCCTTTTTTCAATAAGTCTTATATAACAATAAAGACCAACAACATATGAATGCAAATTGTTTGTTAGTGTGTCACTATCATTTTTGTTAGGGTTTAGTGAAATGTTAACAATTCTTTCATCTATATCATGAAATTGTCGAACTTCGTAGCATGTCTGTGTTTCAGGGTCCAGAGCACAACTTTGTTGGCTAAACACTCCACACTGTGGAATTAATAATGCAATCACAATATATAGTTTCATTTTGTCAGTATGAATATTCTAAATAAAGTTAAAAGATCAATATATTATATAGTCTTGTTTTTACTGAAGCCATGAGATAAAAGTGATAAAATTAAAAATGTTATCTGTGATGAATGATAGTACGGATCCCGCTGGCTCACAGTTGCTAACAGTTAACAAATTAAAAATATTAATAACTTTAAACCTTTGCATATATAATTTCTGGATCTATATAAACAAAGTAGATTTTAGTTGCATATATGAAATAATTGGAAAAATTATGGAAATTTAAAGTAGTGATGTGGTAAATATTATAAGCAGTATTTTAAACTTTGTAATTAGATACCATTAAAGGATTCTAAGTAAACACTATCAGAGAATTTAGTACTTTTTAAAAATTATTTCACTAAATATGAGTTCAAGATCTGTGTTTAACTTAGTTTTAAATTTATTGTTTGAAGAAGTAAAATATGAAAGCACTTTGTTAAAAAATATGCTATGGTGTTAGTGTAGGTATTTTGAAAACAAAACAAAACAAAAAAATATTACTAAATAATTTGTTGACTTTTTACAGAAACACAAAAATATCTGAGTTATATTTTCAATAACTTCAAAAATTTTCATACAAATTTTTATGCAGTTAATAATTTAATAATTTTTTACCCTTCTAACCAGAATATCTAAGATATTAATAAGAATTTTTTTTACTGAGCTGTTATAGTAATGAAATTACTCTATTAACTGCTCACAGTCATACTTCTTTTGGTGTCTAGATGCGTTTTACCTAATAGTCAGGTGTTGTCAATATTCTTATTAGCATTGTTTATGTTATAGCAGCACATTGTCAACATTAAGGTTATTTGAAACATATGATTAAAAGGCACTATAAACATGTTATCTTGGGATTTCGTGTTGTGACTTGAAAAACCAATTGTCAAAGAAGTTTTATTTTGATTAATCTTGAACACTCACATTTAAAAAAATTTAATTAGAATTTTAAGAGGTGCATTTAGGACTTTTAAGTTAAGGCATTGACTTTACCATGGTAATCAACAGAAAGATATACATTTTTTAAAGTCACTACTTGAAAGTTTAAGGGCACAACCTTATATCTAGTAATTTTAACCCACTTGAATGGCTAGTACTGATGGCCTTGAATATTTACTACGTTAGGCAATACTCATAACTCACATGGACAAACTGACTGGCTTCTTACATTTCTCTGTCAGCTCAACACCACGTTTCTTGTGTTGCACCAACTGCTTGAAATTGTTTTTTACTAGAATTTGAAATGTTGGTATAGAGGTACATATTAAAAAAATAAAAATAAAAGATCTTTTGGAAAACACTTTTTTATTTCCACACAAAAAGGCAGAGGACATATATTTTTATTTTAATGCTTTGGTTTTGATGCAATTATGTAGTTATAATACGAGGGTTGTCCATAAAGTAAGGTTCCCAAGGCGCTATAGTCGCTGCAAACGTTGCTACGCTGGATCTGGTAACCTTGGCTTGCAGCTTGGCTCCTCCACTTCTAATCCCCACTTCGCCAGCGGTATGTGACTCTCAGTTTTGGCTTAGTAACCGTTAATAATGGAGTGGTTTTTTTCTGTCTCCCGCCAGGTGCGAATTATGCTCTGTGATTCGTTTTTTGTGTGTAAAATACACTGCACTGGTGGACATTCATATCCAACTGTGTGAAGTCTGCGGAGAAAAATGTATGAGCATACAACACATGTGCAAATGGTGCAGAGAATTCAAAGACAGACGTTCATGATGAACAGCGTTCCAGATGGCCATCTGTTTCAGACAATACGATTGCGAAAGTGGAAGAAGCAATGTTGAACGATTAAAGGCTGACTGTTCGGGAGCTCTCTGAGGTGTACCCTGATGTCAGCAAGACCTGCATTGATAATATTTTGACAGACCATTTATGGTATAGCAAGGTTTGTGCAAAAAGGGGTCCAAAGAAGACCACAAATGGATTGATGCGGCCCGCAAATTTCTTCAGGTCTATGAAACCGATGGCAAGAAATTCTTGGACTCCATTGTCACTGGGGACGAGATCTGGGTACACTATACTATATCGGAAACGAAAGAACAATCATGTCATTGGAAACATCCAGAGTCGCCAAAGCCACTGAATTTCAAACAAACACTGTCTGCCAGCAAAGTCATGGTGAGTGTATTTTGGGACAAGAAGGGGTTATTGTTGTTCGAATTCATGGATACTGGCACAACAATCAATGCTGATAGTTACTGTGAGACGTTAAAGAACCTTCGCCGCACGATTCAAAACAAGAGGAGACACATGCTCACGAAGGGAGTTTGTTTCCATCAAGACAACACTCATCCGCACACTGTCCATGTAACAACCAATCTCATCAACCAATTTGGATAGGATACTGTCACACATACGCCCTACAGCCCGGACTTAGCCCCAAGTGACTACCATCTCTTCCCTAATTTGAATAAACACGTAGGTGGGACGCATTTCAGTACCAGAGAGGAGATGAAAGAAAAAGTTTTAAGCTATCTTTGCAGCGCTGCAAGAGAGTTTTTCAACTCAGGCATACAAAAGATGGTTCACCGTATGCAAGAATGTATTGATCTCAATGGCGATTATGTCAAAAAATAGAAAAAAGTGTAAGTTTTCCAAAAATGTATTATTCAATGCAAATAAACATGTTTTTCATTATGAAAAATTATTGGGAACCTTATTTTACGGACAACCTTCGTACATTTTAATAAAAATATAACATTATAACATTATAATACAGCTGATGAAACACAGATCTTTTTTGACTTTCACTTTTATGTTAAATAGGAATGCATATGCCACAAATCGACATTCATATTTGCTAAAGGCTGCCAAATTTATTACAGAGTATGGAATCATATGCTCTTCAAAGTCATTAATTGGAAAGTGTAATTTTGCAGGTACTTTTCATAAAATTGTTATCAATGTAATGATATTATAAATAAAGATAATATCCTATAATAACAAAGATAAACACTTCTGACAATATTTCTTGAATATAATATAATGCCTTATATAAGATGGGTGGTGTTGAATATCCTCCCATATGATAAATATACACTTTTGACAATATTTTTTCGAAAGTAGTAGCTGATGTTGAATGAAATATCTTAAATATAACATAATGATGAATCTGAGTTTGAATATAATATAATCCACCTTTTCAAATGTTATGTTACAGTATTATTCATAAGAATAGAAACTTAAGTTGTAACTCTTCCTTATTTTGAATATACAGTACAACGTCTTTTTAAGTTCAGTTTTCAACTGTACATAAATAATGCCTTAAATCTACACATTGATTGGATGTAACTTTTAGCTATAACCTTTGAAAACAACTTACATTTATTTTTACACTGAAAAAAAAAATTATATAGCAAGTTTGTTTGTTCCACTTTTGAAATCTCAATTTGACTTTTGTACTTTAGGTACTGCAATCAAATTTAATTCTGTATTTGTCTCACTTAGATCTGTCAGTTAATCCATCCTCTTATATGCACTAAAGACAGTACTGTCTAGTGGAATTTTCTCAAACGCACGAATATATTCAGAATTGCCATGAAAAACTGAATCAATTTTTGTCAAAAATCCTTGAATCTGAAATTTATTCTAGGGAATGTCATTAGATGACAGAAAGATTGTGTACTGTGCATAGACCAGTACTGTCCATGCACGGCACAAATTGGTGTAGTCTTTTTCAAAACTGGAGGCAAAGAGTGGAGGCAATTCAGAACTGAAGAGGACAATTTTGAGAATAACTTGCTATTTCAAACATTGATATTATTTCCCTCTGTTTTGTAACATTGAATTGATTTTTAAAATTTATTCTATTCTTTGATGTCATATTAAAAAGTTTCTACATATTTTACAAGAATACATGTCATTAATACTTTTTTTAGTTACTAACACTGGTGTTTTCTACTACTATACAACTTAACAGCTGTATTGAACTAACTTTCAAAACTTGTACATGTATTTGCAACTACAACTTAAAATTTTACAAGTGAGTTCTAATCAAACACTAGCTATATCCAATACATTACCTACATGTTTACACAGGCCAGCCAGGAGGGGTTTGGGGGCCTGGGACAAAAATCCCTGAATAAATAGGGACATGGAACATTTTTAAAAGTTAGCCTTTTAAATCTGCATTTAAGTGGTTTCAGGAGATCAAAATCAAATGAGTTGAAATGCATGGAACATTTTACAGAAACTTACTCCAGTAACTGTTTATTCAGGTTCTAAATAAAATAAAATCAGTATATCAGAAACAAAATGGCAGCCTAATGGACAAGTTTTAATGCTATTTTTGTATACTTACCATTTTCATAATGTTGTGAACAATTATTTCATTTGTTATGTTGCAAAATGATGTCCTTTATTTTTATGAATTAATATCAGTAATCATTAACTGGTTAAAAATATATGTAATTTGAAGAAACTAATAAAATATTTAAAGATTATATTGCCCGGAAGTTAAAGAGATATTGCTTGAAAAAAATTGCTCAATAAAAAATGGTTTATCTGTTAATGGGATTCCAAGTATCAATCTTGTCTAGGGCGCTGGAAATGTCCATTGGGGCTAATTAAAGTCCAGAACTACTCACCTGATTTTAATGGTGTATTTGGGGTATATACATTTTATTACAAATTATTCATAATGAATTTTAATTCTCTGTCTAGAATACTTTCCCTTGCTCATTCACATTAGCATTTTTTCTTGAAACATACTGATAAACTGAGTACCCCTCTGAATTTAATAAAATTAAGTGGTGTTTTAGTACCTGTAGACCTGATATTTGTTTTCATTAATGAAATTTAGGATAAAATAAAACACAAAGTATATTATTTAAATCGTAATTACATAAAAAATAAATGGGGTACAATTTTGTATAAATAAATTTTATATTAATATTAAAAAGAGTTTTCAGTGTTGCATTCATTTAAAATTAATGTTATCAATTTCAGCATGGGAAAATGTACATAAATGTGTGCCCCCTCTTTCTTTCCCCCCACTTCTACTCCCCTCCCCTCTCCATGTTTTCTTTCATGAGATTTCTTAGCATGCATTTCTTAGATTTAAAGTATAACCTATCATGAAGGATCTCATTTTTCTGATGATGAACAGAGTAAACAGTAAGTTATTTAATGTCAACACTTATTTGAATTTTAATAATATACACTAACTGAAGTTTGAATAAATGGTAGATAAGTAATACAGTAGTTTATAGTCTTAATGAAGAGAAAAATCAAGTTAGGTGATACCTCAAAAATTGAAAATAATTAACAAGCCACAGAAAAGGTAGTTAAAGTAATATTGAAGTAAATGTCCTAACATTTGTGAATCCAAAATAGCTTTTTTATTTTAGTTTTTTAACTGTATGATAAATTTTCTGTGATTATGAACAAATACAGAATCTATTCATTTGTTCATATTTAATGAGATATACAGATAAATAGGATGTTCAGTAAATTACTTTAATGAATATTTTGTTTTGGATATTATAAAAACAAAAATGGAAAGATTTAAGTATCATCTGAAACAAGATTTGAACTAATGTGTATATATATATATATATATATATATATATATATATATATATATATATATATATATATATACCACACACACACACACACACACACACACACACACACACACACACACACACACACACACACACACACACACACACACACACACACACACACACACACACACACACACACACACACACACACACACACACACACACACACACACACACACACACACACACACACACATTCATACAGAATACATGTAGACAAAGTCAGAGAGATAGTTTTGGTATTACTGTTTAATTTTGCTTCATTGTTGAAAAAATAAAACAAAATAATTGTTTTACATATTCTTAGCAAATAAAAAGTTATAAGTATGGAAAAATTCCAAACATTTTACTTTTTTTAGTTGTTAAATTAAAAACAAACTTTTAAACCACTGTTTTAGCAGTAAAAATTCTAACACTCTCAGTCTTTCCTTGGATAATTATCCTACAGAAATTAACCTATGCCCCCTGATTTTTCTCTAGCTATGCCACTGCAGTAGTTATCTAGATAAGAGAACATTAAAACAGGCATATCATTGTTAATCATTAATAATTTGACTCTAGATTACAAGAAATTGATTTGAGTTTATATTATACTGACAGTTTGAAATTATACACTAGTAAGAACAATTAATTAATTATGTTTCTTCTGATAATCAATAATTTTACATTTCAAATTCTAAGTTTACAGTACTACTTATGCCTTCTGATCTAAATAAAATGTATATCTCTTGCAAATACAATATTTTCAAAAAATAACTATGAAAATATTTTGAAACAAAAACTTGATTTCATATTAATGTAAAATAAAAAAGGTCTTAAAACATTTCAGTAATGATATCAATGAACTTTTGCAATTTCATTACAACTTTTTATTATACATATATTTTCTTAATGTAAAAAGAAGGCAACTGATAATTCTATAAACTACAGTCATAATAATATTAAATCTACATAGCCTTATATATTATAGGATAATATGAATACCTATTTTAAATCAGTATTTGGATAATATTGATAACAAAAAAAATCTATTACAAAATTGTTAAAAATTAGATAATAATGTTGCAAATTTAGTTTAGATTAGTTCTCATTTAATTCCCATTTAGAATTTTGTGCTTATGTAACATCTAATAAATTTAAAAATGTAATTTTAGTTAAAGGTATAATTTTGCTATATAATAATTAAGGGTAATCAATAACAAAATGTACAATGAACAGACTGAAATATTTTAATTACCTATAAAAATTCCATCTTATTATAAATGTTATTTTATTAGTTGTAAGAAAATTTTCACTATATAATTTTTTAAAATATCAACCAATAGATTTAGCTGGATTCTTTTAAAGATAATTACAAAGTATCCTAAGACGGGACTGTTTTGTAAATCTCAACACAAAGATATCTTGCTGATCGTAAGATTTATGAAACTGAAGTAAGTTATTAGGTAGCTTAAAATATTACACAAATATTTTCTGCCCAAAATTCTATTCAAAATAGGGCTATTTTGAAAAATGTCAACAATGATAGGTGACATTTACTGCTGCATAGACAGCTGAAATTCAATAAAAATTTAGAACATAACTTAAAAAGGTAAATATTGAGAAGGGTCATGAAACTTGTTTTTCTTAAAAAAAACTCAATATGAGAATATATCAGGGACTATTTATAAGAGGGACTATTCTAAATTGATGCACACATTTGTGTGATTTATAAATTTCAATTAAGGGTTCAAAATGAGCTAATTTGAAAAAAACCAAAACAGACAAATCTTGATGACCATATAAATTAGGAAGCAAAAATGTAGCATGCATTTAGATCATTACAAATAATGTTGTATGAATATAGTTTTGCTTCAAAAATTACAAACACAGAACACAAAATGTTGTTGTTTTGAAGAAAACCATTGATTTTCTATGGGCATTGCATTAGTTTATTTATTTGAATATATAAATTTTAATATATTAAATACTCAAAAATTATTATAAAAAATTATTAGCATAATAAAAATACAAAAATCATAAACCTTATATATACATGCTTATAAATCAAAGTTTGTAAGGTATAAACCTACCAATCTTATAAAATACACAACACAGTATTGTTCAACTCAGTCATCTTCCAATGCATGATATGATATTGAGTCTAATGCTGGGTCAGAGTCATACACAGGATTATCTTTTAAGAAGCAGTCAAATTTTTTAAATCGTTTTGGATCAATTTGTTCTAATAGTCCCAAAAGTTCTTTCCATTTTGATTGTACTTTTGCTCTCATACAATCAAAATATTTAATGTCTTCTTTTCCCCAGCCCATTTTTTCAATAAATTCTTCCCTGTCTACTAGCATTTGTATTGAGTAAGGGCTTCCTTGTTTCTTTAAAGCAAATGATTTTTCTATAAACTCTGTTACATTATTTTTTACTAAATTTACATATCCTTCAAGTGCAATTAAAAATGAATCCATTTCAGATCTATATTTAGCAGTGTCTTCATTTTTGTGATCTATATAAATATGTACAATATTATCATCAATTTTTTCAAAATTACTAACTTCATAGCTTATTTTAAAATTATGTTTTTCATTAGAAATAACATATTGAACAAATAAAAACGTAAAAATAGTAGCAAATTTCATTATTGCAAAGGACAAAGTACAAAATTATAAATGATTATTGAACATAAGAAGTTGTAGTTCTGAAATAGACATTTGAAAAAGAAATAAAATTATATATTTTACAAAATTCACTTTTAAATAATAATGATTTTGATAAATTTTCCACTCAACACTTTTAAAAACCTTCAATAAAGGAAATCAGCCTAACTAGATCTTATGATTCACATGTAAGTTCAACTTAAAAAAACCACAATTTGAGTTATTTTTATAAGTGCAAAAACAATAAATTATTTTCAGTGTCTACTTATGATAACTTACAAAAAGAGCTTTTGATATCTGGGTCATTTATTACATGACCTTTCACTGTTTTATGATAACATATAATTAAAAAAAAGAACTTTGACCATATTACTGTATTAATTAAGTGAGGCTAATTGCCATAGGTCAAAGATCAATTAAACACACTTTTTATTACAGTTATTATATCGATAAACATAAGAACCTGCCTGCCACTTATTACATGGTTCACACTAGTAAATCATATTTTTCAGTCTAGGCTATTTCATTTGCTTCAAACTTGTTAACTACACTATTTTTTTTTCTTTAATGAATTGTTACTGTCACTGAAATAACACTATGGATTGACCATTTTTGAACTTTCTTAATCTAACTTAATTAATTATGTACAGTATTTTTTTTGCAATATTTGTCATCACCCTTAATAATTCTTATTTTTATAAAAATCAAATTATTATTAGTTTTTAAACTTTATGTTCAATCTGTGCAATTTTTTAAATTTATTTCTTTTAGTAATTTAATAACTTTTTTCTATTATACTATTGTTTTTGATTTATGGTTTTCTTTATTTGGATAATGCTGAAATAGAAAGCATGTCTCCATAAGAAACAATAAATATGCCTGCAGAAAAAATAGTAATGTTTTGTGTTATGCTGACAAGTATTCAAAACACTTAAAAAACAAGTAATAAAAATCAAAAATAATTCAATACACTTGTAACATATTTCTTTAACAGTGCAGAAATGGAATTCTATAAAAAATCATGTTTACTGTTTTTGATGTAACTGTAGCTACGTGGCAATACAACCAAAACTGGTTACATGAATTCTCTAATAAAAATTATTTGTATTTTTGTTTTTTAACAGATTATTTTAAACCTGGAAATTTATATTCTTACTGTCCATGAAGCCACACTCTTGGTGAAGGCAACTGAAGTGAGCAGCTGATGAGTTTAATGTTTTCGCCATGCTTCTAGCTCATACTACTCTCTCATCTACACAAGACTTACATACATTCACTACTTTACATAGCCTGGCTAACTCTAAAGTGTAAAGTGACCTGTACCAATGGAGTGAATGACACCAGCCTAATGGTGCATCAAACAGAGCCCCAGGATACTTGGCGACCTTCCAGTGTACCTTACCCTTACCCATGCATGGGGGGCTCTATGTGAGCGGACATAATTTCCTTAGCTACTCATGTTTCCAGGAGAAAAAATTTAAATAAAATGAGTGGGCTCTCACCATACAACAAAAACCTGGTCAAATATAATACAACCTTCATAGTAAGGGTCACGAGAAAGAAAAATTGAAAAGAAATTAACAGAGAAAACATCTGCAAGAACCTTAATAATAAATTGAGAAGTTACCAATTAGAAATAGGGGAATTACCCATCTTGAATCCTTTCCAAAACCTGGACTTTATGAAGAGACTAGGACTGGAGAAGATTCCTGTAAATGAAAAATTCTGGAATCTATAGAAAGAGGGCACAATACATCTATAAAGGTCGCAGTGCAAAAGTAATCCTAAAAAGTCATTCATAATTCATTCATGTAGCTACACTCCTGTTAGATTACTTAATGATTACTTCTATTGTCCAAAACATTTATGTACTCATACATGTTGAAGAAGAAAGATGAGGGAATTTTCAGATTAATTTAATTTTTTAAATATCTAAAACAGAGGCGATTTGTCAATAAAGGCTGCTTTTCATAATTCAAGAAATAGATATCAAGGAGCATAGTATTGTTCACACCTCCAAGTCACCAATGCTGCCACAGTGTGTGTGTGTGTGTGTGTGTGTGTGTGTGTGTGTGTGTGTGTGTGTGTGTGTGTGTGTGTGTGTGTGTGTGTGTGTGTGTGTGTGTGTGTGTGTGTGTGTGTGTGTGTGTGTGTGTGTGTGTGTGTGTGTGTGTGTGTGTGTGTGTGTGTGTGTGTGTGTGTGTGTGTGTGTGTGTGTGTGTGTGTGTGTGTGTGTGTGTGTGTGTGTGTGTGTGTGTGTGTGTGTGTGTGTGTGTGTGTGTGTGTGTGTGTACTTATAACAACAGTTATGTTTCTTCTTTTAACTGCTTCTATTAACATTTTTATTTTTTAAATTTGAAATCTGCTTGTTGTAAATTGAATCTGCTTCAATGTCTGTGTAGCATCATTGAAAACAAATTGTGTGTGCATGATTTTTATGTTCTTTTCTTCTGTTCTTAAAGTTTTGTTCTTGGAAAGATGAAATACCCGTTAAATATTACTGCCACTTTCTTTCCATGTTTATGAATTACTATATATAGGTATAATTCTACTGTTTTATTGAAAATACTGTTTTTTTTAAACACTGCATGTAATAGATATATGGTGCTGTGCATGCAACTATTTTATTACCCTAAACATAGTTCCAACTGAAAAGGGACATCTGGGGTTGGGGGAAAGGGCCATGCCAACATGCCTTTACAATTGACACAACCTTAAAAATCTCATTGAAAATTAAAAGACAAAAATGTTTAACATGGATGGTATCATAAAAAAAATTGTTAAGTCCTTATCTTGAAAGATTATTTATTTTTTAATATAAAATTTTTAAAATTAATTTTTTTACTTTCCTACTCAAAATGTTCCTATATACTTGTTTAAGGGAAGTGGTAAGTGTATGTTTGAAGCTTAACATGCAGAGATGGCCTTGTCTTTATGGAGTCATTATGCTAATGGTACGCTTTGATGCATATCATTTTAAAGATATCTAAAATGTGTATAAATTATAAATAAAACATTTTTTACCACACACAAAAGGGTAAAAGGACGTAATTTATTGAAATTAATTTTTCTTATCAGTAGTAAGAGTTTTCTCAACATTTAAAGATATTGTGGTGAAACTATGATAGCTATAAAAATAAGAATAAGAGACAATTAATAGAGTACCTTATTAGAAAAAAATATCTTTATTTATCTAGAAGGAGTGAGTTTTTTCACTTCCTAAAACATATGCTAATAACCTTCCAAAAATTTACTTTGCTTGGTAATAACATTGCTTGGAAAAATTCAGTGTGATACACTTTAAACCTCTCACTGATAAAATTAACAAACATGAGATTCTTAAACACATTAAACAAATCTTATAGATTTAGCTTTGCTTAGACAGTATATATCACTATTCAACTAATTAAAGCATATAAACAAAATTGGCTTTCTATTAAAAAGTAAAACTGTATTTTGTGGGTAAAATGTTTATTGCAACAATGCAGCCCTTCAAGTTCATGAGTCACCATTGTTCATTGTTCCCACAAAATTAATCAAAATAATGAGTTAATTATTACATATTTAAAAACTCTTTTTTTTAATGACTTGCTCAGGATTTGAAAAATGACTGAGCAAATTCCCATTAAATTTGGAATACAGTCCGAGTTTAGAAATCTTGAATTCCTGTTGTAACATATTTTAATTTCAACTGGGTGATAATGAGGTTAAACTAAATTTATAAAATATGTTTTGATTTCTACTTTTCAATACTAAAAGGTTACAATTTGTTTTAATTGTTTATAAAAAGGTACTTAGGATCACTAATATAAATCATTTTTCAAAATGATCAATAAAAAGTGAATAGATATTGAAAATAAAAATTGAACAATCAAGTAGTAGATATTTTAACTTCTGACAATATAAACAACAAGAACTAAAATTGTTGTGTACCAATTTCGTTTTATGTTTTAAGTGTTTTATAAGACATTTAAAAATATTTAATAATACATATATTGTAGATTCTATAAATATTTTAATAACCTGTTAAAATAATCAGTGTTATAAAACAGCATTTTTCATATCTTGAGAACACCTGTGTAAATAACCATATATGTTAATATAGTTACTTTCCATTAACTATAGAAAAGAAACTTGATTTAATTATTTGTCATAATACACTTATATATTTAGAAGTTCATGAAATGATAACATAAAAATATTTTTTGTACTATGCTGATCAGTCAAGATCACATGAAGCAGAGGTGTCATTGCATCACTAGATCACAAGAAGATAATATAGATATTAGCCAGCTATTTTTAGATTTAAAAATTTGTGTACCATTTGAGGGTTAGGTATAAGTTAAAACTCGCTCTTTAATACAATAAAATTTATATATGTATTTTAATAACTCTTTTGCATAAATTAATAATAATAAAATATACACAATTAAGTTAAACTTTTCTAAATATCACAATCTATTATAATTAAGTTACTGCATAGTGACAATTTGTCTTTACACAGTGTAAAAATATGTTTTAAACTTATCTTATTAAAAATTCTATTTAATTGATTACACTGTCTTGTTACCTTTTACATCAAGAGATTTTAGGAAGGCTGTGATTTTATCAACTGTTGATTCAGCATCTATTCTTAGATACTGATAATGTTGAAAGTCAAAGTCTGGAAATTTCAAATCTTCTTTTAGGATCACTTCCTTACTAGAAAAAGATCGGTGTGTTTTAACAAACTTAGGACCTCCTTCTTTAAAAAAATTTTTAACTAATGAAATTGTTTCTTCATCACCTCTTTTTATCAACCTTAGATACCGATGAAGTGTTAACACATATAGTCTCAAATTTTCAATTAATTTGTTTCTTTCAATTATGTTTGGATTATCATAAACACTTAAAATATATTCATCCAGATCTTGTGGGCCAGTTCCACCTTTTAAGCCATAGCTGTACTCGTGAGCATATGGGAATTCTTGTGTTTGATTTTCTATTGAACAAACCTCACTTATTATAAAAAAGGCTATTAAAATGTTAGAAAACATACTCATATTAATGCAACATAGACATTGTAACACTGACATACCACACTAAAACATTCTGGAAATCTGTCAAAAACAACTTAGTAATCATTATTTTATGTCTTATCTCTGTCATGTTTTGATCTGTGATTAACTGATTGATGTTTTAAAAACTTCATAAAAAATAAATGACTTTTACAATTGTATTTATTTTAATAATTATCAGAACTCAATCTTGTACAAATATATAAAAAAATGTTGGATTATCATTTACATTTAAGTTATACTCATGCAAATCAAAAAGTGAAAGTTAATTGGCATATCCAAATGATTATTTATTCAGTGTAACTATTTTACTATATACAAGTGAGATTTTCAGGCAACATTCTGCAATACAACTTCAAGAAGTTACACATTAGTCATTAGCTGTGTATTCGTTCTTTGCAACGTCATTAAAGCAACACTAAAACAAACCTCTCCTCAGTGTATCTTCCCAAATATAAACATGAGAATAAATCAATTATCTACTTCCTAAGCACGTTTTGGAAGCATGCATACTGTCTTCACAGCAAAAATAGGTTTAAAACATTTATGGTAGGTTAATTTTGAAATCTTTTTTTTAGTGAACATCCAATTTTTTTACTATATGACTCAAACTTGCATGCAAAATTTCAGATCTGTAGCTATTATAGAGGTGAAATGTGATTTCATATATTGTGCTTGCCATAGCGATTTTAAAAGTCACAGGTAGTCACACCTAGTATTTGACTGAATCACTGCTCTGGAACCAGTACTCATTATTCAACTGAAAAGCTCTGTCCAGCGTGATTCTGGATGTTACTTTACAAGATACAAGAAGTCAAGAATGCAAAAGCAGGAACAGTGAATGTGTTAGTTAATGGTCATCGTGTATTAGAGAAACTAACCATGTTGCATTTTATTTACATTTTTTTGACAAAAAAAGAAGGAAATTAATAATGACAAACATGGAAAATTATAACAGCTGAAAGAAATCATTGTCACTACCATTATCTGAGATTGTGTAGAAGAAATCACAAATAAATTACAAAGCTCCATCAATGCAGTGAGTAGCTGAATGAAAAGGTGGAGAATAAAGATAAATGAGAAGAAATCAACTCATATTAACTTTACAAATAGAATAATTAATACTTTACCAGTATTAATTGATTCACAGAAAATTCCTTATGCTAACACAGCCAAGTACCTCGGAATGACCCTTGATACTAAATTGAGGTGGAGAGCTCACATCAAGAAAAAAAAGGGATAAACTAAATCTAAAATACAGGAAAATGCGATGGTTACTGGGAAGAAATTCGGAGCTATCCATTCAAAACAAGCTGTTGCTGTACCAACAAGTGATAAAGCCTGTTTGGACTCTGGGGCTGTACCAAAAAGACTACTTCAGACATTATTCAAAGATTCAAAAATAAAGAACTTTGAAACATAGTAAACGCTCCATGGTACATACGACTTGCACAAGGACTTGAAGGTGGACTTCATCAGAGAAGTTGCAAAGCACAACACAGCGAAGCACATCCAATGTTTTCAACAACACTCCAACCATGAAGGTAGCAGATTGTTGGAAGACTCAAAATCAATAAGGCGATTACATAGAATGAAGCCTGTTGATCTATTGTATAATATTTTATTGTGATTTATTTTACTAGAGTTACCTAGTAAAGTAAAATTATAGTGTTTCAGCTATAATCCATTAATTATTATTGTGAAACGCTATATTACTTAGTCTATTGTTATAAAAAATATTACTAGATGATGTATTATCAGTTGTAGTAAATAAAAAAGAGAAAAAGAAACTACCATTATCATCACTGAAAAAAAAGTTATAACTTTACCATTATGACTTCTACTATAGTGGAAGCATTTTATTGTAATTTACTGAAACTTTCTTTTCATGGACAAAAATTTAATATATTTTAAATTTTATATATATATATATATATAAGCTAAATAAACATATTATATGAAAATTACCTATTTAAGTGGACAAATGCAGTATTCAGTATAAAAAAGTAGCAGAAGTCTTGATCAGCTAAGCAACTCACAAAGTTGCCCTGTCAACTTCCACTCAAACCATACACCATTTATTTAAGGTTTATTTAGATAGGCCTTGCCTCTTCCTCTACCACAGACAGGAAAACTCTGAGTTGCACAGACAGGCAAATGACAGATGCAGGGTTCGAACCTGCTGACACCTAACATACTATACTGGCCACGGCTTTGTTTCATTTAACAAGTGTCATAAGCTGTTGGTTAAGTCACAAGTATTATTATTGTTTGGAAGTGTTAAACAACTTATTGTTTTCTGCTTGATATTTTTTATTTACTTTTGAAAATACGTTGTCAGAGATAAAGAATGTTGGGATTAGATTTATATAAAAAGACATCCGGTAAAACTTTTTATTTTATTTATTTATTTTTTTGGTGTTTAACATTTGACTATTGTGCATGCTTGAGCTAATGCAGAGGATGAGATGATTTATAGCGAATGAAAATGCCAAAACTCTGGCCGGGAATCTAACCAAGGTCCTCAGGATGAAAGCCCTGTACGCTGTCAACCAGGCCACCAAAGCGGCATCTGGTAAAACTGGACATTGTTACTGAAAGGGTTAATTTCTTATTTACATGTGAGATCAAATCTATTGGGCATCTTTATTCATTTTCTCATAAATAATGTTTAAAGTAATACTAATTTCATTCATTGGTAAATAAAATGATTGAAATGATGAAATACTGAGTTAATTACATGGTTCAATTTCTGTGGGATATCCAAGATGGTGTATATGTGATAGTAGATTCATGAAAATGTAATAAAATGTCAGGTATTTCTATAAAAACCAAGTGTATTTAAAAAATATCTTTTGTTTAAAAGTTGATCATTCAACTCATAATTTCATGTGACTTTTCAGCTTTATGATTGAATATATTGAATACATATTGAATATATTTTCAATTAATTGAATATATGTTAATAAAGTAGGTATTACAAGAAAATCAGTCTAAAACATAATGTATTGATTGTCACTGTTTAGGTGCTAATAAACGTATGTTTAGTTAATACTGCATCACAAATTAATTTACAAATAACCTACGATGAACATTTTATTTTAATTTGATACTTTTTGAATAGTGTGTTCAAATTTCTTAACATTTTTACTTTATGTACAAAGAAAGTGATTAATGAAACACATGAAAAAGTCAGTGGTTATAGTTAACCAATTATATGCTGTCTGCTATGGTCTCATATTATTTGCAGGCTCAGTCCTGTAGCTGACAGTCTTGTTGAGTTGATGCAAACTGTCTTATGCCATACTGTTTGAGCTATGTTACTCTTACAGTTCTTGCTAATATAAAACATTGAGTTATTAGCTAATAAATTCTTAAGTAGGGTACCTAAGTTAATTAGGTACTGTTAATTAAGTTAATATACTACTTTTATTCATTTTTAAAGTTTGTATAAAACTAGGTGCAGTGAGAACAACAACAAATTTGTTGATTGTGATTGACTTATGTTTTAACACAAAGATTGTTCACATTGTACAATCATGGTTTAACTGTTGTAGCAGTGGTAGTAATGTTTCTTGGTCTATTTAACAAATCTTTCAATAAATGCCAGCTTTTAATAGATTCTTCACGGCAATATTCATAATGCTGTAACTCAAATTGATCTAATCCCGCCCTTAATTTTACAAAATCTCCTTTTACTTTAATTTTAAATGATTTTGGAGTACCTCTGTTAATGTATGCTTTTGCCAATTTAATAGCTTCTTCTTCACCGTCATTTGTTTTTTTAATGTATCGATGAAGTGCATGCGTGTAACGAGATATAGCTTTCATCAATTTATCGGCATGTCCACGTACAGGAAATGTTAATATGTTTGCTATAGTATTGTCTAATTTTACTAAATTTCTCTTTTTATATTCATCACCTTCACTCACATCCTCTTGTTTGTCTTCGGCTAATTTAGCTTTCTCCTCCAGTTCCATTTGTTTTCTATATTTCATTTTAATTTTTTTACTTTCAATGCAGTCTGTAACAACAAAAATTAATAATATTGATAACTTCAACTTTAAAGAAAAATACATTATTTCAAAGTAATAAATATAAACTCATTCAACTAAATTGTTCTGAGCATATCACAAGCAGATAACCACTGCTTTTGAATCAGAATAATTCTTATCACAAATAATCACACCCATAATATCAAGCTATTACAATAGTATAACAAAATATTTCCATATTGTCATGTAGGTTATTTATTTTAATTGACTGGTACAGTATGAAAACAATGGAACTTTAGTTGACATGTGCTATAAACTAGTAACTACAATTATTACAGTCATGTAAAGTACAAATACAATAATAATAAGCTATCACAAATAATTTAAAACTAAGCATTCTATAAATACATATATTTACATTTTGTTGTGGCAGTGTGTTGAAATTACTGAATGTTTATTATGACATACATTTCATATTTAAATTACTTACAGTTCACTCTAACGGTAATCAGAGTTTATTTATTTTTATATCCATTCTTATTACTGATTTTGATTGTGATTAATAAGTTTCCATTAAAAATTGATTTTTTTGTTAATGATATTTTTTTCAAAGTTCTTTAGACCAAAATCTGTTCAAAATAATTTAACAGAAATGTATGCAATATGACCTTTTAAATTTTCTTCATTACTGATTGTATTTTTACTTTTATTCTGTGTCTTCTAACCTGATTTATTTAAAAAGCATGTATTTACTGAAAATTGTTAGTGATTTGTGGAAAAATAGCACACATTTTTTTTTCATTATTGTAACATTTTTTTTTTAGTTTGTAATTGTTATTATACTCATAATATCCCATTTTTACTATTGTTAGTTTCATCTGTAGCTATAAATTTTAAAATACATTAATTAATAAAATAACATATACATTGTTTTATTGATGAATAATGAATACATTGTATTTATATGTCTAAGTGCTACTTTTATTTAGTGACATATTTTGCCTTAAGTCATCTTCAGACATTGTAAAGCTAAACATTATGAAGTTTACTTATTACTAACAAAGCTGACGTTTAAACTGGAAAGGAGGAGGTAAGGAAAGGAAAGACTGACAAGTATGTAAGAAGGTCTAAATTATTTAGTTTTATACCTTTTTAGTTTTTATGGATTACAGTGATATTTAAAAATTAATTTATTGAAATAAATATAAGATATTTTTTATGGTATAAGGAGACTTAACATTAATGAAATTTAAAAAAATAGTGTTAGCTTTTTGTGCTATTTTATAGGTAGGATTGTTGGTAAAGAAAACAACCAGAAGAACAGGGCTAGAAGGTTTATGTAATTTAGTAAGACCATGTAACTGAGGAGGTTGAGAATTCATAAATTTTAAAAATCTACTGATTGTTAGGTATTACATTGGTACTAACTGTAATTATATTAATGACTTGTTTTTAAAATGCTTTATTATGTCTTGCAAATCTTATGGTGAAACATATGTCACTAAATAAAAGAATTTTACGAACATATAGTTAGTGTTATAATTTTTCTTTATGTATTATGAAGTTTCACCAAGTACCAAATGTGTGTTCAATAAATGAGTATTATTAGACTTAAGCATGTGTTATTATAAGTAAAAACAGAAATTTAACTTTTTTAAATAGACATTACAAAACTAAGTTTTAACTTTATTATTTGCTATACTTCGCTATCATAAATAATAACTTTCTTATTTCAACAAGGTTTTAATAATAATAATTTATAAAAATTAAATTAATTTGTATTTTGTAATATTAATTTAAATAATAAGTATTCTTATGAATTATTTAAAATTATTTGTATGAAATGGTTCATACATATAACCATTTATATATATATATATATATATATATATATATATATATATATATATCAATTAATTTTATTATATGCTTTCTTTTGTTTTATTACAGGTGAAAAAAGAATTTCTACAATTGATCTGTTGCCTCAATAGTTCTGAAAGTATTCTTAACAAAAATAATTTTAAATAAATCTTCAACTTAAGACCTTATGAAATTAATAATACTACCATAAAGACATTATGAAATGTAACTTTATTCTGGCAATTTTTTTAACTTTATTTAATTTTGTTTATAGCAATTCTAATACAAAAGAAGTCATAATTAAGCAATTAGATAAACAATTATTAACAATGTTAGAAAATCCAAAAAAGGGTAACAGTTTTGAAGTTTTAAGATTATATGACGAATATTACAAATATATACTTAGCATAAAAGAAATGATTGAAAAAAATGATAAGAGAGACTTTTTGGTTGCTAAAAGATTGTTTGCAGATGCAGGTCCATTAATTTTAAATTTTAAAATGGATGACGAGAAGATGAAGCAATTTGGCTGGACAGATAATGACTTTAAAACTTATTATAAATTAAGAATATATTTAGATAGTATATGGACTGATTTACGGAGAATGGTGTTTGAATAGATTATTGCCTAATGTAATTTAATAATTTAAATATGTTTTGACAATTTTAACATATTCTGTTTTCTTGCTAAGGAAAATAATTACATTTTATATTAAATAAGAATGTGAGGTTTACTATTTTATAAACCAATAAGTTAGCCCTTTACCACCATTAACTTTTTTCCTGAAAAAAAATTAAGTAAACACATTCAGTATACAATATACTACCAAAAGTAGTGGAACTGTTGGTCAGGTAAGAAACTCACAAATAATTCCACTGTTCATTTAAGGTAGACCTCGCCTCTCCTTCTACCACAGACAAGCAAAATCTAAGTGAGTTGCACAGAAAAATCTATGGTTGAAGCGGAATTTGAACCCATTAATGTCTAACGCACTATATTGGCCAAGTGTAACACCGCCAACTCAGACCACTTGGTCATTTGAACAGTCTGAAATGGTTTCATTTAACAAGAATATAACAATATATTTAACAACAACTGTATTTTCGTTGGTTACAGTACTATATTCTTTGCTTATATTAAACATCCTATTGCTTATTGCTTGATTTTTAAAAATTTATTTTAAAAAAAAACATTGTTAGAACTAAGGAATGCTGGGACTAAATTTATATAAAGCAGACATCAGGTAAAACCGGGTTAAATGATTTTTCATTATTATAACATTAAAAATATTAATTTTTGAAGTGAATACTTCTTATGGTGGGGTATGGATGAATGTTTTGCAAAGGAAAAAAATTTAGATTGCCGTCACGCATCACGCTCTTATATATATTTTTGTTTTAAAATGTATTTTTGAAGTGAAAACTTGTATGTTCGCGCCATTATATCACTTACCCAGTCCAACTTAATTATTTAGTTTTGTGTGTCAAGTGTTAACTGTGTAACAGTGATATTTTATACGTTTATTACATATTGGTAGGTGTGAATAATAAATATTTAAATTATTTTAAACGCCATTATGCTACTTACCCTAACAGTGACATTTTATACGTTATTATATATTGGTAGGTGTGAATAATAAATATTTAAATGCCATTATACTACTTACCCAGTGCAACTGAATTATTTAGTATTCAGTTTTGTGAAATGTGTTAACTGTAGGCTACAACAGTGACATTTTAATAATATTTTGTACTTCTTAATATAATATTTTTAATTTGAAAGTCTATGTGTGTGTTTTTGTTTGTTATTCAATCACACATTAACTACTGCATCGATTGAGATGAAATTTAAAATGATCATGGTTTAGGTACCTGAGATGGACATAGATGTTATTCCCGTTTTAAAAATCTAAATCCCTGTTATTCTTTTTTATTTAGTTCACCCAACTTTGGGGTACACTAAATCAATCACTTTTTAATGTTCTGTGCCTTCCTCGTAGCCCAGTATTGCTTCATTTGTTGTGATCTAGCTTTTCTTTCTTCGTCAGAGATTTGGATCGTTTGCTTGGATTTGACTTTGCCTTGGAACCGTTGTTTCTTGTCCTTGGTTATTGTTTTGGCTGTTTTGTACATGAGTATAATGTCAGTGATTTGTAGTTCTGTTATGTCTTTCTCTGTTTCTCTAAACCAAAGTGGTTTGGCTCTTTTATTGTGAAAGTAGTCAAATATTTTTTTGGTTAGTCTATTTTTGTCCATTTAAAGGATTTGCCCATAAAAATCAAATCTCCTTTTTCTTATTGTGTCTGATAGTGTTTCAGTTTTTTGGTAAATAGTTTCATTCCTGATGTGGAGTAATTGGTTGTTACGGAATTTAGGGCCTAAGATTTTTCGTAATATCTTTCTTTCTTTGATCTCCAGCCTTTTTTCAAGTGGGTCCTGGGTTGTGAGAGATAATGTTTCAGCTACATATAAGGCTTTTGTTTTAATTACCGTATAATAATGCCTTATCTTTGTATTCCAGGAGAGGGACTTCTTGTTGTATGTGTCTTTGGTAAATTGGAAGGCTAATTCAACTTTATTTTCCCTAGATTCTGTAGCTTTTTTCTCTAGGGCATTCCAGCTGATCAATTCCCCAAGATATTTGAATTCCTTGACTATCTCAATATATTGTTATCCCACTTGAAGTTTTTTGGTGGTTTTTTTGTCAATATTTTAGTCTTTTCAAATGAAACTTTAAGATCCATTTTTAACACTTGCTTCTGGAGTTCAAGAGTCTGTTCCTTAGCTTCTTCCAATGTCTCAGCTAGTAAGGCCATGTCATCAGCAAAAGCTAAACAATTTACCTTAATGCCTTTGTTCTTAGTTCATAGTCTGATTCCACTATGCGTATTCACGTTCCACTCTCTAACTACTTTTTCTAGAGCACAATTAAATAACAATGGAGAGAGTCCATCTCCTTGTCGGACACCTGTTTTAATCTCAAAAGGGGTGGAAAGTTCTCCCATGAATTAAACTTTGGAGAATGTATTAGTTAATGTTTCCCTGATAAGATTTGTGGTTTTGTTATCAAGGTCTAGTTCCTTCAGAACCGAGAATAAGGATTCCCTATCTATAGAGTCGTATGCTTTTTGAAAGTCAATAAAAGTGATAACATACGATTTAGCCCTTGATTTTTGGTAGTTCATGATGTTATTGAGGTTGAGGATTTGTTCCCTGTTATTATTTATTATAAAATTATTGTTTATAATCTTATATTTGCAATGATTTTAATTGAAACAATCTTATAATTCCAAACAACCTTCCTTTCCAAAATAAAATATTGCAGTTTTCATTGAAGTTGGCATTTACAATGACAATTAATAAGTCACAGGGTCAGATATTAAGAGTAGCAGGAATACATTTGGGACTCCGTGCTTCTCCCATGGTCAGTTATAGCCTATTCTAGTTTTGAGTAGGAAAAATCTATGTCTTGGCAAAAAAACATAAAATCATATAATATTGTATTTGGAAATATATTAAACTGAAATGAACATACTCATGATTTTGAAAATCGACTATAAATTTTATTTTGTGGTGTAAAATATATAGCCATAACCCGTGATAAGAAGTAGTCACTTCTGTCAGCAGTCATGTGACTGCCACCTTTTTTTACTTAAATTAATAGGATGATTTTATCTATATTTTGGCCTACTAATATGTCCTATATTATAAACTGAATTACTAAACTTTATTGTAAAATAATACAATAGATATGGGCACAGTGGGTTTTCCATCCAGTCAGCAAAAACAACTTTTGCATTTATTACAGCAAAATTTTATTCCATAAAATAGATAAATTAAATTTAAAAAATGTACTCAAGAAACTTTATTTACTTAAATAATGGTTTTATATATGCTGCATATTAATGGTTTTTAAGAAAATTATTTTGGAAGATGGGCTATTGAAGCAACTATTATAGTAATGTCTAGACCATGAATTAATTGGACTTTGATTATAATCACTGCAAAAACATATTTTAAAAGATTCCTAGCCAAAGTATTTTAACACATAAGTGTTTGAAATTTTGTTCAATTGGAATCAAAATTAAAAAAATTCATTTTAGTAACAGTACTAACAAACTCATCAACATCAACTTTACACAGTAAAATCTGTTCATATCTTTCAAAATGGTGGCTACTCAAAATCTAAAAAAAATAACAACTTTTGAAAAGCTAATTTTACTCTCATATAATCAGCATTCAAATCTGCATAAATTAGTTATGCAAACTCTTAAATATCATTAAAATGAACCCTCCAAAAGGTGAAGTTAATGTTTGTATTCAATAAAATTTTTATTTATACAAATTTTAATGCTGAATACTATAGTGAAATATATTTTTTTATATTGCAAAGTACAAAAAAAAGTTATATTTTTTTAGATTTTAAATTGCTGCCATTTTGAAACAAATAAGCTGTACTGTATTACCAAAGACAATTTTTGTATCAACTTTGTTGTGTATAAAAATGTTTACTTATGTAAACATGATATTTCATTGAATGTTGTTAGTTTTCCAAAAAAATTCTATCTCGTCAGCAAGATAGCAAGTGCTGAGATCATTAAAATTCACTGTAATTACAAAAGATTTTAAAAACAGTACAATTATATGCTGCATATAGTAATATAAAAACATAGAACTTCTAGAAATCTAATGAATTCAGTAGAATAATATATTGTATTAAATGTTGATCATTATTTATAAAGCTATCTTGTTTTAAATTACATTTTTACATATATATAACATATTACATATTTACATAATTACATATTTAAAATATTGATTATGAATTTTTATTTCAAATTTTATATTTTACTAGAGTAAATAAATTTCAACTTGTTTTAATACAGTATCAATCAAAATAATGAAGTTAAAATAAATCTTCTCAAAGTATTAAAATACACTAAATGGGGGGGTAGGAGGAGGACTGATTCATCCAGGTGTCATGGAGATAAGACACTTAGAAATAAAAAACACTAAATAAAACAGCACCTTAGATGTAACCTTGTCTTCCTCTTTTAATTCAATAATATATATTTTAAAAAAGTTAGTATAATTTTACTATGGTAAGCAGTATACGCATATAAGGATCTAAATTCAGAATTGGCAGATTTATGTTTTTCGGTATGAAAGTCTTTTACTGCATCTACAAAAGCATCAAGGGACACAGAGTATGCAATCAGTTCAATAATTTTCAATTTATTTACTACAATAACTTGCAAAAGTATGTGGCTAATAGTTTTTAAAATTTATATTACAAAATTGTTATTTTAGCTTTTAATTTGTTTTCTCTAATAATATTTTATACAATTTTTAATATACCTGAATGCTGAGAGATAAAAAAATTCCAACAAAAATGGTGATTTTAGGAAAAAGTATTTTTAGGTTTTACATCTTGAGAGAAGTAACTGTTATGCTATGTATGTAAAACAATGAAAACAAACTTTTTTCATGGCATAAAACAGATTTTGATAATTATTTTTATTTAAAGTGTTCGCCAATTGAAATAAACAAGAATAGCCGTAAGGTTATTTAATATTTTTTACTTTTAGAAGATGGATTGCATCCAAAGTCAAATTAGCAACTTTGATGGACACTGCAGGCAGCAAAGTTCTCATATTATATTGATTTTTATATTTGAGAGCATTTATCAAAGTATGTTTATACTTCTATAGTTTTTTATTATAGACTCCTGACTGATCTGTTGTTACAATAAAGAAAAAATAATACAATAAATGTACTGTAATTACAGTGTTAACCTTAATTTTTTATCCTGAACAATTACATATATAATTTTTTTATTAATTATATATAAATTTTTTGAGAATAATATGTTTTGTGCATTAAATTAAAATAAAATTTAAAATTAAAATAAAATAAATAAATTTCACTTTTCATTTTTGATCACATTTCAACAAAAGTTGAAAGGTAAATTTGTATAAATTTAAGGTTGGTGATTGTTTGGTGGATAACAATCTCCATTGTGAAATTTTAGGTTTTGTGAAGACAAACAACATTGCTACTTATCACGAAAAATAATTTTTTTCATTTTAATATCTTTGAATTGAAAGTATTGGGGATAGGGTAATGGATCCACCACCTTCATAGTTTTTTTTTCAACCCTGACCATCAAATCTTTATTTCAAATTTGTTGTGAATATATGAAAATAAAAAAATCTATTCAGGACACATAAATACACAGAAACTTTCAACTTATACAGGGTGATTGAAAACTATATGACAATATCCAGGAGCTGATTATATACTTAATATATAAAAAAATACAAAATCTGTGTCAGTACGGTACTTAAACATTGTACTGTAGTATTAAAAGTAATCTACTTTTAACCTTAAAAATAATATAATTTTAAAAAACTTTGTTTTCTAAAAATTGACCTTATTTCAAGCCACTTTAACAATAGTTTCTTAGTTAATTACTTACTGTCTTCCACAAAATAACTATGAAACGCAACACTGATATAAACCTATGTGTGCTAGACAGACTCAGAACTCAGGTAGACCAGACTGGCATGACAGCTCTGTTTAAGTCTAGCTGATTGGTTGAAAAACATAATTAGCAGATTTTGTGAAAACCTATCTTTGCCAATGGCTTGGGCAGGTTAAGGACCTCAAAAGAAATGTATAAAAACTGAATATTAATAACAAGTGTAATATTAAAATTTCACTATTACCTATTACAATATGAAAATGTAAATCAAACACAAAACGTATACAATTTTTTAATAGTTTAGTATGTTAGCCGTTTTAGTATGCAGTCACTACTGTATACAATATAGTCACTACTGTATCATAGTGCGAAAAGAACGATTTATTAAATACATCACAAAAAATACCCATATTTTAAAAGGTAACACAATCACATTTAAATGCAATTAATTAATATGTTCAATATTACTTTTGTTTCAATAATATTATCAACTATAATACTATCAAGATTTATTATTCACATGATAGTATTGCATTTAGTTCATCCCATTCATTACTTGCCACTAATCTGTGATGACAAAATTCATACATTTGATTTGGACTTAATTTTAAAGCTGACATCAGGTGATCTGTTTGATTTGTTATTACAATTAATAAGAACTGTGGTCCTCCTTTGTTAAATATAATCTTTGCTGATCTTTTCAACATTTCGTTCTGTTTTAACCTTCTATCCTTCCACATTTCTTTTGCCATATGCACATATTTTTCAAACAGATTTATATTCTGTATCATTATTTTACCATCATTGTCATTTACAACTCTACCTGTAATTCCAGATGGATCTTTTAAAACTGTAGTTATTTCTTTATCAAGAAGTTCTAACACTGATAGTTCACTAATTGTTTCATTATCAGTAATGTAATGCAATTGTATTTCAGGTTTAAAATCATAAACATTTAATGATACATTATTTTCCAATCCAGTTACGTAAGAATAATGTAAAATTAATAGAGTACAGAAGATCATTGCCACTGATTAATTATTTTGATTTTTACAACATAATATTGTTACATAGCTTTCTATCTCTGAACAATTATCTCTCTACAAAATCCAATAAGTTTTATTTTATATCAGTTTTTGTAATCTACAATATTCTTATCACTATTTAAATTGTTACTTACTATTATCAGTAACACTTCCAAATTAATTAAGCAATCAATTATGATACAGTTTTATTCTGTAAACGTATATAATATCACTTCATATGTATTTAGTTTTTATGGAGTGAAACTTCTATATTATTTATTCATAAATTGACACAACTGCAACTTATTAAAGATAATTTTCTTTTACATTTATTACTACAGTGTTTCAGATGTTGAAATAATTGTAAAATTATTAAATACAATTGTTCTTCAAATATTTATCAAATTAACAAAAAACAATAATAATAAAACAATAATAATAAAAAAAAGAAAGTGTAAAAATTAGTTTTTAAAAATTAGTTGTTATTAAAATGGATGTAATTAATACCTATTCTTAACATTACAATAAAATATTGTATGCTAATATAATATAAATATTATAATAATAACTTAATTTTAGTTCAAAATTAAATTTAGTTATATTGTGGCCCCATAGTTCTAAATTAAATGTTATGTGTGAATCATAATAATAATGATATCTACCAATGAAAATATTTTGTCCATTGTAATTAAAGTTGTCTTATTAGTGTTTGTATTTTATGCGATTATCCACGTAGTTGTACTCCTTCTTTCATAAAAAAATTAAACAATAATAAAAAAACATTAAATATTTAAGATAAAAACAATTTGCCAAAATAAGGACAATTTAAATGATATGGTATTATTCTTGAGATTATTTTCAATTATCTTGGAATACTAATACATGTAGTGTCTTCTATATGGATTCTAAAATTGATAATTAAATTGTTGCAAATTATTATTTGTAAATAAAAAGAAAAATGAGAATAAAGTATAATTTAATGTTCATTTCAAAAACATTCATAATTTACGAATTACGTTATAAATAAATGCATACTTTTTTAATAAAAGTACAAATGCACTTTAAATACAACAACAAATAAAAATGAACTTTCATGTATGTACAATAAATATGAAAATGCTAATAATGACAAATTTTATATATTTACCAAACAAAGTACACTTGCTTGGATTTAAAAAAATCTTCATGAGCTTAATAAAATGTTAAAAAGATGTAAATATTAATTATTATCAGTCAATATTAGTTATGATATGGTTTAGTTTTTGCCTAATTACTATCTCTGCTCTGTCTACATGATTTGCCTATTATAGTCTGTAGGAACTGTCTATATGATTTATATTTTCATTCCACCATAGTATGTCATTGCCAGTTTTGATAAAAAATTTACATATTTGGCTGATTTGTTTTAATCAAATTAATCGAAAACAAATCAAGTATCATTTGTTTTATTAGGCTTAAGTATCATTTATCACTTATCATTTGTTTATAATTTGTATAACTGTTAATGACACTTTGTTTCTTACAGTTAATTGACACAGGTTGTTTGGTTATTTTAAATAGAGTCTCACTAATCCGACCTAGACCGGGTGCAGCCAGGTCGAATTAGCGGAAAAGTCAGATTACATGGAAAACTATTAAAACCTTTTAAAAGTATTGATTTAAATAACTTTGAATTACATATATTATTACTGAAAGTATTGTACTAAAACATAAAACAGTACATAGTATCTCACTACAGTAATAAAGAGTAATAGGTCAAATCGTCAAACTTGACGGAAAAAGTTTGTAATTGTTCTTTGTTTACTAATTGTTTGACGTTTTCTTGCTGCTACATCTCACAATCTCACAAGAAGTAAAATATCTTTTACCTTTTAGAAAACAGTCAATAAAAAAATGGAAAAAAATACTTGAAAAGTTATGAAACATACACAAGCAGAGTGCACTCTAAACGTCAACTCAACTCTTCCACGAATCTAAATTAATACTTGATATTAAAAGACGGAAATGAATGAACAGAGTAGGTATAAGGGTAGTTGAACCCTCTTCCTTTTGAGGAGACTGTAGATCATTGGCTGAGTATTTAAGTCATATGTAGGCGTAAAGACCTGACACGAAAGTGGCGTGCGGGCATTGTTCATTTGGTTTCGCTATAAATCTTTTGAATTGCTTAAAATATTGTTTTTGAGGCTAGGTTGGATTAAACAGAAGGTTGGACAAGTGGGACTTTACTGTATTAGGAATCTCTTTGGAAAGAACTATAAAGAAACCATTAAAATTAAAGTTATAAATAACACAAGTGATATGCTCTTTTGTTGGTAAATACTTTATTTGATAAATCAAAAATTAAACATATTAAAAACATATGTAGGTTGGTTGTTTTTTAACACTTTTTATCCATTTGTCTCTCCTTCTTGTTTCTTAGAACTGTATACCCTAATTAAGTTTAGTAGCCTAATGATCCTTTTTCATGATACATATGTTGCACACAAAAATATTTTTGTAAAACTTTTTATTTTTGTATTTTATTAAAAAAAAATCTATTTTGGGTGTCTTAGTGATACTGACACACTAAAAATGCTAACATTGAATTCGTCTGAACATAAAAACATTCCCCAGTTTTCTGATTAAAACGTTGATAATATATCCATAGGTCGATTGAGTCATACCAAACAAAATCTTTATATGGCTTTCTTACTGCAAAGCATGTCCAAAGTTGCATAGTATATATCACATATGGATGGTTAGATTTTGTTAATTTAGTGGGTAAATCTACACCAATTCTATCAGTTGGTAAAATCCAATTTCTAATTTATCTCATTTAACAAAGTATGAGAAAACACAGTCTATTTTTGTAGAACAACACTTCTGTGTTCTTCTATATCCATTTTAATATCCTGTAATATTCATTTTATGCAAATAACCCATAGTGATTATTTGCATTAAGTGCCTATCACATGTGGATTCTTATCTAGCATTTCTACTTTTTGACCCTGTTAATGTTGAAGGACTGTATCTGGCAAGGCATGGTGACTGATGAATTAAGAGAAAGTTCCTGTTTTTAGTTGCCTGTACCATATCTGTGATTTGGTGTACAGCTCAATTTCCATAGCTGTACAATGACCATAGTTTTGAGGCATCCTAAACTATACATAATATAGTACAGGTCTGGTGGTAGGTAGATCTGGACTACCTGGAGTTTGTTGATTTGTGGGGTGGCAGAGCCCCAAATTTCTGAAATATACTGACATGAGAATATAAGATGTAATGTCAATTATGACAATATACTGAAAAGCTTTAGACACTCATTTACATAAAATTGTATATTCTTAATAATTCTTAACTGTGAATATAAATTACTTGGCATACATACTCTTTTTTGTAAAAAAAGTTAGTCTCTCTTCATTTCAAAAACTTGCAATTACCATTTTGTGTACAAAGTGGCAATGATGACAAGAGCTCACTACATTTTTTTATAGATTTACCTCCCAAAATGAAATAACTCAATCATTTCCTGGAACACAACATTGAGCTAATTGTGAGTTATATGTGACGGCAGATTTACTAATACCATTTTCAGTTTATTTAGTTTATTCCTGATTTATTCTTTCCAGTATAAGAGGTTTTTCCGTACATTAATTAATAATATTAAATGCTTATCTTCACTTTTTTACAGCATACATTTGGAATTTCTCAGTAGAAGCTTCTGCAAAAGTTCAGTTCATTATTTTGTTTTTTTTTTTAGCTACTGCAGCTACTGAGGGATGTAAATGAGGGTCAATCAGCTCACCTCTCTCAACTCAATATTTTTAAAATTGTATTATTGTAATATACTTTTACTTTACTGATAAGCATAGTAACAGAGTATATAATCATTATCACTTATTTTACTGATGAACCAGTGCATTATATTAATAGAAACATTTAATCAGCAATAAAATAACTCCTACTGATATTTAAGATTAATATATTTATAGGAAATTGTTTGTGTTTCTATTACTGCAAGTCTAAGTTGGAATTTCACAAATAATAAAATGAAATATAGTATATTTACATTCTTATTTATTTTCTTAAGCCTTCAATTACTGCATATTAACTCTGAAGAAGTAACTGATAAAGAAGTAGATGATAGACTAAACCGTAATCAAACTTTATTTGAGCATATAGATAGGAAAATTTATACAGTTATTGTTGAACCAGAAAATGGAACTGCTGAACAATTAATAGAAGACATCAAGTTCTTTACACATTGCTTGAAGAGAGCTGTAGCAATGTGGGTTGACATGGGGGTTCCACGGGATGAAGGAGTTCGATCTGCAGGACTGATTCTGTTCAACTATGGAGGGCCAACATTTTTTCGTATTCCAATTGATGATGAAGAAGTTTGTGAACGATTAAAACGAGTGTTTAAATGGACGGATAAGGACATAAAATATTTAATGGAGCTACAAGCTGAAGCAGAGAAAGAATTTGATAAGTTAAGAAAAGCTATACTTTAATTTTTTTGTAAAATTTGTTTAAAATTTAAAATAATATTCTATTTTTATTTGTAATATTAGATAACATTAAGATAAAATGTTTATAATAGGTGAAAGTGAGAGAACTGTGCATACCTTTATCCTTCAGAATGTAGTACAATTATTAGTTCTGACAGTTGTTGAATTTTAAAAGACAATAAAAGATGGAAAAAATAGTTCCATGTGGGCTGATATTACCATTCATATTACCTTAGTTACGGAAAAGATAAGGAAAAGTTGGAGTTTATTGTTTTTTTCCACTCCTTGAAATAATAAATTATGATAATACTTTTATTTATCTATGATAATACTATTTTTATTGTATTGGTATAAAAGTATTGGTGTGTCACTAAAAAACAATCTTATTTAGGTATGCACAATTCCCCTAAACAAAATAAAATCTTTAGCTTGAAAAATTTTAAGTTATTATTTAAACTGTTATTATTATTTTGCTATGGGCTACATTATAATAGTATTAATTTTGAAGAATTATATTCATTATTTTAAAATCTTTTATTGAAAAGGTATTAAAATTCTACTATATTTTGAAAATTGCTTGAGCTTTTCCATAATTAACATAATTACCAGATTGTGTTTTTTTTAGCAACTGCACAACTATATTTATTTTGTTTTTATTAAAAATTACATTTCTTTTTAAATTATATCTTATTTTTGTTACTGTTTTAACACAAATTGGGTTTATGAAATCCAAATTAAATACGTATACCTATATGTAATTAATTTTAGTTAATATCTTGCAGTCATTATGGCTGTGAAGTACAAGTTTAAATGACTGAACTAATCACAACTACATTCAGCTAAGTGTGTTTCTTTAATGAACTGTTTGCAGGTTTTAGATTATGAAAAGTATGAACTACAACTTTTGAATGAATTATGAAAAAGAAACATAAAAATACATGTTATTTTATAAACTTATTGTATAAAGTTAAAAAAAATATTAATCCCATTTATATAATTTATTTGTCTTAAGATACAAAGTTATTTTTATGAAATAACTATTAAAATATACTCTTTTTAAGAGTCAAATATACACTTTTTATTTTACTGTGGTACATCCAATTAAGACTATAATTTCTAAATATAACCATGTATTTTTGTTATAACAAAATATATGAGCTCATTGAAACAGAGTTTCAGAAGATATGCTAAAAAATTCAGCCTACAAGGAAAAAATGCCTGTCTTTTCAACAAGCATAAAGTAATAATCAACAATATGCATGCATTTCCTAGTTTAATTAACTCCTTTCTTTATTTTTGTTCATACCAAGACTAGTTGGAGTTATAAAAATTTTATTGTAATCATGAATTAAATAAATTTGAGACAAAGATATATCTTGAGAATAAATTTTCGTACTCGTAATACCATAGAGATTAGAATGGTGCCAATGTCAAGTACAGTATTACAGTGTTAGCGAATTCCATGGACAACATGCTAAGACAAACACCTGGGGTCCTGGAAAGGAATGATTTCCAATCCTGACCTCTAAATCACTTTTTGAAGAATCATTAAACATTTTATATACACTGTATATATATATATATATATATATATATATAGCTTGGACAAGTCCATTACCTAGCAAAATCTTTTCAACAGTTTCAAAATTGTTAAAATAAAATTTGTTTAACCAATTTTAAGATTCAACCAAAAACTACACTTTTGGTTGGTATTCACATAATTTAAATCATCTTGCAACTTATATAGCTATTAATGGTGTTTGTGGGTTGTAATCCAAAGGCTACTACCAGCAAATTAATAAATAAAACGTACCTTACCTACTGTACTAGGGCAAAAGATTTTGTTATCTATAATCTGATTTTTACAATTAAATTGATCAACATTGATCTAAATCTTTGTTATCGTGCTGCTGGAGTTTCATTGCTTTGTGTTTTACAACTTCTCTAATAAAATAGACGTTAACAGTTTTAAAATGACAGCAATTTTAAATTTTAAAATAAAAAAAGTGCATACCTTTTCCCATACACTTTTTTTAAAACTTGATTTCACCATTGGTACCAGTATTAAATCTTTATAAATTAGCATTTTGAATTTTTAAATTCCGTTGAAAACAAGAAAATGAATCTGTGGTGATCAGGGTTCATATTCTTATTTTCAGTCTAATTTGAAAGTTTATTATGTTAATTTATGCCTATTTGATTCAAACTAGGCACAAAAATCAATTTTAATAATAACTGAGACGAGTTTGTATTTTGAAAAAATCCATTCAACTGTTTCAAAAAACGGACATTTCAAATCTTAAAAAAATCACACCTTTTTTATTATTGAGTACATAAAAGACATCTATCAGAAAATGTAAAATTTTTAGTAAACCAAGTTTTTAAGTAAAATTTGTTATTTTAATAGATAAAGTAAACATTGCGCCAAATAGCAAAAAGTGCAGTAAAGGGAAAGGGAAAAGGTTTGTCTCCCACCACCTGTCACTGCATTTCACAGTTCATGTATTGGTACAGTCACAGTCCTCTCAACACCAAACACATTAAATTAAGAGTCAGAGTTAATGTAACAGTCAAATTAATTTAATAATAATTTTGCATTATTGATATTTATCTAAATTTTATCTCAGAGTTAATGTACCAAGTGCTTGACTGTGGAGTGAAAAAAAGGCTCATGTGCATGCATCAACCACAGTTCACGCTAACTGGCTTCATCTGTATCTATGTAGAGTATAATCAAATTCTATATTTAATATGTATAAAAAAGTCTCTCTCTCTCTCTCTCTCTCTCTGTGTGTGTGTGTGTGTGTGTGTGTGTGTGTGTGTGTGTGTGTGTGTGTGTGTGTGTGTGTGTGTGTGTGTGTGTGTGTGTCTAAAATAATAAACAAAAAAATCAGAAGCTATGAGCCTCTGATAATTTAATTAAATTCAAAAATATTTATGCAAAGTTTTGCGAAATTGATTTTGTCTGTGATGTAGATAGAGGCAGATACCAACCTAGAATTTTGATGATGGTAGAGAAAAACACATAATTAAATCAGTTTGATGTTGTTACTAAATCATGTAGCAAATATAATAACATGTTTTTTTAGCTTATATTTGTTATCTTTGGTAGCAAATATGTTTTTAAGAACAGCTGTTCACAGACAGCTGTTACTTTATTTTAATATATTGTTTTTTTTATATTGTTATATTTTACTGTATGTATAATATTACATAGAGTAAAATACAGATTAGTTCAGTAAAGTAACAACATGTATAGATATGTCATTTGAATTCAAAATTATATTATTGTGTAACTAAATAGAAAAATTATATTAAAAAATTGAATGGTTGCTTTTACATTTTAAAATAATATAAGTTTATAAAAGTATACTTACTTACTTTATCTTAAAATAAATATATACAACAGTAAGTGATTTTTGTGTTGTGTGCATAATTTACCTTTTTAAAGATTTTTGTTTAAAGATAAATATTTCTCATAAATTTTTATTTTTGTAGGCTATATTGGCAACCATAAGACACTTAATAAGTTGAATTTAATTTGAAAATTGAATTCACAATACAATTTTTCATTATTTTTGCAAAAATTGCCTTTATCTTAAACATTTTCTTTGTTATTATTTCTAAATTTCATTTCTGTTAACATGAGTGATTCTTTAATCAAAATTCAAAATAAGAAAAATAACAGTTCCTTAGACATAGATAGTAGCTCATCTCTGAATAACAAGTATAGATTAAAATCAAAAGTTTTACACGAAAAGTTAAATGTTTCAAAACCTGCAATTATTTCATACAGCGATTTTTTGAAATTAGTCATACCTTATTCTGACAATGATAACTCTTTACAAGATGATCTTGATATACAAATATCTCAAGTCGTACAAGAGTATGAACAAAACATCAATAGCAATAAAGATAGGCCTAATAAAAATTCATCCAATGTAAATTATGAAGGAATTTCAAAAAATGAACCTTTACTTGATGTGACACCATCACCAGTATGTGAAGTATTTAGTTCAAGTAAAAACAATGAATTAAAATCAAGTACCAATACTATTAATATTAAAGAAAATTTTGAATGTGGAGTAAAAAATATTGCTTTTGACAATCATGATAAAGAAAATTGCATGAAAATATCAAAAGATAATGAAAGTGATGATACGTGTCAAGATGATTGTTTTGCAAAAGTTGCAATAAGTGAAAATAATAAAATTTCAATTTTCTGCAAAAAATTGAGTAAGAAACATACACCTTCATCTGATAATGAACAAGAAACAAACATAAACATTTTTGTGATTGATTCTGTAAATAACATAAAAAAACAATTTGTGTGCTCAAAAAATCTTTTGTTAGAAAAAATGGAAGTATTTTTAGAAATAAACAACTTTTTTAGTCTTATAGATATTGTTGTACATTGTGAAATAAACACTTTTGGTTGGTTAATGCACTGGATGAAGGAAGGTAAAGATCACACAAAACCAGTAATTAGTTTTTATAATGTAATATCCATTTTATCAGCTGCCGATGTATTTAAAATAAACCTTCTTGTAGAACAATGCATTAAATTTATTCACCTCTATATTAATAATGTAATTGTAGCTGTTGAAGACTTTTCAAATCTTAATAATCAAATAATGGTTAAGCTAACAGAGCAATTTTCAAATACAGAAGTTGAAAACATAGTTGATAAAAATGATAAGCTACAAACAGCTTTGTATTGCAATTTGATTTTATTTCTAGCTAATCGAAAACCTGAAGAAAAGTTTAAACATTTTTCATCCTTCAAAAATATGTTTTGTTGTAAATTTTGCCATAAAATTTTACCAAAAGACAGATGTTTTAATGTTCTTTGTAGATCTGACTGTAATATAGTAACTTTAAAAGGAAAAATTAAAGGCTTACATGCAAGAGACAAAGCATGGAATCTTGCAAGTTATGTTAAAGTTGTCTATGAAAAATTTCGAAGTTGGCGTTTAGTATATTGGAATTTATGGGGAAGCTGTCACTTTTTATTTTGTAGTGTATGTGAAATGTTATATCCATTATATCAAGCAAGTTGGTGTTCATACCATCCTGGAGAAATGGAATATTTTGAGTTAGATGATTCAGGCAATAAAATTAGATTACCTGTAGGTCGTTATGATTGCTGTGGCCAAAGAAAATATAAATATGAATGTTTTCAGAATCCAAATTGCTGCTCTTATAAAAATCATGAACCTAATTTTACAAATCCTTCTGATATCGAAATTAACAACTTGTTTTTGAAACATCAAGATCTCATTTCCTTGCAACCACCGCCACTTAATTTTCCAAAGAGTCTAACTCAACTTATAAGATCTCATGACACTTGTAAGAATAATTCAAGAACAACACAATTGAATAATTTCTGGTGGTTTGGTATTCAGTTAATTCCTAAAAGTTTTAAACATCCAGGCCCACTGATAACAAAATTTTGGGAAGAAACAAAACATAATAATAATAAAAGTGAAAAAGTTAAAACAAAAAGCAATGCCTACATAAGTAATGCAACCACATTTGTTTCATTTAGCCAAGTCTCTACTGCACACATTATTGAGGAAGATTTACTAAAAAGAAGCACTAATTTTCAAGGAAGCAATTCACTATACTCAATTTCAAAAATAGCTTCAGAAATATCAAGTTTGAATGCACTAAAAAGTAGACATGTGATTGCTAAAAAAAAGAAAAAAAATGATGAATCATTTGTATACAATCCCAATGCATTGGTTAAATGGGACATAGAAGAAACAGTTCGGTTTAATCAAGATAACCAACGAGACTATGAAGATTGGGCATTTTCTAAAATAATTTCAAATTTAACTCCAAAATGTTTTACTAAAGAAACAAGAGCTTCAATTATGCAGCCACCTGGAGGATCATATTTTCGAATAGAAATTGAATGGCAAAGTAAACACAAAAAAATTTTTAGAAAGTTTGACAAAAAGACTGGTCGGCATTTACCTTCATTTTACTTTTGGTAAAAATGTTAACTATTTATTTAGTTAGTTCTTTTAGTCAACTATGTATTTTGTTAGTTGTTTACTTAGTATTAAAAAGGGTGTTTGTAATAATTTTCAATAATTTTCGTTTGATTTATATCAACAGTTGAATTTTATTTATTGAAAATAAAGGAAATTGTACTAAGTATATGATACTTATTAAACATTTGTTTGTGTACATATTCCCCACATTTTGATAATAAAGTTGTTCACCATTATATTTTTGGACACCCAACAAAACAACTAAATGACTACATAAAACATAATTAATTGTCCTTAGAATTACTTTTTTAGTAGGATAACAAAAAAGAAACACTTCTTTTTTTCTTCTATTCCTTGGGGCTACAGCCTTGGAAGGCTTTGGCCTCTTCACACTCCTCTACTTTCCTATCTAGGCTGGACTATCTTCCAATGTATATAACCATCATATATCCTCCTCCACATCTTCTACACATCCTACACATCTTCCTTGGCCTTCTACATCTTCTTCTTTCTTCCATTCTTCCATGTAACAACTTCTTGAGTACTTGTTCTTCTCATCAATTTGATATACTCGTAATACTTCAAAATCTATGTTATCTGTTGTGAATATGTGTAGTTAGAATATTCTAGAATGTTTTAGCTTTTTGGACTATAAAATGTGACATGTTATTGTACCAATTTTTAAAACTTAAAATACATTAATAACTAAAGATAACAAGACAAAAACAAGATAGTAGTAAAAAACAAATTAAAAAAATAATTATATAAATTTGGACTGATTCTCATCACCTAGAAAATCACATCTTAAGTGAAATTTAAAAATTCAGCTGTTTGGGGTGTCCATTCAAATTACAACTGGTGCATGGTTCAGGTTCCACCTCAAATACTGACCAGTTCAATGTTTCCTGCATACTCTACTAATGCTATTTAAAAATCTTGCAATATTTCAATAATTTCAATTTGTATAGTTCATGTTTAATTTGTTAGCTTTTACTGTCACAGTTGAAATTCTTCCATTGGAATTTTTTTTTTTGGCAATGACCTTCAAGATAGATTTTTCAGAGAGGTTGCAACCAAACCACAGACTGTATTGTGTGGTGTAAAGTTATTACAATTAACTGAGATATGTGACTTCTGCTTGGAATATACTATAACCTTTGTTTCTGTGTTTTGATACACTGCTACTGCTCTGAAATTAATAGATTGCATTATGAGTTGCTACAGACATATGACTAACAATTCTAAGGTAATATGTCTTTACATTAAACCTTTTATAATTTTAATTTATTTGATACATTTAAATTGTCATGTATGTGTCTGGTTGCATAGTTCGAGCTGCAGTTGCTCCGTTACTTTTCCCTTAAGAAAATAAAAGTATTGAGAAGAAAAAGAATTTTGACAAACATCATTATAATTGGCTTTTGTTAAACAATTGTTTCCTTATTATTTCTTAAAAATAGCCTAATCAGTAATCACATATTCAACAAAAAACTGAAAACCAGAATCTTACTGTAACCTCAAACATGTCAGTAACACAAAAATTAATTTAAATAGAAAATTGTTATAATCTACAGGTGTAATTTCACAAGTACTTTTAGATTATTTAGGAATATTATTTTTAAGGGTCAAATTTATTTAGGAGGATATTAAAGTTATAAATTTTGTATTGTAGGCTAAACTACATTACAGCTATCATAATACAGGCTAATATATCAAATTCAGTGTAAAACAATATTAATAATAGTTTAATAATTCACTTATTTTATTCTATAATATTTTTTTGTTTTTAATATTTTTATACTTTGGATGGAAGAGATCATTTAATATGTTTTGCAATTTTAGATATTCAATGTTTTTCTATCATGTTAAAAAAATATGTACCGTGATCAGCATGTAAATCAAAAAAGTTGCTTTCTGATTACCACTGTGCTGTAATTATTGCAAAATTGAACTTCAGGCCACACATGTCTGAATACACAAATCTAACTAATGAATTACATCTGATCACCACCATGGCCACATCGCTGTGTAGGGCCTTTATGTGCTAATGAATCAGCTCAAAATATACCAAAACCTCAAACTACCAAGACTTGAATTATGACAATGCTACTGTTATAAAATGGAGCTACCTATTACTTATTCATAAAAAAATTGGCAACTGCAAAAGTGACTGATTGGTATATTAAATTATTGTAATGATATTTGTTATTTTTATTAGCAACAGTTATAAACAGTAGACATAATTTGAAAAATTATGTTTAGTGAAAGTACTGTTCAACATTAACCATTATTTTTCAAAGGTATACAAGGTTTGTTCTAGACCACTTTATAAGTACTTAAACACTTTAAAAACAGGATTATTTAACTGAATGTTTTACACTTCTAGGATTATTTAAATGAGTGTACTCTAAATTTTACACTTCTAGGAACTTGAAAAAATTCCCTACTTTATTTTTGGAGGCCTTTCTATATTTTTAAATATTAAAAAAAATAAAATTTAATTGCAAAGAGTTGGAAATATAACATATTACTGCTGAAAGAAGTGAAGTATTATGCAAGTACCAGACAGTCTCTTGCGCTAAACTTCAATTACAAAGTGAAATGTTCATTAAGGCTCCAACATTTTACAGTCTTTTTTATTAGTAATCCCTACCAGAATCAATTGAATAACAGTAGCTACATATTCTAGAGTTGAATAAATACCATACTTATTAAAAAACACTCTTTATATAAACATTAACTAACATTATGTATAAACACTGAACTAACTAGGTATTATGTACTAGAATGACAAAAGAATCATGTATTATATTAAAAACAAAACTTTAGATGGTTTAGGTTATATGATATGAATTAGATATAACAGATACGTTATTAGATTAAACGAATTCAGAAAAAAATCTATAAGTTAATACTTCATATCATTCTGCACTTCAAAAACTATATTAAGTGAACATTTATATAGTAGGTGTGTATTGGACTATTAACATAGGTCCGATAATGCTTCCACAAACTTATTCAACTTCAGGCTAGGCTAGGAGCATGAAGTATTTCATAATGTTACGTAATCCTTGATTCATTATAATCAATTATTGTATAAGGGAAAAGACGCAAATTTACTACATTTAATATTGATAAAACACAATTAGAAATAATTTAAAGTACCTGCTTTCTTAGAATATATGCTTGTAATAGTATGTAAGTGACATGTCCATATAGTCTTCTTTGAATTGTTCCCACAATAATTTTGTTTCTACAATTTGTCGACAAAGATGTGCAAGTTTTTGGTCTGACCAATTATTTAATTTCTGTACAGTATGAAGTTTTGCAGATGTTTTAATAAAATTTGGTCCTTGAGACTCAAGTATTAGTTTGGCAATTTTAAATATATGTAAACTATGTTCACTAAGGGGTTTCACAATGGCTTTAAACTCTTCATTGTATATTCTTATGTCTCTGCATAGCTTTTCACCATCATTAGTTACCGGGTGTTCTAAACGATGTGAAACAGATCTGTCAATTCGCGTTAAGTTTCCGAACAATTCTTGAGCCTCTTCTGAATCACCACAATAGTTGTGTTTATGGTAATCAGAACTTTCTTCTGAATATTCATCACCAAAATAACCATAACAATACCATAAACAAAATTGTAGTGTCACTACGTGTAGAAGCATTTTGAATTTCTGTTAAGTTATAACATTCATTCTGCTAATAGGTTAATTTGACTCATATGAATGAAATATAAGTCTGATTCTTTGTGTAATATAATTTTAGTCATCAAACTAATTTAATAATTTACAGTAATAACTTCTATTGAAATTCAATAAAATAACACAATATAAATGTAAACACACATTTTACATTAAGTTTTTATTTTCAGTGGCAAGTTATATGTGAAAACAAATGTTATAATAAAACACCTTTTCACAAAACAGTTTTTCATGTATGGTATGGTATAAATTGTATTATAAACCTCTATTAAAACTGAACTTTATAACAGACAATTACATATACTAATACTGTATTTAATATTTATAGTAGTTAAGTTTTGAGTTAAAGATTAAAAAAATAACACAAATAGCCACATTGCATAATATTTCTTTTCTTTTATCTACAATAACTATCAATACAGTAATAACTAAAACAACAATAATAATAATGTATGTGTGTCATATAAACATTTATCTCTTTATAAAAGTGCGATACACCCATATCATCTTGCACTTTTCACAATGTCTTAAAATACAAAAAGGCTAACAGTTTGTTTTAAAGGGGGAGGGGTCATTAAAACATTAATTAAAAATTTAGAAATTACTATAGAAATTCTAAAGGATTAATAATGACGTTCAGATTGTTCTGAGATATGATACCATTTTACAGTAAAGTGGATCAAGTTTTTAGGGAAAGGTTCAGAATGTTTCAATGTGAGCACCATTTTCATGACGTAGCAGGCATAATATATAAAGTCAGTTTAATGCAATACTTAAGCCAATAAGACAAGCATAACTTGTAGTTTGAGTATGGTTCGAGTTGTGGTTGTGATGATAACAATTAGGAGCTCTGTGTTCATAACACAAAGATAAAACAAAAATTCAATTGTTAATAAAATTATTAAAGATAAAATTTAAAAAGGCCAAATCTAAGGAGCAAAGTCTGGCCAATACATCAATTGTTGTAGTCATCTAGCAATTGATAATCAAGGATTTCATGGACATGAATCTGAGGAGAGGCGGTGCCTTGTTTTGCTTTTGTGTAACATCAGTCTTTTATTTTTTATCACAACAGAAGCTGGTGTTACCCCTAGCAACCCCGGATTTTTACATTTTTTGTGCACTTTTTAGTCGCTAAATGATCCAGTTTAGTACTTATATTCTGCATGAATCTCATAACTTGCTTTACTAAGTTTCCACCTTTTACAGGAGCTCCATTAGGGTCAAAGATTATCATCATTTCCTGCTTCAGTCCTTTGTACTTCAGAAGTAGATGTTCTTCTGGTTACTTAATCTGCAATTTAGATTTCCTTGAGCTATGCTCAAAGTAATGATTCTTGAATGCTCTATGTCCTGTCATGAAGTTCAAGATTTTTTTCAGGTTGTCTCTACTTAGAGAGTACACTTGTCATGACAGTTTATCATGATGACAAAGTTAACCAAAGGGTCTGGGACTCATAAAAGTTACACTTTGAAATTAATATCCAGCTATTAATGGTCTCTTTGTCAACCCAATTTTAAATTTTATTCTGGTGATGGCTTTACCAATTCAACACCTGGTTCCATTCACAAGATAATCATGTGAAATTATGAGATTCTGGCCTTTTTTGCTAGTTTGTCAGTCATGTATTTTGTGACCTGGCACCCAACTCATCTTCATCTGATTTAAGGTTGAAAACTTAAAGTTTGGTGACATTCTCACACTAACTTGGAGTTGTATGTGTGTGTACTTAAGGCCTTGTAGCAGCCTGCCTGTGCTACTAACTGTGGTTCACTTATTTTTAATTCCTTTAGTTAGGCGCAGTTGTGCACATTCCAGAATATTCCACATTTTTGACTGAAATACTGTTGTAAAGTCGTCCATCTTGTTCATCTGTCATGTTTTTCTCTGTAAAAATAATGGCAGCATGCTTGAAATAATATTAGCTGAAAGTGTAGAAAAGTGTAGAAAGTGTTTTGATCTGACACATATTCTGCAGTGTTTCATGTAGTTTTTTATTCCTCTTTACTTTAAGAAATTGTGGGTCTTAACCTTCTGATTCATGTGTAAAGTAAATCATCACTAAAAATTACACTATTCAAAAAAGAATTGATATTTTTTCCAATAACTCATTTTAATGCCTACAGTAATTTTTTTATAAGCCACTACACCTATTTCAGTAATGTGTTTTATCAATGGTTTAAGGTGCAAATATTTATGCATCAGATATGAATTGCTAGTTTCATGAGAAGTATGTTGTATTCACTTCTCAGGGCTCCTGGCAAAGCTCTGACTTGTTTCATAGCTGAACAAAAAAATCATAAATGATCAAGAAAAACAACTGGTCTCAACAAAAATGGTGTCAAGATTAAATTGTTTAGTTTACTTGTAGAATACTTACCATACTTTGTAAATTGCATTGCACTATTTGGCCTAGTTTGATTGTTTCGTGAAATCAACACAAAAGTACATTTGGTGTAAGTAAGAATACATTTTACACTGCATTGCTGCTAACACTGTATAATATATGTTTTAAACTCTTAAACTTAATTTGTTTAATGTGATATTTCAAAAAAAACATAAATAATTTGGGTATTAAATCTTCTAAAATTGAGGTTAAATTAAGGCTTGGTAAATGATGTTATGAGAACCTGGAACAAAATATTTTTAATGCATCCTAGCAAATAAAAAAATATAGTGCAAGAAAATTGCACTCTTAGATAGGAGCATTGTAGAAAGAGCTACAATATCACTAGAGAAAAAATGAGTCAGCTGAATTTGTTGTCCTCCTCGATTTACCAATAACTGACTATGTGTAGAACAATGTTAAAAAGTGGATAAAAAATCACTTGCATTATCTTTAGGGAAAAAGATGAACTACTGCAACCTGTTTTCTTGGCTACAAATGCAAGGTATACTATTATTAATTTTTACAGTTTACAATTTTTAACTACTATTAAAAATATTTCATGAACTTTAATAGATAAACATCATTCAGAACCAAGCAGAAAGATATATCAAAGCAATTAGTACACACAAATTCACAAACTTTTTAAGTTCTAATTTTTGTTTCTTATTATAATTACAAACATTTTCTCCATTAAATAGGAAAATAATAATTTTAAGTTAAGAGATTAAAAATAAGTTAAACATTTTATAGGTTTTTGTTTTGGACTAATTGTACATAATACAAAATTCCCAAACAAATATTATATAATAATTTTCTTCCATTTAACATATGATGTTTTATGAATCATTAACTCATTAGTTTAACTCATATTTTAATTTCTGTCTTTTAACTATATAATTTTGCACACCATGTTATAACCATCAAAGGATCACTCAGTTTGGAGTATCCAACTGGTTCTTAGGTTAAATAAAATCACACATTTAAAAACTCTCTTATTGCCTACCTCTGAAACTATTAATACACACTATCATTATATCTGTAATATTTATATTTTAATTTACAAGCATATTTGAACATAAAGCTGGCTATTAATATAGCCTGTAGAGATTCTCAAACCATACACCTAACCATCTAACGAAATTTGCTCAAACCTTTTTTTGGACTCAAGACTTGCTGTCATAACACATAGCAATGTCACTACATGGCATTAGGGTAAATGTACTTCTCTGCCACTATTAGCCAGCTTTACATTCATAAAGTCACATGTTTTTTGACTGAGAATAATTTGTGCCCTCTGTCTTTGCACCCCTTTGCAATGTGGGTGTTGTGATGGGGTGGTATTTATGCAACTGAATAAGGGCCTGATAAAAAATTCATAGCAGTTGCTAAAAAAAGAAGATTTTTTTCAAAAATAAATCTATTATTTTGATTAGCTTTTATATTCCCACAAAAGACATATTGAATTTTTGCTTACAAAAATGTAAGTTCAGGAGCAAGCAAATTTCTAGAAAATAAGAAATTTAAATTCATAAAATTGATTTAATATGTTTTCTCTGTAGTCAACATACGTAGTTTAAAATGTTGACACCAAACATATAAGCACATGTTGAGGTTCTTTTTAGTAGAGTCCTGGAATGCAATTAAACTCAAAACAATATTTTAAGAATAAAATAAATTTTACTTAAAATAACTATAGTCTGAAATGTAAACTATTTCAAAATTTCTATGTTAAAAATTTTTATCATGAAATTTGTGTAAAAAGTTATTTAAATAAACTTTGTTTGAAGAAATCAAGAAATTATTTTATAAAAAATGGCATAAGATAACTTCTATTTATCTTACATATTTATGTAAAACTAAATATTTGTGAAAGGGTTTTTTATAAAGTGGCTACAGTATACAAATGCAGTAATATTTTACTGTAACAATAGAATATGTTTTTGTTTTTATTTTAAAACCGATTCAATAAAAACATAGTGTTAAGATAATTTAGTAGTAGTTACATTTTCATATTACAAATTTTGAAGTACAATTTTCATAATGAAGTACAGTGTTTTTACTAAAATCACTATTAGAAAACTCCATAAATTCAAATCTTCTTCAATTCAAATATAAATCTAAAGTCTAATAAAAAACAATTTAAAGTTCCTCATTTTTATGTGTTAATGTACACTAGTAGTTCTAAAGTTAAAATTTGTAGGATAGGATGTAAATAAAGTTGGTCTAATAGTCTTTTCCTTTTTCGGAATATTTACTTCTTTTTGCAAGCCTACAAAAAATGTCCATTTATACCTAATTTGACCAATAAGATATTGCATTGTAGAAATTGATTTAATATTCATGTTCGTGCAAGTTCGTAAAATTGTAGTATTTGGCATTTGTTTTAAAAATAATGGATCATCTTTTTTGTAATACTTTCTTCCTGCTTTAAGTATATTTGATCGAGATGGATAGTTTTTTCTCATTATTAAACGTAAATACTTATTGAATGTCTTTACACCATTCATGAGCTTATGTGTACAATTATTGATATTTTGTTTCAATAACTTTACTAAATTAATGTCTGTTTTTTTCAGCATTTCTAAATTATTGAGATTTGGTTCATTTATATTCATTTTGGTTTTGTACATGTTAATAAATTTAAACCATCGCACATATATTTTTTTGATCCATTTGTCTAAATCTGAGCGTTCTGATTCAGAAAGACTCATTTTGTACATTATTTGTTTAATACTGATAAACTTTTGTAAAAAAACTGGTTTCTCTCCTTTGTACATGTGCTCACACCTTTTCAAACACGTTTCATCACCTAACTTTAATAATTTCATAATTTTTCCCAGTGCATAATAATATGCACATAATTCAATAAACATTTCTTGTGATTGTGAAGGTAAAGCATAATCAAAAATAACTGTTATTCGTTTACCTGAATATTCAAAGAGATGAAATGGCAAATATTTTGGATTATCCTTGAAAGGGGGATTACTTGAAATCACCAGATTAAGTAGTTTCCAATTCATCAGTATTCCTTTGATTTCTGTATTTAAAACTTTTACTATCCCTTCAGATATATTAAATGTTTGTTTTAAATTACTGAAGTCAAGAAATTTTGTTAAGAAACCTGAGTTTTCCATTTGGTATATCTCTCTCCTAAATTCCTGACTTGCAGTTGCTTGGGCAAAGGTTAATGTTAGTTTATACAAACTTTGTTTATAAGTTTTTAAATCAGCTAACAGCTGGGTAATGCCTTTTGGGCTTGACTCTGGGTATTCTATTTGTTGTGTAATATTTTTGTCAATAGTTTTCAACATTTCAATTGATGCATTAATGGCTTGCAAAATAAAACAACAAATAAATAACTCCAAAACTTGTTTAATATACATACTGAATTCACTAAGTCGAAATTCATAACAAATTATTTTTGTCCTTTCTAAACAAATTTTCAGATTTCTTACTAAATAAAAGAAAAGTGATATTATCTTTATTGGTAAAATATAAACAAGTACAATTTGCTTTACTAAAGTTTATTTAAATGTGTAACTTTTAGGCTTGTTAGATTAAAATCTGTTAGAACACTTTATCAAAATGTACGATCAAAATAATGTATAGTTTTGTTAATGTATTGAAAAAATAACAATATGAAATTTGATATTGAAATGTATCTTAATGTTATATTTAAGAATAAATTGTACCATTACAGAATTGGAAGTGGAAGATTAGGATCTAAGGCCACCTTACTACATTATATATATATGTATTAATGATTTGTTTTAATGCAATGGAACCTTTTCAGTTTTGTCCATTTAAAAACATAAAGGAACATAATAGTTTTAAATTAAACACAAATTTAAGAATTATTTTTTAAAATTAAGTTTATAGATTTGTATTATTTCCTGTTTCTGTTTTTTACTCCCATGGTAGGAATGTTTAGGATGGTATTTTGTTTAGCTTTTGAAGGACTACATTTGAAATAAAATTTTAAGAAAAAATATTAAAAATATTTAATCTATATTTACTAATAGAATCAATAATAAAGTATGTAGAAAATAACAAGTCCTTGTTATCTGTTAAATATTTATTTTTCAAAAGAGCCTAAAAGCCTCTGTGTTGCTATTCCACAACTTTTAAAATCCAGTGAAAAACAAGCTAAAAAAATGGGTGGGCCTCATGGTAAGAACCAGATCTGGGATTATGAAATATGTTTTGATCCTGATGTTTGAGAATTTGTTAAGATAATGTGTATATGTGTGTGTGTGTGTGTGTGTGTGTGTGTGTGTGTGTGTGTGTGTGTGTGTGTGTGTGTGTGTGTGTGTGTGTGTGTGTGTGTGTGTGTGTGTGTGTGTGTGTGTGTGTGTGTGTGTGTGTGTGTGTGTGTGTGTGTGTGTGTGTGTGTGTGTGTGTGTGTGTGTGTGTGTGTGTGTGTGTGTGTGTGTGTGTGTGTGTGTGTGTGTGTGTGTGTGTGTGTGTGTGTGTGTGTGTGTGTGTGTGTGTGTGTGTGTTAAAACGGAATTTTCTACCAGATAGGTTTTCTAGTATTATTCAGAAATCAGTTTCATTTTGACAATTTTATAAATAAAATTGTTGTACAATGCAAGACTGTGCAGGATCGTATAGGCAGTACTAAGCGACCGGTACATAAATCCAGCAAAGAAGGGGATAAAGACGAGAATGATACAATGCACAACTCTTACGGACAAGATTCGACCTGTTGAATCCTCTGTAAAAGTGAAACGCAGAATTTATTCATTTATAAAGTAAATGAAATAAATCCGAAATAAGAAAATGCGAACATTTTAAAATAAATTGTTATGAGATTGGTTTCTGAATGTACAAAACACTGCCAAAAGAAAGTTAAGAATAAAAATTTTCAAAATTTTCAATAGAATAAAAGATATTAAAGAGTTAAAAATAAAATTTAAATTAAAAAAATTGTATAAAATCAAGATTTTTGGTGTAATATAAGTTAAGAAATAGCAATTAGCAATAGATTAGAATTAAGTGAATGTAAAAATTAGGATAAGATTAAAGTAAATTGTATAGCATTCAATTTAATAAGGACGCTATTCACGAAATGTTCAAGTTAATAAGGAAAACAAATAAATTTTTAAAGCAGACATAATATACTATAGGATATAGTCAAAATTCAACCAAGTTAAGCTAAAATAAGGGTATAAGGGATAAATCTTAAAATATCAATATTTATATCAATCAAACTAAATGAATTATATTTAAAAACATGCAACGATGAGACTTAAGTGATTTCAGATAATAATTATAATTTAAAAGAAAGATATAACCAGATTATATCTCAAAATGCTGGTGACATTGATCAAGGGGGATAAATATAACTAAATTAATAGTAACATTTAATAAACTTGATTATAAAACAATAGTAGGGTTATAATAAAAATAAATATAACAAAATTCAGTAAATAAAATAATGAAAAAACAGGAAAACACTGATAATTGAACAACCAGTAAAGCTACAGCGTCGAATCAAGATGGTACGGATTCAGGGGAACGAGAGGAAAATGAAAACACTTCGTTTTTGAAAATGGTACCAGCTAAATTGAAGGTATGGCTTTCCACAAAATTTTTAACATTGCAGAAGGTAAATGAGATCACGTGACCAGTCCCCTTCCCGCCAGGCCAGGTGAGGGAGCGTAAATGGTTGCCAATGTATGACATCATAGTAACAAAAATTAGTCAAAAGATAAATAATTAAAAACTTGGAAAAATGGTCCAAGATGAAATCAAAATATGTTTTGACCTGCAAGAAGGCTATCGACAAGAGATGACGCCTTCAAAGGAAGATTAAAACTGTTCTTGAAGAAAAATTGAAAGTTGCCAAAGGAGGGATTTTAAAAATCCCTTTCTGAGGGGAGTTTTACTAAGAAGGTCAGTTTCACAAACTGATCGGACACATTATCTGAAGTTTCCAAGAGTGCAGATGTGTTCGAGCATCAGTGGAGGTGCTCCGTGGAGATCCATATTATAGTTGTTGTGATCAGCAATCAGTTAAGACAATTTGAAGTATGCAAGAATTAATTAAAAGCCTACGATGGAGTAAATTTGAAATATTAAGGATAGTACAAAAAGAGACTATCAAAACTTGAGTAAACGCATTTTCGGAAATAAAGATTGTTAATAAAGTACTTCAAGTTACGAGCATGTGTAACTGGTAATCATTATGATTATATGATTTCACGGAAATTCAGCAATCATTCAGAGCAGTTGAGTTGAAAACCATCTAAAGCCGACATCAACAAGAAGAGGTGGACTCCACAAATTACACCAAAGCAGAGTTCAGGTTTAGCAAAGGATTTTACTGGTACCAATCCATAAGAAGGAAGGCAAGTGAACACCAAATCACGGGAAGTAAAAAAAGGAATGACTAGCAAATTCCAGATATTTCCTGTTAGGATTAATGTTTGCTGATGTTAAATGAATGAGTGTAGCATAAAATAACAATTAACAAAAAATTGAAAAAATAATTTGCAACAATTAAATTTTTGATAAAAATACGAATAAGTTAATTAAGATAAGCTGACTGTAGGAAACAAAATAGCAACATTGACAAGCATAAGTTAAATTCAAATCAAATTTTAAAGGAGAATACTAAAACGATCAAATAAAATAAAATTTGCCAAGCTTTAAAGAAAATAAATTTAATTGCAAATAACAACATAACAAGGATAAATAAATTAAACTTAAATGTAAATGTAAACTAAATACAAACAAAAGATATAAGTTAAAGCCATTCAAAGGAAATTGAAATTGAAATCCCCCTAACAAATACTTTAAATTCTACTAAATTTAAATAAAATAAATAATTAAATATAAAGGTAAACCATTGAATCAAACTAAGAATATTAGATACACTTATAAAACCTCGAGGCAGTTGGCAGCAAACCATGAAGTATTTCCCGGGGCCAGATAGCTTATATTAGGTATAAAAATTAAGCAGTAAGATAGTTAAATGTAGTAATAAGAGACACTTGTTCAATATCTAAAGTTAAGGAGATAAGAGGATTGTAATATTTACATTGATGTTGTCGAATATAGATGTATAAATTTCGAGCAACAACTTGAAAATTTTAAAAATAAAAATAGTGTTTGTTCATAGGGTAATAAGAAAATTAAAAAGGTTTAATAAATTTGCATAATTTTAAAAGCAATCCAACTAAAGGTGTTTAATTAATACCAACCAAACTACATCCATATCTACTGTAGCATGATCAACCTAACTTTGAACTTATGACCCAAGAATAGAGTAAATCCTGCAAAAATATAATTAATCATAATTAATTATATTTTAGTGATGGTCAGGAGCACTGGAAAAAACACTCTAGATCAGAATTTGGGCATACTTCCTGTAAGGCAGGTGGAATTCAGGTGCCAGCAATAAAATCATCTGGCTGATTAAAATGTATGACCAGGAGTTTGAATTCAATTATGGAAGAGTTAGCTCCTTTTATTATCTTTCTACACATTTCAAAATAGCTTGTGGATGTGTAGGTTTCTGCTGTGGAGGTAAGAATACATAGCAACCAAGAATTAATATCTAACATCATACTGAGAAATCAGTTGCATAAAAAGTAAAAGTGGCATAATGACTGCCACAATGTGTGTGTGTGTGTGTGTGTGTGTGTGTGTGTGTGTGTGTGTGTGTGTGTGTGTGTGTGTGTGTGTGTGTGCATGTAATGACTGTGTGTGTGTGTGTGTGTGTGTGTGTGTGTGTGTGTGTGTGTGTGTGTGTGTGTGTGTGTGTGTGTGTGTGTATGCACACACGTGTTACAGCACAAAAATAGCTGATTCATTACTCATCAAAATCTATTCATCACTTCTAATATGCAATTAAAAATCTTTAAAAAAATTACCTTGTGCTACTAAAAAAAAGAAAATCAAATTTCAACATTTTAATCAATGTTAACATCTGCATTCGATGTCATATGAAATTCTTACTGAAGTATTAACTAATTTAATTTGAGTATTTTTTAGACCTATCTTATACAAATACTGAAAACTACCTACTTCAAAATTGCATTGACTAAAACAGTTGGCTGAGGTGGGATATTTGGCCTTGAAAACAGGACTATGCCAGTGAACAGCCTTGGGAAACCCATATCCAAAGAACAATCCTCAATTTTGTGTCGAAAACACTAAAACCCTTTCAGCTTCAAATTTGAGTCAACTGTGTTAACATTAATATTGAAATGTATTTATGTTGTGTGTGGAGAAAAATATTTAAAAAAAAATTAATTTTATATTTTATTCAAAATTTTATTTCATAAATTTTATGAGCCTTAATCTGCATAAATTAAATTAAAAAATTATTATTATGAATTGTTATTTTTAATTGTTTACTACTTCTAATTAATTTTTGCTATATTAAAGTATGATTTACTTAGTAAGAATAATTTGTAAACATTTATTGTTATTTTCTGTATTTTCTTGAACATAAATTTCTTCTTTATGTACTGTGTAGAGAACAAATAGCTATATTTTACACATACTCTCTCTCTCTCTCTCTCTCTCTCTCTCTCTCTCTCTCTCTATATATATATATATATATATATATATATATATATATATATATATACACATAGTTTTATATATATATATAACTTAGAAACCACAAATATGTTATTTTGTTATGTTATAGAATATTATAAATTAATATGTTATTGTATAGAACCATTTTCTAAAGGTTCTATATAAAATTATGTCATTAATCACATAACTTTCATTGTTGGATTTGTTTAAATAACATCAATTAATATAGACTGCATTACACTATACTATACTATATATAAACATGCACAGCATTGTGGTTTGATGTACAAATACAATTACTTCACAAGGCATTTACTTTACTTGTTTTAAATGCACCCAATAAATTTATGAGATGGTAAATTACTTGTGTATTTTAATATTGTTCCATTATTGACTTTTATTATGTGAATGATTATGGGCTAAATATTTCTTTAATGATATGAGGTTCAAGAAAATACAGAAGACTTGCTGTAATCTGATCATCAATAATTTGGCCCTCTGAGTCATGCAGTTTAGATAAAAAAAAATATAGTTTTTTCAGTTTCATTAGAAAATGTTTCTATTAGTTTTTATTATAAAGTAGTAGAAACTGTACATTAGTTATTGACAGAAAAGTCTTACTAGCTTCATATTACCATAAATTTTAGTAACAAAATTTAATTTACAAAAATATAGTAGAGTACTGTACACACAACATGTGGGTGAAGTTGTAGTTTTCAACAGAAGCCCCCTTTCATTAATAGATTAAACTATTGTATAGCTGCAATTCAAACATATATCATGTGTGACTTATGATTTCACTATTTTCCCATAGTTCTTTTAAGTACGAACAAAATGACACTGATACACAAATTTTTTAATTGGTTTGCTTAATGTCCTTGAAGAGAACATGGCTAATGCATAAGATGAAATAACATTACACAAATGAAAACAGAAGAGACAGCTTGTTTGTTTTGTTATCTGTATTTGGCTTACAGAATCTGATGTTTTTTTACAAATTCTATAAGAAATAACAAATGACAAGAGGCAGGGAGAATGGAAACAAATGGGGCTCAGTGTTTGATGTGGCTTAAGCACCGGTCAATCTGCTGCATCTCTGAACTGTGCACCTCAACATTTTTAAGTTTGAACGCAGTTATTCCTGTTGCTTTACCCTTACCATTAACGCTTATGCCTCATCCTCATTAGTCTAACTGGCATAAAGTACAAATTTTAAGAAAAAAAAAAACAAAGTAAAACAATATTGTCTGTCAGTTTTTGTTATGATTGGGAGAGGGATTCAACACTCTTACTAAAAATAACTTACAGTAGATATTACTGCATTTTAAAAATTTCATAGCTCTTATACAATTTTAAGTTATTTTATAAATAACAGGCACAAACAAATTATTACACACTATCTTAATAAACCACTGAATAATTAGGCTTTTTTTAATCTAGCCTGGCCACCTGCCACATTAGGCTGGATTATTGTAATTCTGTAATTAGAATATCTTTAAAAACATGTAAGAATATGTGAGATTTGACATATTATACAGTGTTTGTTTAGTTTACTACTAGAAATTCTATGCAACTTTTTTATTTGGGAGCCATCTCAAACATTTTAAATATGAAAATGATTTGAGGGGGATAGCTTAGTTATAAAAAAATCTTTTGAAATAAATGTATGCCAGCCCAGTCCAGAAATTGTAGTAAAGAGCATTACCTACAAAATGATTGTTGTCTTTAGTTTTCATTTTTTCTCTGTTGTTCATGCTGCAGTTGAGTAAAAAGCCAAGGTCAGTAACTAGATAATTAATTATTGATCATAATAGAATAAGCTTTTTATTTAGGACAGTTACAAAATATGCAATAAACAAATATTTTTCTACAGTATTTGAAGTATAATATTTCTATATTTTGTAAAAAGTGAAAAGCACATAGAGGTACATATTGTCTGAAAACATTTGGACCCCCTCTCGTTTTCTGTGAGTCAGTCAGAGACAGTAACCACTAGTCTAAGTAAAACCATAAATAATATTATAATTTACTTTTAATAATGTTTTATAAAAACCTGTTAAATCTTCTTTTATTCAACTACAAAATTTCATTTTTGTGAGATTATTATATAAACATAACAGATATTAGTATTTAATTTATTAAAGTAATTACCATGGACAAGAAAATACATAACCTTTACAATTAATAAAAACTTTCTCAAAGAATAAGGATAAACTATTAAACGAACTTTTTAAAAATATATTACAAGGAAGGTATAGTTTTTCACAAATTTCTATAAAAATAAAAAAAACAAATACACTATTACATATCAATAAAAATGCTTATAAAATAATATAATAATGGTTACTGGTAGAGCATAAAAAGCACAATAAATTTAAATTATTCTCTTAAATATTTTGAATATGCCTTAGATTCTATCAAAAACTGAAAAATAATTACTAAATATACCTTTCTGTCCATCTTTTTTTTACTATTGATTTCAATTTTATTCTTAATATAATAAAGTTGGTCCATTTCTCAACTTTGAACAGGGTTATTTTACTAACAAATGTTATATAATTTTATTTAGCCTATATAAAAAAATCCGTGGATCTTAGTAATTAACATTAAAGGCGTATAGTAACAAACCTACCAACATGTTAACTTTTGACTTTCTTCTTTTAATATTAATTTGACACTTTAATACCAGTATGGAAGGTTATAACATTTAACTGTTTTTATAAAACCTGCACATTTAAATCAAAAAGTCTCAACAACTGCAGAAATTAATATCATGTTATCATTGAATAGTTGGACAATTAGAGATCTGAAAAATTTAGAGATCTTGATATATTTGATTTAAAAATGTAGACAATTTAAACATTACTGCTACAGTTCAAGAAAGGATGGATTTTTTTTGTTTACTTGCAGTAAATGACAAAATATTTACTAATACAGTAAATTAAATAAGTTATTAAGTTAACTTAAGTATACAAAATTTAAACTGAGAGACAATAAATAAAAATAAGCAATCTAAAAATAAAACACATACAGTATTTACAATTTTGATAACATTAAAAACCAAAACAATAATCAATTACAGTTTTAAATATGTGTCAATAAATAATGCTTTATCCTAACATGCTACAAGTTGTAAAGTTAAAGGTTATATGTTCGCAAGGTTGCATGTGGACGCTTGGTATATTCTGCCCTTGTACCTATAAGAAATGGCCACTTATTGTTTATTTGATTAATATAATGACGCACAGTAAAAAACTGTAGATTGTTTATTTTCATGACAGTTTGAAAATAACCTATATTTGAAATTTCTCTTAAAAATAGTGGGTCCTTGAATTTATAATATTTGCGTGCCTCCTCAATTACTTCTTGACGGTATTTATAATTTCTTCGCATAACAAGGCATAAATATTCAAGAAATTTTTTCAAGTCTTCTATTAAATTTTCAAATGAATAATCAGTTCCAGTTCTAATTCTTCTTAATAGAGTATCATCAGCTTCTTTAAGTAAATTTAAATTACCATAATTTGGTTGATCCATCAAGCCTAATTTCTTTTCATAAACACTCAAAAATGTAAACCATCTTGCTGATATTCTTTTAATCCACCTTCTTATTAATTTAGTTTCTGATAATGAAAGATGCATGGTATATCTCAGTGAACTTGCTTGTACAAATTTCTTTAAGAATTCTGGTTTTTCTCCATCATAAAGTTCCTTAGCATTTGTTAGACTTTGTACATCACCTGTCATTATATGCTTTATAATTTTTCCCAGGAAATAATAATATGTAGAAAATTCTATTAACATATCATGCACTTGATCATGAGTTGCATTTTCAAATAGATTTGCTAAATTTTTACCTGATTTATTTATAAGGAAATAAGGTAAGGTGGATTTAGTAATATGAGATGCAGAACCAGTTGCAAGTAATTTTTTAAACTGATCCCAATTCATCCAAATTCTAGAAATTTCTAATTCTATGTCATGTATTTGTTGGTCTGATAAACTATAAGCCGTTTTTAGTTTGAACAAGTCAAACCCCTGCTGCAGAAAATCTGGTACTCTCATTTGCAAAGTTAGTTTTCTAAATTCTTCTGTACGTTTCGGATCAGATATAAAATCATAAATTAAATTAGAAAGATGCACTTTATATGAAATTAAATTACCTATTAAATGGTGTATGTCAACTACCTTTGCATCTGTATTAGCTAACTGGTATACTAAAGTTGTGTCTAATAAAATTAATTCTTGAATAACTGATGCACAACAATCTTTTGTAACAAAACAGACAAAAAACAACTTTATCATATATTTTAAGAACATATTAATTTTTATTACTTAGCTATCTATTCATCAAGTTTTTAATTGTAATGAATCACTCTTCCTAATTCAGTTTTATGTTTAGATAAAACACAATTATTATTGTTGTTTATTTTTTAACTTGAAAAAATTAATAAAACAGAAACTTACACATAAATTTTGCTTGATCTGGAAGTAGGCTAAATTATGTAGCAACTTATATAGATTATAATCTATTCAACTATTTTATCATGTCTACTGTCTACTCTTTGACCATTATCATTTATTTCCAACAATACTGTACTTAATTTTAGTAATTTTAGCACAACTACAAACATTTTTATTTTGAGATTGCAAACTGTTATTACTTGTTTGTACTTATATTAAAAGCAGCTCTCTTTCTTCTTGTTGTCCATTATGCCATGTTGATTACTTTATAACTTTATTAAGTAGAAAATAACAGTATTACCAACCATCATAACGTTAATTGAAATTTCTCAAACATTAAATTATTTCATATTTAATTTTCAATTTCCCTACTTTTTAATATGATGGCATTAAATGAATCAGTTTTAACAACTGTTTAAGATTAAAGCTATTAATCTGTATATTGTATTTATCAACTCAAAATTAAATTCCATTTGTGCTAGAGAAAGGGCTAAAGCTGATGGGAATATGTAGCCATTCACCATACGTAATGCACTCCTGTGAATTATTATGTTTAATAAAAATAATTTATTAAAAAAATACATTCTTGAGAATTTTTTCAAATTACTTTAAAACATCATTATTAGAGTTTTATATATATATCTTTGCACGACAATGATAACCTTAATGGTTTTTCGCCGAAAAAAAAAACAATCTTTGCAGTTTTGTAAAGTTGTTACTGCAAGTTACAGTTATAAAGTTATACTGTATATACAAAATACAATAAACAGTCAAATGAAAATCTTAAAATAGACTGGCAATTCTAAGTCATACTTCTTGTTATAAACCATGACAAAACCACAAAATTTACAAAAAAAGATTGTTAAGTTTGATGCACAAAGACTAAATATCCTACATTCTTATAATCCAATATACAACAAGCAAGTATAAGAATTAGACCAATTGGCAGTAACAGACTTTTCAGTAAGGAGTCACTACATCTCACATATTAGACACATAGTTCATTTCACAAGTCCATAGTCCTCAAACATCTTTTACATTGAACAATAGTTTATACTAAAAATAGTTTGTTCAATTTATGTTACTTTAGTATATATTAAGAATGTTTTTTATTTATTTTATGAATTAGAAATAGATAATAACACTGGTATGCATGCTGTGAATGCTATGAATTCATAGCATGAAATTATTAACATAATTTCCTTTAATTTTGCTACAAATGTTTTTATTTTGTTAAGTACATTTATCCACCTTTCCTAGTTTTATCAATTTTTATTTTTCATGACATGTTTCGAATTGCCACTATTATCAAAACTTATTACTATACTCTTTGCAGAGTACAGCAATACGTTTCGATACAGTGGTAATCTGAAACACATCAGAAAATGAAAGACTGACAAAGCTAGGAAAGGTGGTTGAATGTACATAACAAAATAGTTCATAGCATACAAAATAAAATGAGAATATTATATTATTAATGTTTTAAGTATAATGTTCTTAGTTTTTTTGAAAGATTTGATAGGAAATAAAAATTCACTCATACAGACTGTGTGGATTACTAGTGGTAGCTTATATTTTAAGAGTGACATAGTTCACATCACTGTTACTTTATTGTAGACAAGTAGTATAAAAAATAAGAAAAAACTGAACTGTAAACCATACACCAAAATGCCACATTTACAAATTTAAATGGAAAAAAGACACTATACTTGTTCTACTTGCTCAGAGTGTTTCCATACAAGAATACACATTTGACAGATATAAAATATTTGACCATAATTTTATTTTCCAAAATAATATGAATTAATTATTTAAATATGAAGATAACAGAGTAATGAAAGTAAATACATATTATTTGTCATTAAAATAATGCAAATAATTTCGCTTTAAAATCATAATATTTGGTTGTTATTTATTATAAGATTACCTTTTTATCTTCTCATAGTTTAACTTTTTATAGTGCCTAGGTGTTTTGGACAAGAGTTTTACTCATTAGTGAAGCATTGTCAACTCAATTATTGGAGACTGTCAAACCAATTATTGCATTTACAAAATAGCACGGCAACACACATTCAACACAAACTCTACACAGAAATCATTTAAAATCATTAAACTTAATGAAAAACACATTTTTAAAATCGTGATCACTTTAAACAAGTTCAGTGGATATAACCGTGTATTCTGAAGAGATGAAGATATGTTCATGATTAAAAAAAACGTCAAAATATTATTAAAAACATGAAAGAATTTGGTCACCTTAATTGATCACAAATTCTGTGAATACATGAATATGTGAACATAACAAGTACATGTAACAAACATATTTAAAGTGATCATTACTTTAATTTCGTTTTTATAACATTTTTTACATGTTTCCTGTGTTGTGTACATACTGACCATGCACTTCCTGTACTACATGTAAATAGAATACTGTTTGCAATATGCATGATTAACTGATATAATGAGAATTCAGAAACAATGTGAAAAAAATAAGACTATGAATTGTCAATCAAAAGGTAATTTTATAATTATTTACCAGTCTACAAATCAAACATTATTACTTGTTATAATATTAATAATTCTTTTATTACGACTTCAAACTTCTTAACCCAATACATCTTCTGAAAAAGCATACTTAACACTTATTTATAACTAAGATTCATCATTATGCTCTTCAAATTTTTCAGAACCATCTAATTATTGTTTATTAATTTACTGGCTGTTTTTTGATAAAACACTTTTAACTGTTATTCTTATTGTTGAAATAATGTAAGAAATATTTAAGAAACAGTCAACCTACAAAATATAATGTTAGTTTAAGGTCAATTTACGATGTTCAAGTTGATAAAAATGAAATTTATATTACTAGTCCACTCTCTATTTGAAACTTTCCTAGTGTACATTTGAAACATTCTAAACATTAAAATCATTATATTAAGTTTAAAGACATATTTACATTATTGGGCTGTAATAAAAAAAAATAATTTATGTGATTTTTGTACCTTATAGTTATGGATTACTGGTATAAGTATTACTGATCCTATTTTATTAAGATACACTATACTGTATGTTTATTTTATTTATTAGTCATATCCAAACTTATGAAATGAAAAAGCAATGTCAGCTTGTAAATTAACCTTTAGTAATATGTTACAATAATATTACATACTCATACCTATTCTACATAAATTTTTAATTTAGTTGTGAAACATTTTTACAGAATGTAAAACTTAAATTTTCACCCACTTTGTTTTGTCATTATGGCCTAAATTAAAACTCATTTAAAAAAAAAAAAAATTAAACACATACAAATACAATTTCTGTTTATTTATATTTTTCTATTGTGATTTTGTGTAAATGCATTATATTTGTAAACACTAATAACAAACAATGCACACAGTGTATACAAAATTCATGCAGTGAACCAATAAATCAGAGAAAAATTAAAAAAAAGTATAACTCTTTAAAGAAAAATAAGTTGTCAAAAAGTTAATAATATAATATTATATTAAAGGCTTAGATGGTATCAGTATTTAAGTAGTTTTTGTATTAATGTTAAAAAAATAGATTTTATGCACTATATTTGCGACATTAAAGAAAATTTTATTGAAAATCTATTGATAATAAATACCAATTTTTATTTAAATAAAAACAGATATAAAAAGGAATATTCTTATAAACAGTATACATATAATTTTATGTTATTCTTTATAATGTGGAAATCGGTCAAATCTGGGAAAAATTTCTGCCACTTTTGATTCTCCTTTGAAGATGTTTTACTGTTTTTAAACATTCATATATCTTGTTTTTCACTAAACTAAATAATTTTATTAAAAATACAATCAAATGTTGCTAATTACTAAAACAGTAAAATAATTAGTACTACCTAAAACAAGAAAGTTACTTGATGCCATATTTTATATAATTAAAAAAAAATTAAAGTTTCTAATTACATTAATCAAATTAATTTTATTTATTTTAGGATTAAAATCTATACTGAATAATAACTCTCTTAATTTGTGTAAATAACCTGTATACTGTATTTGAAAAGGTCTTTTCATAGACCATACAAAGCAAGAGAGAGGGGGTGGGAGAGAGAAAGAAGAAGTGGAAAGAGAAAGAGAAAGAGAGAGAGAGAGAGAGAGAGAGAGAGAGAGAGAGAGAGATATATATATATATATATATATATATATATATATATATAGATAGATAGATAGATAGATAGATAGAGAGAGAGAGAGAGAGAGAGAGAGAGAGAGAGAGAGAGAGAGAGAGAGAGAGAGAGAGAGTGTGAGAGAGAGAGTGTGTGTGAAGGGAGAAAGAGAGATTTCAATAAAATTAAAAATATATTATTGTATTTTTAACGAATTAAAAATGTATTATCCGCATAAATTTTTCATTGCAGAAAGCTTAAAAGCAAATAAAGTAAAAATGAGGAAGGCTTAGTTTAATGGATAGAGAATATTTAACCCTTATCATTGTTAAACTGACAAAATTGTAACAAATGTTATCAAAAATAAATACTGAAGTACTACATTATAAGTTATATCTCCCTATTATTATTGTTATTGTTATTATTTCCTTATTACTCACTTCAAGTTATTTCAATTATTCAACTTTTTGTATATATTTTCACTAATTTTGAAAGACGGTGGCAGTCAATAATCAAAATGATGAAATTTGGATTATAATACATTTATATTTATATTTGTTACATTCATAAAATCAATCCTAAACTCATTAAACCTTTCTGTAATACTCTTTATAAAATCCTTGGTTTCTTCTGTTTCTTCATCTGTTAAACCCAGTTTAATTTTTAATTCGTTTGTATCTATTTTCTTTCGCAGAAAAAGAAGTGATTTATCTTGATAAAATTCCCGTACCTTGTTATACAATTCTCTCTTTTTATTTAAGTTATGCCTTCTCAAAAAACCTAAAAGGTGATACAATGATTTCATTGTTTTCAAAAATGAAGGTTTATAATATGGGTCTGGTATAAGAACAATTTCCCTTAACCTTTTGTCTTTTTTTATTAGTAAAAACACACTACTATAATCCACTTTTGATTCAAAATTTATGTTTTGCTTACATGCAATCATTAAATCATCAAACCTATCTTTAATATTATATATGCTGTTTCTAAATAAAGCAGTTTCATCTTTCTGCAGTTTAAATCTCATAGAAAGACTTTCAATATCAGCATATGAATAAAAATTAGGAACTTTTGCTTCCCACAGTATTTTTGCTCTAGACATTGTAGCTTCTCTTCCTAATTTGAATTGCTTGATGAACTTGCCTAAAAGATAGTAATATAGGGACAAATATTTCATCATTTGAATTTTTGTTTTAGGATCTGGGTCTCTAAATATTTGTGTAATTTTTTCATCCACATTTTCTAAGGTATTAGCAGTTCTGTTTTGTTGAGGCACACTTACAAAATCTTTATTAAATTCCCACTGCTTAAAAAATAATGACACTGATCGTTCTATTTTATTTATTAAATTCTGTAATTTTTGAATCAGGTTATCATCAATGGAAAAGTTATTTTTAACACTAGTAACATTGAAACACTTTAAAAACCTTGGTGTTTTTATTTCATATAAATATTTAGCTGCTGGCATAATATTCTCTCTTTTTAAACCAAATAATCTGTTTAGTCGTATAAGATTGTACGAATAAGCACCTACATCTTGAAACAATTGGGA